>PVIA01000746.1:314718-365966 GCA_004024845.1 Tonatia bakeri | reverse complement strand
ACAGCTTCTTAAGAGAACAGACGGCAAACTGGCAAGAACCTCGCCGCAGAAACCAGCCCCCCCGAGAAGCGGCTCTCGGGTCGGCCAGTTCTTGCCACTCTCACACCCGCCGGGAATGATCACTGGGGGTCTTCCAGACCTGCAGTCCACAGAACTGCAGATCACTAGTTAAAAACTTCTGCCTTCCTAGGAGGAAGCCCCCTAGCCCAACTAGAAAACCTAACTAAAGGTAACAGCCTAGTTAAAATGCTAGTGTACCCAAAGATGATTTAATTTGTGGCACATAAAGCTTCAAGTTCTTGTTCTTACCCTGGAACTCATAAGTATAGTGAAAATATTGAAAAAAGCAAATAAAATATGTAATAGACTTCACCAGAGTAATAATTTAAAAACCTTCCAGACCAAAATTTGGGTTTGAATTTCAGATACTGGAAATCCTGGCTTTTAAAATCAAGTGTATAAAGTGAAGCAGACCACGAGTCCATAAAATAGCAAATAGCAATGGAAACAAGAAAAAAGTTTTAATGTAAATTGGGCAATTTGTATCAAAGATTTTAAGTGCATATGCTTTGAATCAGCAATTTCACTTCTAGGAATTAATCTAATGAGATAGCTGGGCAAATAAAAAAAAGAATTAGATACAAGTATACTTATTTGCAGTGTTTAAATAGATCAAGAAATATCCATATAAAATAATACTATATGGCAATTAAAAATTATGTGTCTATTTGATTTGAATAAGTCCCATGCTCTATTAAGTGAAAACTGAAAGTAGCAAGTGACAAAATATGAAATAAAAACAGCTACCAGTTGATGGGCACTGTGCTCTTAGCACTGTCCTAGTGCTTTACACATCTTTCATTCACTTAATCCTCACAAAAACCTGATGGACAGGCACCATCGTACTCTTCACCGATTAGATAAAGAAACTGAGGCACAGACTGGTTAATTTCCCCAAGGCCACACATCCAATTAGGGTCAGAGAAGGAATCTGAATCTAGGCAAACTGAGCCCACTTAAAATAATCCACACGAGTTCACTACACATACAGAAAGTCTAGAAGGTCACCCGAGTGCCCACCGGCAGATGAGTCGACAAAACTGTTGTACATATACACGGTGGAACACTACTTGGCCGTAAAAAAAGAAAATTCCACCCTTTACGACAGCAGAGATAGACCTGGAAAACATTATACTAAGTGAAATAAGCCAGTAAGAGAAAGACAAGTATCATGTTAATTTACTCATGTGTGGAACCTACTGACCAAACTGAACTAACAAGCAACACAGAGACCAACTCACAGCAGGTGACAGCTCCTGGGGAGGCGTCGATCGAAAGGGCAAAGGACTGATGGACACAGACAAGTGTGGTGATTGTGTGGGGGAGGGGGTATGAGAGAGATAAATGGTGACGGAAAAAATACAATAAAAATAAAAATAAAGTAAAAGAATAAAATAAAATAAAGTCCAGAAGGTCAAGAAATAGTTGATCTCTCTGAATGGTAAGATTACAGGTAATTTTCACTTTATACTCTATAAAAGTCTTTCTGTATTGGTTGAACTTTGCAAAAAGTGATACATGTTCATTGATTTGAGGAAAACGAAAGTATTTCAGTTGTTTAAAATGAGAACTATGAATTCAATGCAACTCCCTTTTCCTATACCTTTCCTAACCTCACTCCATTTGAGAAGGCCTCTGTGAGAGGCTCTATACAGTGGATTCTCAATTGCTTATTCAACATTCCACAATCCGCAGGGTTCTGAAAAAACTTTTTTTTTAAAGATTTTATTTATTTATTTTTAGAGAGGGAAGGGAGAGGGAGAGAGAGAGAAACATCAATGTGTGGTTGCTGGGGGACATGGCCTGCAACCTAGGCATGGGCCCTGACTGGGAATTGAACCTGCGATGCCTGGTTCTCAGCCCGCGCTCAATCCACTGAGCTACGCCAGCCAGGGCGAAAAATCTTTTTCTTTTAAACTCATTTGGCAACGAAACTTGACCTGAAATGATGAGGCTATGGATTGTCTTTATTTAATCCACTCAGTATGAGTATTCATTATGAGTTGCTGCAGAAATATTAGTAAGTTTGATTATAGGGTGCTGCTCCAGACTCCACTAGAAGTATTATAAAGGCATATGCATCATATCCCATTTTTTAATTAAACCTGAAAAATTCTGAATTCCAAAACACAATTAGCACCAAAGGTTTAACATAAGAAACTACGGTTAAGACCACAGGTGCTGAAGCCAGCCTGCCTGGGGTCAGTCCCTGTAACCAGGCAGCTAGCTGTGAAAGGCCAGCTCACAGACCTCTCTCTGCATCAGTGTCTGTATCTGTGAGATGGAGTAATGACAGCATCTGCCTCACACAGTGGTTGTGGAGACTGATTAAATTAAATCACGCAATGTTTTTAGAACAGTGCTTGCTACTGTTCTAAAACAGGCACTTCAAATCCATATGAAGTTAATACAAGGTCGACCAGCCATATACACCTGACAGTACTGTCATCCACATGGAACAGTTTGAGAACAAAACTGAACATATTTAACTACTAGCATATGGTTGGAGTATTTCTGGCATAATAACTTACTTAGCTCAAGAAAGTATAATAGAAGTAAAATTGTAACTGACAGTAGGTGATATGAAAGGGAAGTTCCAAAGTCCCAGAAAAGTAAATCAAATACATCAAAAGTGATTTAGAAACAAACAATGGTTAACATAAGACTAGTTTGGGTTTGTTCTTTTTCATTTGTTGCCTTTAACATCTTTTAAAACAATTTATAAGGCAAAAACAAATCAATGTTTACCAGTTCTGGGTTCAAAGAGACTACAAATATACTATAAGAATACATACCTCTTAAGGGGAAAAACTATTCAAAGAATGAAAAAGAGTGTTGGGCCCTGGCTGGTGTGACTCAGTAGACTGAGTGCTGGCCTGCTAACCAAAAGGTGGACAGTTCGATTCCCAGACAGGGCTCATGCTGGGGTTGTGGGCCCAGCAGGGGGCACATGAGAGGCAACCACAATAGATGTTTTTCTCCCTCTTTCTCCCTCCCTTCCCCTGTCTAAAAATAAATAAATAAATAAGTAAGTTAAACAAAATAAATTTATAATCCTTAAAATACGAAAAAAATATAAAAAGTGTTGGTAAAACATAATTACCTATATGTATATGTCACCGGACACCACAATCACGCCAGTGAACCAGGGAACATACTGCACCCCTGTCACACCTGCACTGTCCGACACAGTCACCAGTAGCCACATGCTGCCAGTGGCTGCCGAGTTAAAAAGCACAGGTACAGAACATTTCTGTCATTACAGAAAGGTCTACGGGACAGCACTATTTCAGACGGAGGATTTTAATTTCAGAAACTGTGCCTGTGTTTACAGGGAATGGAGAAGGTGCAGGCATAAATGAGGTGATTTCATTAAATTCTAAAGACATTACATTACTATTATTTGTAACTATTACTACTGCTACTATACTAGTGATAATGACTAATATTTATTGAACATTTACCACGTGCTAAGCAACTTTCTAAATGCTTGGCATGTATTAACTAAATCTTTCCCAAATTCCTAGTTTTATTCCCATTTTATAGTCAAGAATACTGAAGCATGACTCATTTAAGTAACCTGCCCAAAGTCACAGAACTAGTAAGTGGTGGGGCCAGGATTCCAGTCCATTTACTCTGAACTTAAAACTCATTCTCTTGACCTTTATACCCGAGTGCTCTTCATGTATACAAACACATTAATTTTGAGTAGCTGCCACAAACAAGTCCAGTACCTTAAAAAGTCTGAGTGTTTAAAAGCTGAAAAAGGTCTTTGCTATAAAGTTTAATTAAGTAAGCCACAGACCTAGAGTAGACAGATAAGTAAATTGAACAGAAGGCTATTCTTAGAAACTCTTTTCTCTACATGGCCCTGGGTCACACCCTATCTCAGCTACAGACCCATCTGCCTGTTCTCTGGACTCTCCCAAGGAAAGGTAAGCTGGGGCCAGGGACCCTGATAAATCAGTCCTTAAGGACTATCTTAGGTAAGGGCTTTCCAAAGCAACTTCTCAAATATCTTGGTATTTTAGAAAGCCAAACTCTTTCCCTCTACTTATCCCACAGAGTGGAAGAACCCCCTCATCCGGCATTTCCAACATCTGTTTTATGTCACAAACAGAAGCTTTGATTTCAGTGCCCTACTTAAGTATCTCTACGACTAAGCAGGGTCGCACTAAAAGTGGGTCTAATCATGCACCTCCTCAATCTGTAAGGCATGTGAGGAAAATTACTGTGTAATAACAAATGAAAAGCAGGGGGAGAGAGCACAGAATTCAACATACAACACGGAGTTAGTTCATAATTAAGAGGGCAAAGACATGGTGCATCAAGCATTCCATGACCCAATTACGCATATAACATTTGCATTATTTGTTGAAAATCAGATACTTTTAAATTCTTATTACTTTCAGAATCAATAGAATGAGGCCTTCATAAAAAGTCTCTACTTTTATCACTTCCAAAAATCTATGTATTTTATATTTTGAATTTGTTTAAAGCAAAGGGTCTTTAACTTCTCTTCCAGTATCCTAATGCTAGGTCCATGGATCAAACGAATTAAATTTATGGTGAGGTCAGAGAGCTTTAGCATGAAGTTCCATATCTTAAACAGTCTCTTTAGCCAAGTGGAGTTCTGGAAAGCAAGCAATAAATCTTTACTAAAATTTTGAGAAAAACAAGAGAAGTCATGTCCAAATTACATATCTTTATTCATTATTTTAAAGTTCTAAGAAAAGCAAGCTATTTATATGCTTCTCACCAATAAACCTTCTTTAAAAAACCCCCATGACCCCCGTCATCAGACCCGGGGATTCAGACGTGGAACGGCCCTCGGCAGAATGTCAGGCCCTGAGGTCTGAAGAGCTGGGGGCACTCTGACGACAAGAGACCCTCCACAGTGCAGAGACCCATCGTCAGCACGGTGACACATGAAATAAGTACGCTTCCCTCCACAAAATTTATAAATGGAGGTTTTACACTCATCAGGACATTTCTTGGACGGCCTTCAAAACAATGAGGTCACTGGGCCTCTACACACGGTCTGAATACCGTTGTATCACAGAAGTGGACAAGAAAGGGTGTCGCTCCAGTGTAGCTTCCCACCGAGCACCGCAGGACAAAATGTGCCCTGTATCAAAGCTGGACACCATGTTGCTCGAGCCCGTTCCCCCAGAGCCAATGCTCTCCTCGAAGGCTTCGTTCCCCAAACACACCGAAGGCTGCCTGATCGTGCAGCAGATACGATCAACAGAGCAAATTCAAAACAAGACACAAGCCAAAAAGGCGGCTGTGAGAAACAGGACGATCAGATAGGCGCCTATGCACAAAACCAGCATTCCCCCAAAGTGCTAATTGGCTCAGGTGTTTCCCAAGGTTCCTATGAATCAGAAGAAAGTTTCACATGTGAAAGACAGTGGTAGAATTACAAGGCATTCTTGTTTACTTTTGCAAAGACAGTAAAAACAGTGAAGCAATTCCTACTTCTGGTCTGGTTTCTATGCCACCTTCCCACAATTGCAGTTTCTGTTCACGGAGAACCTGGGGCTGGAAGAGCAGCTCAACTGTTTGATACAAGATAAAACAGGAACCTGTTTCATCAGGGTGCCTGTATTTTATGTGAGACTAAAAATTATTTTTACATCTCCAGACTATGATTATTAATATTAGTATTAGTTTATTATTAAGGTGTTATAAATAATAGTTACCATTCCCCTACAGCTGTAGTTTTTTTATGTTGATTTATTTTTTTACTGAATTTATTGGAGTAACATCAGTTAATAAAATTATATAGGTTTCAGGCATATAATTCTACAACATGTCGTCTGTACACTGCCTTGTATGTTCGCTCCCCTGAGTCAGGTCTCCTTTCCAACACTGTTTATCCCCCTTTACCCTCCCCCAGCCCTCCCCATACAGCTGTAGTTCTTGTCACAACACAGTGGGGAGGCCTTCTGAATTTCCTATTTAACAGGAAGGGGTGGGGAAGGAGAAGGTGCATTTCTAACAAGCTCACAGATGATTGATGTTTGGGGTCTAGACTCTGGAACCGTTCATTTTGATGGTAAAGGACAAAGATCCAAGGGCAGTTTTCCTTGACAAATGCTTTGATTAAAGAGGGACTGAAAGAAACTACTCTAACATTTTCAATATACAAACATTTCCCTAGTTGTTCTCACCTACGAGTCACTGAACACGCACTCTGCAAAATAAATTTTAAAATTTGTTCCACCTACTGGCTTTCAGGCAAATCATTTTAATTGCAGTATCTTACTTAAATACCTCCATAACTAAGCAGGGTCGCACTAAAAGTTAATTTAATCATGCTCCTCCTCAATTTGTCACTTATGCTGTGACCTAAGTGGCAAACATAATAATTATGACATAAATGGCTTGCTAATAATTGTTCTCCATGACTTTGAAAATAGAAAAATCTAAAGCTAGGAATTAGGGACTTATAAGAGGTAAAGTTTGAAAATAAGAAAACTATGAACATAAAAAATTTAACTGCCGGTCTCACAAGCATGCTAATGAATCCAGAAGAAAAAGCACTAGACAAAAACATTTCCAACTCACTCATGAAATTCCAGAATGTTTTTGTGTGATATGCCTTTTAAAGGGGGCACAGACTTACTGCTTAACTGGCAGTTAAAATTTTTTCCCTGAGTGCTTTCATATTATTTTATACTCGTGATGGCAAAGGGGACATTCAAGACTGAATAACGGTACTGATGTTTCCGATCCTACTCTGCATTTCATGCTAACAACTCGTCACACGCACTGGCTTTCTCAGGAGAGGCCCAATGACAGGTGTTCACTCCACATGTGGTTCACCAGTCCTTCCCACACAAAACTGGCCTTGAGGGCAAAATGAGACCAGATTAACCAACGCCCCTAACTCACAGTTTCTTTTGTGAGGGTCATTTTCTGTGGTGGTGAGGAGTCTTGAGTTGGTGCGTATATGGGAGGGGGGAAGAGATTTTGCTGATAGTATACCCAAACTGGGTCTTAGGAAGCTGATGAAGCATCTGGCTCGACAGAGCTGTCATTATGGTGGTGTGTGAAGAAACTGACCATGACAGCAAGAGTTCAGAGGTCAGGGAAATAATTTGGAGAGGCATTTCCCAGAACACCACATTAGCAACCGAATCAGAAAACCTAGAGGGCCCAAGGGGACAGGTTGGCACTCACAGCTTAGGAGGCAAGAGACCCTTTACTTTTTCTGCAAACTACTGGAGTTATAGTTTAACTGCTTACTGTTTTAATTTTATAGGCAATACTTTGTAATGGGAACAAGAAAAGCATGTTTCACAGTTTATAATTTGAGGAATAAGGAGACAAGAACGCTTCCTAATTTATGAGTATAAAAAAACCCTCTTGGGCTGTAAACACCTGGAAGACAAAGACTATTCAGAATGGTCTCCGAAGCTGGCTACCAGGAGTTCTGTCTGGAACAGATATCAATTTCTCTTCTGATGATGAAAATATTTCCACTGTAATATCATTGTGGCCAACAATTACAGTAAGTCTGCATTTAGGTAGAAGTCCACAGAGGACACAAAACTACAATACTTATCTTATTTTTTTATTGATTGATTGATTTTAGGGGGGAGAGAGGAAGACGGGGGCGGGGGGAGAGAGAGATCAATTTGTTGTTCTACTTGTTATCATTCATTGGTTGTTCTTGTGTGTGCCTTGACTGTGGATCAGAACCCACAAGCTTAGGGCGTAAGGACGATGCTCTAACTCCCTGAGCTACCCAGCTTGGGTTATAATGCTTATTTAAGGAGGGAAGTAGGAGGCAAATATAAAGTTATTCTTTGGCAAAGTTACTACAGAACCCTAAAACTCCTGCTTTCTAAGACTTGGTTCTAGCCAAGTGTGCTCTTTAACTCAGTCTAATATCAGGATTTTAAGTTAGTTACCAAGGACATGGTACTGGACTCAAAAGAACTGAATTATTCTGCATAGGCATGGCTTTTTTCCAGATTACTGCCAGCAACACATCTCCGCATTCTGGAAGGAGGGCTGACGGGGAGGAGACACCCTCTGTCAGCACTTAGCACACTGTGCCGCAATTATCCAGTTAGAGTCTCCCAATAAGATCATATGTACTGTGTTCTGCCGTGTATAATGTGTACTTTTTAGCCCTATTTTCTTGAGGGAAAAATAAAGATGTGCATTATACCTGGGTATAATGATTACATACCATGAGTATAGTAATCTCGTGTGTAACACACAAAAACATAGGTGTGCATTATGCACAGGAGCACATTCTACAAGGCAGAGTATGGCACTATGCTAGAGGATCGGAACTATTCTTTATGAAAAAGTTCACAGAACCGAACCAATCCATGGACGCCAAATGGTTACAGACCCCTCATGAGCTGGTATGAGAACTGGCCCCAGTCAATCTCACTCACACTGCTGAAAGGCCACACAGTAGCAGGCCTTTCAGCAGGGGAAAGGCCAAACATTTCTTTAGGTGCCCCCCACCCTCAACTCCTTTTATTTTTATTTTATTCCTCTATGCAACGTGGCCAGAAAGTTAACGCTTGATAGCAAAACAACTCATTGACATCAGACAAAGCTCGTCAGGATCCCAGGCTTCAGGGCACACATTTTTATTATTAAAATTATACCACATCTTTGTAAACATCACTCCTTAGGTCATTTACAGAACAACCAAAACAACAGGAACTTCTGTAATGGGCATGAGAAACTTCTAGATTCTGTCTAACTATATGTGCCACAGGCAGGAATAAAGAAATGCCCTATTGGCATTGTTTTCACTTCTAAACAAACCCACATGAAAGACCATTTGATAAATAGGGTAGCACTTATCAGCTAAAAATTAACAACGTGAAAACCTGTAATAGTTCCTTGTTACCATGTCAAGTAGTCCTTTGATTCAATTTCTGGTGAAGGAGAGGAGGTCCAGGGTCTCAGTTTAATCTGATAAACTTGTTAATTGCAGTTCTAATGGTGGTGGGGTGAGTTCTCTTTTAAGTGGCTCTGTTTAAAAGTGAAAACAATGTTGCTAGTCATAAAGTTTCTGGCCTGGTGTCAAAACAGGACAGCTCTAAAAGGGTGGGAGAGAGCCAAGCTGAAATATGGGGTAATCTTATTTATTCTCTCCCCCAGAGTATTAACGTTTACCCAGATTTGAGCTCTGCAAATTTTCCCACTTTTCTCTCCGACAGGAGAGAATGTGTACCCACCTTAGAAAAGTATGTATTCTGGAAAAATCCCAGGTTCTGAACTGTATTTATAAACAGGAAGGATCCCTTCCTTTCCTAGGGGAACCCACTGGCTCTGCTCTCACTCACATCTCCTAAGACCACCACAGATCCGGGCTATTCTGGGACTGCACAGGGCTAGAGGAGAAATCACCATCTCATAAAGATTAACCAGGCCCAGGTCCATGGACCTGGAAGAAGCTGATTCAGCCACTTCTGTAACATCCTGTGCCCTCTACAGAGATTAGTATATGTAAGTGGTGTCTGGGCTCTGGGTGTCTTCCTTTCAGGAAAACAAGAAAATGTAGATGGCGATTCAAATACTTTGTAATTATTTTCATGAAATACATTGTCTTTATAAAAACAATCAGCCTTATAAATAAATTATAACAAACTGAACAGAATCCTAATTGTTAGTTTGCTACTTTTCTCCTCATAAATAAGATTTTCTTTAAAAGCCTATCCATCTATATGTGTAAATCCTGGGTCTGTACACATTTTATAACTTCTTTTAAACACACCATCATATACTCTCTTGTATTACCAGTTATTTTCTTCTTATTTTTTTATATTTTCTTTGTATTGGTTTATTTGTTTATCGTCTGTCTGCCCCTAGTATACCTTACTTCTCGTTCCCACCTGTGTCTGTAGTACCTAGAACAGCACTGGACATAAACACTCCATAAATGAAGGCGTGAAGATGAATAAGCAAAGGAATGAATGCGGTCACTTTTCACGCTTTGGGAGCTAGAGGATAACTTATGACCACTGCCCACTCCTTAGCTTCCACATCCCCTCTCCATCTGAGTACTATATTGTATGGGTAATCTGAACAAAAAATACAAAAGGTAGGTATTAAGGTATTGTCATCTATGCTAAAGGTGACGCAAATGAGATGATAAGTAACTTGTCTAAGGTCACCCCATTATGAAGCAACAGAGATCGGGTGCAAGCCTGTGTTTGCCTGGCACAAAAACTATGCTCTCAACGGTATTACTGACTAGCCTCCCTCCCTCTCACCACACATTCCTATAATCACTTTAGGCCATGAGGTTCTTAGATAATGAGTAGCACCTTTGATTTAATTAGCCAAGTGGTCTTTCCTCCCTAAACCTCTGTAATAGTTCTACCATCAAATTTTCCTACTTAAATAGAGCAGGACTAAGTGAATAGAGAAATCCTTGGCATACTTACTATGTCCAGAATATTTCCTCAAGTTGATAAGACTTAAGTAAGAAATGAATGCTTATGCCCTGGCCAGTGTAGCTCAATTGGCTGGAGTGCCATCCCATAAACTGAAAAGTTGCAGATTCAACTCCTGGTCAGGGCACATGCCTAGGTTACGGATTTAGTGCTGGCTAGGGACACATACAACAGGCAACCGATTGATGTTTCTCTCCCTCTCTCACTCCCTCCCTCCCCCCTCTCTAAAATCAATAAGCATGTCCTTGGATGAGGATAAATTTTTTTTAAATGAAGGTTGCATCAAAACCTTTTAAATAGCTAATAAACAGAATTAAAGTTCAAAAAGAAAAAGGAACGAGCGCTTATGCCCACAAACAAACTTATTTAAGAATACTGACTGAAACTATATTCAAAGTGGAAATAGTCCAAGTATCCATCAATAGAAGAATGGGGCAAAGAAAAAGTGGTATATTCACATTACACAACATTTGAACAACAATAAAAGGAATAAACTACTGATAGATGCAACCACACGGATGCATCTCAAAAACAAAACAAAACAAAACAAAACAAAGCAAATAAAACCAGAACAAAAACCAAGATGAATCACAAAACATTCCGTTAGAAGGCAGAAGAGCAGTTGCCTCTGCTGGGAGTGGTGTAACAGGAAAGGGGTTAAGGAAACATTCTGAAGTGACACAAGTATTTTGTATCTTGATCTGGGTGGTGATCACATGGCTGTACACTTATGTAAAAACAACTTTAACTTGTGCACCTAAGATTTGTTCATTTTACTACATGTAAATTATATCTTAATAAAGAATTGTTAAGAAGAAAAGAATGGCTAGCACCAAAGCTGGTAGAGTGAACTGTAAACCCTATTTATACTGTTGCCACATGGCACCTACTAATTTCAACAGTAAACAGAAATATTGGCAACCTATTGTCAGAATTAAAATTCATAATGTGAGGTCTTTAAGAACACATTACTACCTTAAAATGCAAACACCCTGTAACTCATATATGTACAAACAGCAAGAAACATTTTAAGATTGGGCCATGGGATTTCAGAAAGCTTACTAAAATGGGAGAGAAGGCAAAGAGAGCACAGTGTAAAAACCAACACAACAAACATAAAATTCATAACTCATGACCACTTCCAGAGAGAGCTGAGAAAAAGAGCAAATCATCAGGGACTACTTGTTTGGAAAGTATAACCAATAAAAGCATAGCTCAAGAGTTCATCTCCCAAAGAAGCTACAAATCTCAGCTACAAAAGAGGTAGCTTCTGAGATTTGAAAAGATAAAGTAGTCTCTCAGAATTGAAGTTGATCAATAAATAGTTTTAAGTTAATAAACAATCAATCACAACTCTCAACCACCTAGGAAGAGCACTCTGTAGTTTCTTTACAAAACCTCCTCAAATCACGAGCTAAACAACTTGAGGAATGGGCCTGACCCTGACTCTATAAAGAACAGAAACCAGGGTGCAATGGGGGCACGAGTGGGCACACGGAGTGCTAAAAATGGGAGAGAAGGCACACTCCGGGAGAGTGCCCCGGACACTGACAGGGTCATGTATGGGGAAGTGGAGGTTAGGAATGGCTCCGGGATAGTATCTTTGCATTCCCCCACGTAGGATTAGACTTCCGTAATTCCACTCAGAATATAAAATAAAGTCAATACATCTAGCATGCGTTGGAGACACACAGAGACAGGGCATCGGACGAAACGGAGTTTACTGGAGCCGTAAAACACAAAGTGCCGCCGGGGGACCTTGTGGGTGCCGGAGAGTAAACAAGGATTACATAGTCTGTATTTCTGCTTCTTGGTTGACAAGCGACCTAAAACTGCTTGTCAAGGTGGCAGGCAGACAAGATTACACAATGTGCAGACATGAAAGCTCAAAATTCTAAGGAAAGTCACCACTTATTCTCAGTGACACTTTGGATTTCCATCTAAAATAAATGGTTTACAGGATTTTAAGAAAGGACAGAAAAGCCTCATGACTTGGACCAAATGAATAAAAGTTAAAAAATGCTGGATTTTCAATATGGGAGAGAAAAAGCTAAGGTCAGATTTTAATACTTTTGGTGATCAATATGTTTGGTAATCAAGAAAAGATCCATAAGGTAGAATTGGCCTTCACATTCACAAAGAAAATACTAAAACAGTGAAATCAATGCTCTCTTCTTAGGACACAGAATAGAAGCTTGCAGTGTATTGGAAAGGCAAGTGTGTACCCTTGTTACATCGTCCAACTGATAAGCATCCACTTCTCTCCCATCTCCACAAACCTGGCATCCTTATAACATATTGCATACAATGGTAATTTTTAAAAATGTATAAAGTGCTTAAATGCAAAACAGAATCTAATGATTGTGAGTATACTAATACATTATTCTAAAAAATTCCACATCCAGGTATTTCAATGTCAGCACTGATACCTGGGACCTAAGCCAAAGGAAGAAGTGGTGATGTTTTCCAGAACAGACTCTCCAGTCAGCTATTTTAGTTATACCTGGTGCCAGGTAACAGTTCCAGACTCCCTTATTTGTTTTGACACGTCCACAGGCTCAGGAAAGGGCAGCAGAGAACCTAAGACTAAGCTTTTATACTAGAGCAGGGATGTCAAACTCTTTTCACCAGGGGTCACATCAGCCTCACGGTTGCCTTCAAAGGGCCAAATGCAGAGCTCCTTGCCCCTAGTTATGGAGCAGTTACATTTACACAGTCCTAAAATTACATTCAGCCCTTTGAAGGCAACCGTGAGGCTGATGTGGCCCCCGGTGAAAATGAGTCTGACACCCCTGTACTAGACACAGAACAGAAAGCTTCATCCGTGAATCCAAGAGCCCTGTGTGCATCATTTGTAAGGTATCACTCACATTTGAAAATACCTGACAGTACTCCTTAATTGCTGTGAAAAGTTACTTCTGGACAGATCTAGCACATTCCAGCTGGTAAGGGTGTCCTGGTTTTCCTACAGACACCCCTATGCCCAAGACTTTTTTCTTTTTCCTGCCCCTGACTCCAAACGTGATCTAGCTTTTCTGAAGGATTACTCAGTGATTCTGTAAGACATGATTCTTTTAGGGGATAGTCTTAAAGGAACAAAATTATTTCCAATAGAGCTTCTGATTCTGGATAGCTACAAAGACCTTGATTGTGTTAGGCAATAATAAAAGAGATATGTGGTCTTCAGTATCCTGCTCCCCACAAAAAATTTTTAAAAGGCAAGTCATGTTGATATTTAAAAATTCTCTATGCTGTGCAAAGTTTTCTTCAAATGACATACCTCTGTTCATTATCCTTTCCTGACTCTGTTAGTAGAATAATAGCCAAGAACTTAGTTATTCCCCCAAATTCAATGGAATGTTAAGAAATGAGGGCAACTATAAAGAAAAAGAAATCATAGAAAGAGAAAGAAAAAAAAAACTGTAGGAAAGAATTTTAAAAGGAGAGGGAAATAATTTTAAAGCGGAGAAATCTACAATAAACACTATCTCAGCCAGGTGATCAAGGTTAACACCAACAGTAAAACATTACATTGACAGCACATACCCTTGACATATGAGACAAGAAGGGCACTTCCCTCTTTGGTCTTCCTCTCCCAAACCCATAACTCCAGTCTAACCACAAGAAAAACATCAGACAAACCCAAACTGAATGATGGTCCACAAAACACCTACCTGATAATACTCCTTAAAACTACCACGATCATCAAACCAGGAAGTCTGAGTGACTGTCACAGCCAAGAGGAAACTAAAGAGATATGAAGACTAAATGTAATGTGTCCTGCATGGGATCTTGGAACAGAAAAAAGACAACAAATTAAAATAATAATAATAATAATAATAAGGCTTCTTTTTGGCCGAAACTGCCATCTTCCAGTAATTTGCCAAAATGACTTAACACAAAGGGAAAGAGGAGGGCCACACACTTCATGTTCTCTAGGCCCCTTAGAAAACATGGAGTTGTTCCTTTGGCCATGTATGAGCAAATGTACAAGAAAGGTGATGTGATTATAGACATCAAGGGAACGGGCACCGTGCAAAAAGGAGTGCCCCACAAACGTTACCATGGCAGAACTGGAAGAGTCTATAATGTCACCCAGCAGGTAGTGGGGACTGTTGTGAACAAGTTAAGGGCAAGATTCCTGCCAAAAGAATCAACATACAGATGGAGCATATTAAGCACTCTAAGAGACGAGACAGCTTCCTGAAACGTGTGATGGAAAATGATCAGAAAAAGGACACCAAAGCGAAAGGTACCAGGGTTCAGCTAAGCGTCAGCCTGCTCCACCGGGGGCAGCACACTGCGGGAACCAATGGAGAGGAGTCTGAGCTGCTGGAGCCCATCTCCTAGGAATTCACGGCATGATGAGTGTAACAACAACAACAAAAAGACCTCTCTACTGACAACACATACATACACACATACCTAAGAAATCTAAATAAAGTATGGACTTTAATTAATAATATTGCATCAGGCCCTGGCTGGTGAGGTTCAGTAGATTGAGTTCCAGCCTGCAAACGAAGGGTTGCCGGTTTGATTCCCAGTCAAGACACATGCCTGGGTTGTGGGCCAGGTCCCCAGTAGGGTGGGTGCAAGAGGCAACTACACAATGACGTTTCTCTCCGTCTCTTTCTCCCAAGAATAAAAATAATAATAATAATAAAAATAATAATAAAAATAATAATAATACATCAATATTGGTTCATTAACTTCACAAATGTACTATTTTTTGTAGATTTTTGTTTATTTTTAGAGAGAGGGGAAGGGAGGGAGAAAGAGAGGGAGAGAAGTAACAATGCGTGGTTGCCTCTCATGTGGCCCCCCACTGGGGTCCTGGCCCACAACCCGGGTATGTGCCCTGACTGGGAATCGAACCGGCAACCCTTCAGCTTGCAGCCCATGCTCAATCCACTAGGCCACAAATGCACTATTATGACCAAATATTAACAATAGGGAAAACTGGAGGTAGGGTAGATGGAATCTCTGTTGTATTCTAAAATTAAAGTATATTTAAAAGTTGACAAACATGAAATAATCATAGAAAAAATAAAACTACTCATAGCATGGCATAGTAAAAAAAAAAAGACAGACTTTAGAAACAAAATCTTGGGTTTCAATTACTGCACCATCACTTATTGGTTGTGTGATCTTAAATAAATTACTAGGTGATTCTCTGAGCTTTAAAAGCTCCATTCTTCTGTAAAATGGATATAATAGTAGTGCCAACCTAACTGGGCTGGTTTGAAGGTTAGATAATATGTATGGAGAACCGGGGCAACCAACACCCTACCTCCAAACCCTGCTCACACGCATTCCCTCAGACAGTAGGCCGCTCCTGCCTGGCCAGGGAAAAGCAGCAGCTAAGACTGCACACAGCAGCCATCCTTCTTCCGTAGCAACAGTTAGGGAGTTCTGTTTAGCGTAGTATAAACCCACCCAATAGACTGTGATAACACAGTGAGGTCACAGGCTGTACAATAAGAAAACAAGAAGCCCTGGCTGGTGTGGCTCAGTGAATTGAGCGCCAGCCTGTGAACCAAAAGGTCACCAGTTCGATTCCCAGTCAGGGCACACGGCTGGGTTGCGGGCTGGATCCCTAGTTGGGGGTATGTGAGAGGTAACTGAATGAGCATGTAAGATGTTTCTCTCCCTCCCTCTCTCTTTCCCTCCCCATCTCTCTAAAAATAAATAAATAAAATTTTTAAAAACGAAAGAAAAAGATTTTGTAGAAGTCCAGGACTTTCAAATTGAGCTAGGTTTAGAGTCAACTGGGACATTTTCTCTTTTTAAAAAATGCAGATGCACTACACTGTCGCCAATTCCGAGATTAGGTGAGCAAGTCTATGAAACCAAGGACTCTACAGGGTGGGGCACAAGTAGGTTCACAGTTGTGAGTATGTGAAACACAGAGTTCACTCTTGTGTTATTATTTATTCTTGTACTGTTTTCCATACTCACAACTGTAAACCTACTTTTGCCTACCCCCATATTTTAAGTTTCCCAGTGACCTGGAAAAAAGGGATCTGCTCTGTGGGTTTTAGAACAGTGGTCTTTCTCTTTCTTTTTACAAAGAAGGAAATCGAGGCCGAGAGAATGCAGAACTGATTAGGTTCCGAGACAAGTAGGTCAGGAGTGGCAACGCCAAGCTTAGCACAGGCATCTAGTTCATACATCTCTGTCCTTGAGTGCTTTTTTTCTAAAACGAAGGGCCTGAACCACAAGTCATCACTTGGAACTGCATGTGAGACTGAAAGAGAAGAAACTGGAAAGAAAAAAAGCCCTTGGGAAAGAAGAATCTATGGGGAGAATGTGGTGGGAAAATCAACTGTGCTCTAGCAGTAGTTAACCGAGACGGCAGGCGGAGCTTTAAATCTTCACCCAGCACCAGGAGACTCTCCCCCAACATTTATAGACTCTCCTAACCGAGACAGGGGAGGGCTAATATTTAAGAAGTTTTGAAAACTTCTATTTTGATTAAGTTACCAAAAAAGGCTGAGACTTATGATGATATTACATATTAAACAGATGCCAAAATCAGCCTCAGTCTGAATAAAGGGCACTGTAGAAACAGTGGTTTAAACATTAGTCCTTTGATGTACCTATCCCAAGAACCGCTCATGCGCTTTGGGAATTGACCACAGGCTGAGTCAAGCTAACTGACTAAGAACTAGGGTGTTACCTTGATATAATACCAGAGGGGAAACATTCAACTTCCTAGAACCACCTGGCAAAGACTATAATGTACACAATTGTACATTCATAACCACTAGCCAGTATTTCCAACCGTTTCTGTTCTGTCCCACCCACATTTTTTTCTCCAAGTGATAAAGCAATCAGTAAAGAACTGCCACCAGTTCCCAAATTTAGCCATTCACCAGCATCAGTAATTATATAATCCTTCCTCGTTGCTTTGGATCAATGGTCAGTGTTCCTACCCAAGGAGCAATCTCTCCACCGGTATAGCAGATTCTGCCCAGCTCAATCCTCGAGAACATGGTTCTAACAATTCTTCCTCTCAATCCAAATCAATGCCTTCCTCGAGAAGATCATTCCCATCAGCACATAAATGTTATAAAATCTGCCATCTTGAAACAAAACAAAACAGCTCTGGCTGATGTGGCTCAGTGGCCTGTGAATGAAAGGGTGGCCAGTTCGATTCCTGGTCAGGGCACATGCCTGGGTTGTGGGCCAGGTCCCCAGTGAGGGGTGCGTGAGAGGCAGCTGTGCACTGATGTTTCTCTCCCTCTCTTTCTCCCTCCTGCCCTTCTCTAAAAAGTAAATAAATAAATCTTTAAAAAATAAATAAAAACAAAACAAAACCTACCAATCCTATATCCATCTCTACAGCCCCTCATTTCTTGGCTCTCCTTCATAGTGAAACTCTTTTAAAAATGTAGTGTTCACCTGGCTGGTATAGCTCAGTGGATTGAGCGCAGGCTGCGAACCAGGCATCGCAGGTTCGATTCCCAGTCAGGGCACATGCCTAGGTTGCAGGCCATGTCCCCCAGCAACCGCACATTGATGTTTCTCTCTCTCTCTCTCTCTCCCTCCCTTCCCTCTCTAAAAATAAATAAATAAATAAATAAATTTTAAAAAATGTATTGTTCATATTTACTGTCTTTAACTCCTGTTTTCCTATTCTCTTAAAACCATTTCAAATAGGCTTTCATCCTTACAACTCATCAAAAATGCTCTCTTTAATTTAAATTCTTTTAAAATTCAAGGTCATGCCCTGGCTGGTGTGGCTCAGTGGACTGAGTACTGGCCTTTGAGTCGAAGGGTCCCTTTCAGTCTAAGGTGCATGCCTATGTTGCAGGTTGGGTCCCTGGTGGGGGACGCACAAAAGGCAACTACATATCGATGTTCCTCTCCCTCTCTTTCTGCCTCCCTTCCCCTCTCTAAAAACAAATAAATAAAATCTTTCAAAAATTATAATAAATCAATAAAATAAAATGTAAACTGTGTCATAACACTCTTCTGCTTAAAATCTCAAGTTTTCAGAGAACTTGGTTTGTGAGTGAGACGGCTCCGTGCGCGCCACTCTGCTCCGTGCTCATCGCGCTGCGTCCACAAATGCCTGCTTTCAGGTCCCCCAGCGTGTCCTACTCGTCGCTGTCCAGGGTCTTTGCCCATGCCATCTCACTTCTCCGCTCTTCATCCTTCAGATCTCGGTAAAAAGAAGTTCCTTCTAAAGTACCTCCCCCTCTTACTCTGCATCTCATTCCTTGTGTGTTTCCTTCATAATTTCTAACAATTTACTGACTTGTTTTTTGTTCTTTTCCACTACGAAGAGCTCCACGAGGGTAAGAACCACAACGGCGAGTACACAGGGAGGAGGAATGGGAGCCTCTTTGGAAACGTAGGAGCAGCGCCAGCTGTAGGTCTCACAGCTGTAAGAGCTGTCACTCATTCCCACACTCATCACCAGAGCTCCCTCCAGATGGAGCACCTCTGTGATTCCGAAAGGAACCAAAGACAAGGTTTCACTGGCAAATCACATCAATTCCAACTGCCGTGGACCAAACTGTATCTCTTCAAAATTAACAGGTGGAAGCCCCAAGCCCAGTGTGATGGCATCTGGAGACGGGCCTTTGGGAGATAAGGAGGTTTAGATGAAGTCATGGGGTGGAGTCCTTATGAGGGACCAGTGCCCCTACGGGGAAGAAGCACCCAAACTCTGTCTCTCTGCCATGTGAGGGCAGAACAAGAAAGCAGTTCAAGAAGAGAGTTATCACCAGCACCCTGATCTCCAAACGCCTAGCTTCCAGAATTGAGAAGTTCCCGTTTAAACCAACCAATTCATTTTGTCATGGCAGCCTGAGCCGACTAAGAAAGAACCCAGCCGAAACAAGAAAGCTCCACTCTCAATGTAACCAAACATGTAAAAGGGTACCTGGTGCAGTAGCATTGTCTATCAAGACTCTCCCAACCCACACTGTTCCACTGCCTGTCTGATGCTCTCCCCAAACAGCCACACTTTTATGGAGACTAAAAACTGTTAAAGCTATTGCTTTAAATACTCATCGCTTGCAACTACTCAAATGCTAGAAGACGACTTCAAAGCCGGCACCAAAGGGTGGTGGGTAGCACCCTCCCCCAGTCACCCACCAACCTACCACCTCCACGCACTAAAATGGGCGGGTGACTCAGGCACACCAAACATATCAACAACTGTGTCTTGCTGAGAAACACTCACTGAGGTCCCAGTTAGGGAGTGATTTTGGCTGAGACTCATGACCGCATGCAGAAACACTGCCTCAGGCAAACTTCCCATGGGATTTCCGCCTAACCGAGAGTCTCAGGGGTTCTTTATTAAACTACTGTCTGCTTGCTTTTCTTTACAGTAGACATTTTAAAAAGCTAAGTCCCCTCCCCCTCTAAAACTAGACTCTAACTGTAGAGCAGAGCAATGAGTGATGCAAGAACTAGATTCTTAGACATACTTTGTTAGAAAACTACTTTAAACATTCAGGAACTTACATAATTTTACAAAAGGGAACCATCTAACATTATATTTTTAAAAATTCATATTCTTTGTACAATCTGAATTATCAAGTCAGTTATTTCTCTGATACTGTCTACCTTGGAAATTTTAAAAGTCTTAAAACTCAGTGGTTTTTTAAAAACACCCATGTCCACCTTATAGGGAGAGATAAGGAAAAGTAAGCAAAGTAATAACAGAGTAGGAAGGTCCCCAAGTCAGAGCTCTCCTTCTACAAGACAGAGGAACACCCAAGCCAAGTTATCAAAGGCATGAAGTTTAGCTACAAAATGGAGAAAGGCAGTGTAAGTATTTTGTGACTGGAACAATCAAAGCTGCTTTGGGCCTGGATACCAAGTACAGTGGCAATAGGATGTATAGACTGAAAAGACCCTCCACATTTCAGAATCTGTGGCTTCAAATGTTAATCAACATTTCACTAAGTGAAATAGGAGACAAAGGGCTAGAAAAGGAAACTACCCAAACTACAAAAATCTGAGGGCCCTAAAACAGCACTAACCCTTAAATTTTTTTAAAGATTAACACTTGTTCCTCTTTCCAATACTTTTATTTTTTATGTATATTTTATTGATTATACTATTACAGTTGTCCCTTTTTCCCCCTCCCCTTTATCCTCATCCACCCTGCACCTCCTCTCCCTCCAGCATTCCCCTGCCTTGGCTCATGTTCATGGGTCATACACGTACGTTCTCTTGCTTCTCCATCTCCTACTCTATTCTACTCTATTCTATTCTACTCTATTCTATTCTATTCTATTCTATTCTATTCTATTCTATTCTATTCATTCATTTAAATCATTTTTCAAGTACAGTTTTCTCCCCTTTACTCCCTCCTATACTATTCTTAATAGGACAGTATATTCCCCCCTGTCTATTTTGTACCTACCAATTATGTTTCTTATTCCCTGTATCTTTTCCCCCATTCTCTTCCCTCCCCCTCCCCGCAGATAACCCTCCATGTGATCTCAATTTCTGTGATTCTGTTCCTGTTCTAGTTGTTTGCTTAGTTTGTTTTTGTTTTTAGGTTCAGCTGTTAATCGTTCTGAGTTTCTTGTCATTTTACTGTTCATAGTTTTGATCATCTTCTTTTTCTTAGATAAGTCCTTTTAATATTTCACATAATAAGGGCTTGGTGACAATGAACTCCTTTAACTTTACCTTACCTGGGAAGCAACTTTTTTAACGCTTTATTTATTTATTTGAGAGAGGGGAAGGGAAGGAGAAAAAGAAGGGGAGAAACATCAATGTGTGGTTGCCTCTTACATGCCCCATACTGGGAACCTGTCCCACAACCATGTGCCCTGACTGGGAATTGAACCTGCAACTCTTTGGTTCACAGTCCGGTGCTCAATCCATTGAGCCACACCAACCAGGCCTAGCAAGCATTTTATCTACCCTTCCATTCTAAATGATAGCTTTGCTGGATAGAGTAATCTTAGATGTAGGTCCTTGCTTTTTATGACTTTGAGTATCAGTCTTTCTGGCTGAGCCTTATGGGAATTATCTGATAGTCTTATGGGACCTCTTTGTAAGTAACTTTATCCTTTTCTCTTGCTGCTTTTAAGATTCTCTCCTTATGCCCTGACTGGTGTGGCTCAGTGGACTGCATGCTGACCTGTGAACCAAAGGGTCGCTGGTTTTGATTCCAGTCAGGGCACATGCCTGGGTTGTATAGGGAATGCTTGAGAGGCAACCACACAATGATGTTTCTCGCTGTTTCTCCTTCCCTTCCTCTCTCTCTAAAAATAAACTCTTAGAAAAAAAAAAAGAAAAGAAAGAAACTTCAAAAACCATTAAAAGAAAAGATTCTCTCCTTATCTTAAATCTTGGGTAATGTAATTATGATGTGCCTTGGTGTGTTCCTCCTTGGGTCCAACTTCTTTGGGACTCTCTGAGCTTCCTAGACTTGCATGTCTATTTCCTGCACCACACTGAGGAAGTTTTCTTCTATTTTTTTCAAGTAAGTTTTCAATTTCTTGCCCTGCCTTTTTTCCTTTTGGCACCCCTATGATTCAGATGTTGGAATATTTAAAGTTGTCCCAGAGGTTCCTGAGCGCCTCTTCATTTTTTTCTGAATTCTTGTTTCTTCATTCTGTTCCTGTTGAATATTTATTTCTTCCTTCTGTTCCAAATCATTGATTGAGTCCTGGTTTCCTTCCCTTCACTATTAGTTCCCTGTATATTTTTCTTTATTTCACTTTGTAGAGCCTTCACTCTTCCTTTAGTTTGCAACAATACTCAATCATTTCTGTGAGCATCTGATTACCAGTGTTTTGAACCCTGCATCTGATAGGTTGTCTGTCTCCTCATCACTTAGTTCTTTTTCTGGAGTTTTGGTCTGTTCTTTCATTTGGGCCATGTTTATTGTCCTGGTGCACCTGCTACACTGGAAGTGGTTGAGCTGTAGGTATTCGCCAGGGCAGGGCAGCCCACATCACTGTGTGGTGGCGCTGTATGTGGGCAGAGGTCAGGGAGGGAACAAGCCGTTTGCTCAGCTCTTGCTCCCTTTCAGTCACTTCTTCCCCTACCCACAAGCGAACTGCGCCCTTCTGATGCTGATTCCCATGCAGGTGGGTTTGCATCTGCTCTAGGATCCTGTGGACCCCTCCAGTGAACTCTTCTGTGAGACTGGGAGTTTTTCCTGCCCCCACAATCCCCAAAGGTTTTTATAGCCAGAGGTTTTGAGGTTTTACTTTCCCTGTGCTGGAACCCTGAGTTGTGTGGTCTGTCTCACTCCCCAGTTGTTCCTCCTGGTTTATCTGCATGTGTATGTGGGACCGCCTGGTCCGCCCTGGCAGACCGCTTCCGTCCCTCCTACCAGTCTGCATGAATGTGTCTTCTTCAACTTCTTGGTTGTCAGATATCCATACAGTTCCATTTGCTGGCACTTCTGGTTGTTTTTTTATTTTAAATTAGCTGTTATCCTTCTTTCGGCTGTGTGAGGAAGTGAAGCATATCTATGCCTGCATCTTGGCCGGAAGCTTCCAATACTTTTAATAAAAAGCTTCATCTGTGCAAAATCGAGTCCCACCTTTGCGTATCCTCCACTGTCACTGTGCTACTCCCTCCTCTCTTTGCCTATTGCAGGAGGAAGGAACAGAAGTTTACAGCTTTGGGGAAGCAACATGTAGCAGCTACTCATAAAAGGGTTTTAAGCCCTTGGCCTAGACATTCACAGCAGTTGTTATACAACTAAAGAGAAAGATAAACTAGCTTTCCCAATCCGTTTAAAACTAGAATCATCTACTCCTACACCATATGTCTCTGAGAGAGAGGCAGTAATTTGTTCATAGTGACATGGAGAATTGGTGAATATGCCAGCAAATAAAACTCATGTCTCCTTACTCAGTCCAGTGCCCTTTCTAATACACCAGCTTGCCTCCCATTTAATAATCAAAGTAGTAAATCAAGACCAAAATAAGTAGGGAATCTGCACAAGGAAAACCCAAGTTGTCTTAGTCCTAGGGTGAACGCCAACCTTGGAAAGCCAAGTGAATAATGTTTAGGAAAAGCCTGCCAACAAATCTAGCAGAATACTTCCTACTCAGTGGACTCTACTTCTCTCACATCAGCCCCTCAAATCTTGTAACTGTGTCTTTTCAAACTGCCTCACCTTATGAGTGCAAAAACTATTGTTTTTATTTTATTTTTTTACCCCAAGAAAGTTTAGGTCAAAAAAGGAGAAAATAATCGCATTTCTTTCTGCCAGAATTTTGGCATAGTGGGACTGTGCAGGAATGCACCTACTGTGGAATCTTCCCACACTCCTGTGTTGTTGAGAGTAACCAGCAGAGGCATGTTCCATACACTCCCCAAATGTCTCAGCTGGCAACAACAAAAGATATTCAGAGATCTTAGCCCTGGGACAATAGCTTCTGTCAGTCAACTACAGTTCTCACGACTCTGTATTTCTGCTCTTACTTCAATTTCATACCAAAGAGCATATCACGTCTGTATAAGTAGTTGAGAAAACCACGTAAATGAATTCACACAGTAGTTTATAGCAATTTTGTCAAGGCACAAATACTAATGATAAAGTATAAATTTTTTTGTTAAATTCAAAGACCTTACACAAGCATATTACTCTTAGCACTTACACAGCATATTTGACAAAGAACCCAGGGCCCCATTAACCAGTCCTTGAGACTAACAATGAAAACGATTTTCAGTAGTTTCCATGCAAAGGTAGTTACATGTTAAGAAAGCAAAGATGCGCACTTTATCTCTTACCTGAAGCCAGAGGTCGAATCCATTCTTTGCTATTCAGGTCAAGTCGCCAGAGGTCATTGAAAGCGGCATTGCAACTGCTTTGGGTACAGCCTCCAAACACATACATAGACTGATTAGCATCATAATAGCATGCACCTAGACAGAAAACAATAAATAACTGATGTTTAATTCTTAAATCCCTTTAATACCTTAACAATAGCCCATATCTTTCAAAGATCAATTATTTCACATAGTTCACAACTCTTACCAGGTACCAATTTTCTATAACTAACCTGTTGTCTTCAGATTAGGCGGTATCACACTAACCTTTAAAAGAAGGCCCGGAGAAAAGCAAAGAAAAGGTTATTTCTGACCACACTATGCAAAGTGACAATGATGTCATTAAATAAGACAGTATAGCCCCGGCTGGTGTGAGTCAGTGCACTGAGCGCTGGCCTGCAAACCAAAGGGTCGCCAGTTCAATTTCTAGTCAGGGCACATGCCTGGGTTGCGGGCCAGGTCCCCAGTGGGGGGGCACGCAAGAGGCACCACACGTCGATGTTTCCCTCCCTCTTTTTCTCTCCCTTCCTCTCTCTCTAAAAATAAATAAATAACGGATCTTAAAAAAATAAGATAGTATAATTCTAGCAGAGCACACACAAATTCATATTCAGGGCACTCAGTAAGTGCTATCTCAGCACAGCTGCATACCCAACCTAAGCCTGCAGAGGGTTGGGAAGTGAGTCAGTGCTGACAGATGCACTGTCCTCCCACTTCTCGCCTCCAGTCCTCTCACTGGTTTTGTTTTCAAATGAAACCCGAAGCACAAACCAATAAACAAGTCTTTATATATAAAGGAGAATGAGGGAAAACAATTTTAACCAATGCCACAAAATAAGCACACATGAAGACCAATGTAGTGCAGGGATCTCAGAAGTAGTGTGGTCCCAAGACAACCGAGAGAAAACGCATGAAAGCCCCTAGGCATAACCAGAGGCCACCAAGGCAGGCTAGTAGTACTGACAGAAAAACAGTGCAGTAAGTAACATTTAAGAAGCAGCAAGGTCTCTGAGAAGAGTCTTTTTAATTAGTTGATTATATACACCTCACCAATGGCATCATTCTGAAGAGGCAATGATTGTGAGAGGGCTGTTTCTCTAAAACTAGAAAGATCAGAGCCAGAGTCTTGACGAGAGACTTGAGAGCTAAGCTCTTCGACCTTGCTTCTCACTGCAAGTTCATTTAGCCTATCTTTTGGAAAAGATGACCACACTCCTTACAGTCCTGCATTTAGCATCCTGGATCTCAGGAGAAAGGCGGAGAAAAACTTCTCTTTCTATTCACTTCATGTATACCAGTGGGAAAAAGACCTTCCAAAGTTCATGTGAAACTAAGCTCCAACAGCTAAGGGTCACATACAAGGAAAGGGAAGTGAAAAGAAGGTCAGAGACTCAACCCACTGGGTGCAACACTCCAGTGATCATTTAGTTTATTTGTTGATCCAGCTCAATTTGGCACATCACTGATTTTAAGATCTATTCTGAAATCTGGCACCATTTATTCAAGTTTAGAAAAAGGGAAATGCCACTGCTATATTACCCCTGTGATATGTATTAGCTCTGGGAATAACTTTCCCTTTTATTTTTCATAACTGAGCCCACTCAATAGGCACTTTAAGGAATCTCCACACTAGGAAGGCCCAGTCAGAAAGCTGGGTGAGTTAAAGACCAATAAAAGCAATGTGTTTAGTCATTTACACCCAGTAATTTCAGTCAGTGGAAGAAGTACATCCAAATCATCAGACCTTTCACACTGTGCAACAATGGAGCTGTAGATTTCTCAAATTCACAAAGAAATTAAAGAGACTAGAGATGTGAAGAAATGAAATACCAGCTAATCATCAATAAACTCACACCTGCAAAATAGTTAATATTCCTAAAACTCAAACACACTACAATGGCATATAAAGATTTAAATAATCTTAAACCTTCCACTGACTATCTTTTGCCTTTGAAAATAACTTCTAAATCAGCGTTTTAATCCACATCCCAACAAAAAAAGTCTATTAAGAAGTAAAATCCTATGGAATTACATTGCTCATGTCTCAGATTTGTTAAAAATTACAAATAACAAAGGATCAAATTAGATGACATTAGGTACACAACATGGATAATTAATGGTACCATATTGTAAACTCCCCCAAAGAGCTACACTTCAGATATTTTTGGTCTTCTCACACATTTCTTTCTTTCTTTCTTTCAATCCTCACCCAAGCACATGCCCATTGATTTTAGAGAGGGGGTAAGGGACGGAGCAAGAAAGGGAGAGAAACATCTGTTGCCTCCTGCATGCAGCCAAATAGAGACTGAACAAGCAACTTGGTCCTGTGCCCTGAATGGGAATCAAACCAGCGACCTTTCAGTTTTATGGGATGACATTACAACTAGTTGAGCCACACTGGCCAGGGCTCTCACACCTTTCTTGAACTAGCTATTTCAACAAATGGGAAAATTTTGAACCGAACCAACTGGTGCCAAGCATAAAGAACATTCTTTTCCTCTTGGTAATCCATAGCTCCAGAACAGAAATTGGCAATGTCCTATGGCTTCTGAAACCTTAATTTGTGTCCTTTATAACAATGTTTAGTAAGGCAAACTCATGATGTGATATCTAAAAGAGTGAGGGCTCATTTATGTCTCACCATTCCTCAAAGATCAACTCTTAGCAGCTGCTTCCTTTGTGCAGCAAAAGAGCGCAGCGCCCTTATTCATCAAAGAGGCAGCAAACCTTCTTCTTCTCTATTTGGACAGAAAACTCCGCCAGCCGTGGGTCCCATGAGGTTCTCAACCACATGTATTTTAATCCTACACTAAAATAAGGCAATTGGTATTTTCCTGCTTCTCTTTGAGCAAACAAAGGTTTCTGGAAGAGGAAGGCACAGCCCAAACTATGCAAAGATAATAAAACTAAAACGACAAGTTTCACACACTGTATTTTCAATGTCCAGCAGTCAATTATCAACAAAGCTTGGAGAGGAAGGGAGTCACTTTAGTTAGCTAAGTTTAGAACTCAGATATAATGGAATTAGAAAACTGCCATCGATAATACACTCAAATATTTTAGGCATTCTAGTGAACTTTGTTTATTGTCTATTTTTATTTTAGACACCTACGTGTTGCTCTGAGTGGGGGTGGGGGAACCAGACTAGTTCAATGGGCCTTTTAGAAAAAATTAAGAACTTACACAAATACCAGTGTTCAAGTAGTCATTTCCCTTTTACCAAAGTTCTCCACCCAAAGAGAATATTTTCCTTTCAAACCATTGGAATGTGCCATACAAAAGTTACAGTTCATAATACAGTATGAATAACCTGCTAAGAAATAACATTAAGAATGTTTATTCGATTGCTAAATCTCTTCAATCTTCGGAAATGGGTTTGATTGCTCCATGAACAATTATTGCAAGACCCATACCTCAAGTTGGTGTCTAATAATCCCTATTCAAATGTAAGTCAAATATTCCCAATTACACACATAGCAAGCAAACAGTTCTTCAGCATCCCAAATACTTCCCTCCTATACTGCAGTCCTCTCAAATGCAAGGTATTCCAGTTGTTTCACATCTTCCCTGGGGCCTGGTAATCACTCAATAAATATCCACTCTAACTTTTTTGCACTTTCAGATGTTAAATTCTCTTCTGTTTCCCTGCTTGTCTCCAGGGAAAGGCCCCGAGGCTCTCATCCCATGCTCACACAGACTGCTGTCCTGTGTCTCACGCCTACAAGCTGGGACACATTTGCTAAGGCCTGTAATTACATAACTACGGAACAAGCACGGTTGGCCACCCAGTCTGGACCTGCTTGCTGCTGCAGGAACGCGATTAGCAATGTGTATGTGGAATGATCTGTGTTTGGAGCCGGAACACTAAAACCTTTTCAAAGCGTGACGCTGGGGACCACTCAACAGACCACTACATCAGTCTGCAAAGGGCATCATCGTACAATCTGAAAAGAACCGCATGCACTCGCCAAAACCCAGGAGAACCGGTTTCATTTTACTGCCCCTGCCTTTTTTGTCCCAGACCTTTTTTTTTTTTTAACACTTAGGAAAGAAGCTGTACTGCTCTTAAGTTTGTTACATTTAATTCCACATTATTTAGTAAATTATGAATTATGATCCAGGTATTGTGAAAGGTGCACAGGTGTCTCAAGACACAGAAACTATCTGTCCTCAAGTAGACAGCTATTTTGTGGAGGATCATCATCATTATCATCATCCTATCATTTTGGAGTTTAAAACCTTTTTTTTAACAAATGTTTCTTCAATTCAATTTCCTAGCAACCCTGTGGCACAAGAATTTTCATTTACATTTTACAGATGAAGAAACTGTGGATTAGCAGAGCCAAGGAAAGTGCTTTCTAGGTATAAAGTTCTGTTGCATGCAGCCTCTTGTATACGGGGAACTACAGTGAGAGAGAGACAGTTATAAACAATAAGAAGGTATGAAGAGTGCATTAGGGGAGTCAAGAAGAGGAAGAACTTAATCTCCATGGTGGGAAATTTGAGAGTAGTTTTTGAAGAAAGTGGCTTTTGGCTCTGTTTATAAGACGAGTTTTAGAAAATAGGACATTTTCAGTCGATTAATGAGGGCGAACAAGTCTAGGGACAGAAAAGAACAAGCGGTAAAGGGTGGATGAAATCAGGGCATTCAAGAAAAGCCACGAGGGGGGAGTTTGAGACATAACAAGGAGTCCTGTGCGTGTGGAGTCTGACTGTGTAAGGATGCAACAGTGAGTTAGACTGACAAGGTAAGCTAGGCCTTGGAAGCCAGGTGGAGTGGAAACTTCTCCGTGTAGTACAGAGAGGCTAAGGCTTTTTGGCAGAGGCATGACAAGGCTGGTTTTATGTCTCAGATCTGCAGTGTTTCCTGAAAGGAGTGCCTGTCATTTTGGGCAGGTTAATTCTTTGTGTGTAGGATCATCCCATTCACTGGAAGACATTTAGAATCCCTGGTCCTTGCCTACTAAATGCTTGTAATGCTTTCCAGTCAAGATGACGAACGACTTCACACATTCCCAATTGCCCTAGGAGGCAGCACTGTCCTCTGTGTTACAGATGACTGCCAACAGTGTCTAGTACAGGCTCAAATGAAGAGGGAGGGAAAGTAAGAAGGCTATTCAGACAAGACTTTGGAAAGATGGAACGATTAGATCATATGTATGAGTAATGGGGGAAAATGGAAGTATATGAGAGAGAATGCTGAGGCAGGAAAAACGTCAACAGGATCTGACTTCTGTTGTTGTGGAAAAGAGAGGTATTAGGAATGAATCCGAGATTTCAAGCTTGTATAATTGAAAGCATGATAATGCCATTAACTGAATTAGGGAGAGGAAAAGATTTGGGAGGCACTACTGAACTCCGCTGTTAGCTGCCTAATATGAAACATCTGTGTATCTCTGCGGCAACAGATGCAAAGAACTGGAAATGTGGGCCGTGAGCTCAGCATGAGCTGGGGATAAGAAATGAAGTTGAGCACAAGGGATAAAGACAGGGTTGGAAGAGGTAGAGACCAAGGAGAGAAATTCAAGGAATTCCTTGTTTTCAACCTATTTTGAAAACTGCTGTTTCTCTCAGTCCTCACGGGTTTCCCAGTTAGACAGCCTGTAGAGACAGATGGAAAGAACCATGAGCGATGGGCCAAAAGAGACAATGAGACACAGAGGCACCTCTTAAAAATCTATGGCACCTGTTCTCAGATTTCAAGTAAAAACAAGTATCAAAACCTACCAATCTCTGAACTTCTGGGAGTTTACTAACTACACGATTTTTTTCCACCTCCTTGCCCCAAACAACTGCCTCTATTTTGCTATAATACTTTTTCGAAAGCTAGTTAGCCCTGGCCAGGTGGCTCGGTTAGTTGGAACATCATTCTGCACACCAAAAGGTTGCAGGTTCGATCCCCAGTCAGGGTGTGTATAAGAAGGCAACCAATTGATGTTTTTCTCTCACATCACTGTCTCTCCCCACCTTCTTCTCTCCCTAAAAAAAAAAAAAAAAAAAAAAACATATCCTAAGGTGATGATTTAAAAAAAATTCTCCCTCTCTCAGAAAGCTGAACTTTTACTATGATAATCACTCATATCTGAATACTTCCTACTCTGGTTTTTATTTTACCCAGATTCATTCAATTCCCCTCATAATTCTAAAATTGCTTTAAAAAATACCTAAAAAAAACAGTCTTTAGACTTTAAAACCTTGTTTCTACCTCTTACTCCAATTACCTGTAGGGAACCAACGTTATCCCCCCTCAACAACGACCGAAAGTGGATCCTTCCATAACTGCATTAAATATTCTTAGCAAGGATTCATTTCACTGTCTACTGTAGTATTGCCTAAGTGTGGTCTGTGGGCTCCTGAAAACATTCAAGACCCTTTCAAAACTATTAAAAATAGTAATAATAATAATAATAATGAGGAGGAGGAGGGAAGTGAGCAGCAGCAGTGCGTCGCCCTTCCCACTGCGTGCACGTTCGCACTAATAGCGGGGAGCAATGCTGGGTAAAAGTGCTGCAGCCCACGCACAATCAAGGCGGGACCTTCGACGATTCCAGGGATCACTGTATTCTTCACGGCCGCACAGGTGAAAAGAGACAAGGCCAGTTCTGACTTCACAGATCCCCAAAGGGTCTCAAAGACAACCTCCTTCCCAGAGGTCCAGGAATCACCCTTTGAGATTCATCACTCTAGAGCACAGCGGCCGAATCCGGCCCTCTACCTTGTTTTATCTGGCCTGGCACCTTGTTTCTACCTGGCAGCAGCACCAAGCTCCTTGCCCCTATTTAAGGAGCAGTTACATTCATACAGTCCTAACATTACCTTCGGCCCTTTGAAGGCAACTGCGAGGCTGGTGTGGCCTCAGTGAAAATGAGTGTGACACCCCTGCTCTAGGGGGTGTACAACCGCACAAGCGAAAATAGTTCCTTGAGAGAACTAAGAACACAGCAACAGTTTGGCCTATTCCTTTGATCTATTTAGATACCATTTAAAAGTAACAATGAATTGTAATTTTTCACTGAATTATCTTCCACATACAGAGTACAACACGTGATCAGTGGCCAGCCTCCAAGATAGCCTCCAACAATCCTCACTTCCCGGTATTTATTCCTTTGGTCAATCACAGTGTGACCAATAGAATATAGCAAAGAAAATGCTATTTACCTCGGAGATTAGGTTGTAAAAGACACCACAGCTTCTGTCCTGGTGTCTGTCTCTCAGATCATTTATTCTGTGGGGAGCGCCCCCTCCAGTCCGCCGTTCCCTGAGCGAGCTCAGAAGTGGGCCCCACGCCCCCGTCAAGCCTTCGGGGGACTACAGCTCTGGCTGTCAGACTGCCTGCAACCTTGGGGGGGACCCAGACTCAGAACCTCCCAGCTAGGCCTCTCCCCGTTTCCTGACCTTCAGAACTCCATGAGATAGTAAATGTTTCAGACTGCCACGTTTGGGGGTAATGTAACATGGATAACTAATATCTTCTCTTTCCCCTCAAGAGTTCAAAATATAGTTTTTAAACAGTGAGTTAAGTGCCAAATTAGAATTTCAGGCAACAACATAAGTTCAGAACAGAAAAAATATTTTCTAGGGGCTAGGGAGCTGAGAAAAGGTTTTTATGAAGGAGCCAGAACTTCAACTGAGTCTTCGAGGACAGGCAAGCTTCTGCTAAGTGGACAGGAATACTCCAGGGAGGAAGAAACAAGTACGGCAAAGTGAGAGCTTGAAAGAGAAGAGCTCGGGAAAAACTGGGAAATGAAGTGATTAAATGTAGACATAGGTCAAATTAAAGAGGGCTCTGAATATAAGACTAAGTTTAGCTTTTATCCTGTAAGCAGTGGACAGGTACTGAAGGTTTCTGAACAGGGAAGTAATAAAATTAAAGCAGTGCCCTGGCTGGTGTGGCTCAGTGGACTGAGCGCCAGCCTGCAAACCTAACGGTTGCCGTTTCAATTCCCAGTCAGGGCACATGCCTGGGGTGTGGGCCAGGTCCCCCGTAGGGGGAACACGAGGGGAAACCACATGTTGATGTTTCTCTCCCTCTCTTTCTCCTTCCCTTCCCCTCTCTCTCTAGAAATAATCTTTAAAAAATAAAAATTAAAAAACTAGTTTGTCAAAAAAATGTTTAAAAAAGCAGTAATTATGAGAACTAAGAGGCAACCCTCTCCTCAGTGAGCTCTCTTTTTGCAGAACCATTAATAAATACACCTTAACTGGCCTAAGATATACTACATTTCAATTTCACTTTGATGAAGGGATATGAATCACAAAATAAAATGTGTCTACAAAAGTCAATTAAAATGAGTTAATTCTAGAATAACTTTAAAACACTAAATTATGTCTATTTGCCAGCACATTTTATTTATAATTTTACCATTTAAATTTGTATTTTATAATCAATAACTTTCACATTCAGAAATTTTATGAACGTGACTGCAGTCAAATTCAGTATTTGCTGAGCATATACTATGTTAAAATAGTTATTATAAGACAGTGCTAAACTCTGGCTACTCCCTAAGCAAAATCTCAGAAATCCCCTTGTGTATGTCATTCCTTTGTTTCTCTCTAACACGATGTCAGATGTTTAAAAGTCTAAGCATGACCCTGACCCGTGTGGCTCAGGTGGTTGGGCATCGTCCCACAAAGCAAAGTTTGCTGCTTCAATTCCCGGTCATGGCGCATGCCTGGATTGCGGGTTTGGCCCTGGGTGGGAGTTTCTCTCCCTCTTCTTCTCCCTTCCTTCCTTCCTCTCTAAAAATTAATAAATAAAATATTTTTTTAAATTAAAAATAAAAATAAATAAAAGTCTAAGCATAACCTTGACCTCTTTGGAGTACAGATACCACAAAAACTCATGAAAAGCAGAATAAAAAATTATACCAAAGCACCTACAATGTACTTAGGCTCATGCTCTTCCCTCATTCTGAATGTAAAATTAACATAAATCCTCATTTTACATTCTCTTCATGAAAAAGTCAGACAAAACACATGACTCCAAAGCAGTGTTTGGAAACACCGGCAGGGCGGGATGTGCCTTCACAGTGCATACTTACTGTGTGAGAACCGCTGGGTGATCGGGGTTCCAGGGTAAGGGTAAGTCCGACTCTCCCACTGGATGTTTCCTTCCTGAACAGCCTTTATGAAACCATGATAACACTGGTGGGCTACACCTACAGACGGAAACAACAAAGGCCTCAGCCCAGGCACTTCCCTTATAAATCAGATTATTAAAGCTGCATCTATTAAATGTCTTATCACTTTCGTAAGACAAAATTTCTTTGAGATACTTCAAATTTTTTTTATTTTTTCATTCAGGAAAAGAAAACAGAATCGTATACTTTTAAAACTGGAAGATCCAATCCTTTCATTCACCCGGTTCAGGAAGGTTAAGTGACTTGCTCAAGGTTACAAAATTAGCTCATACTGTAATTCCACTTTTGTTATATCGTGATGCAACCCATCCAACAACTGGTATTAATTATTACAAAGCAAAGGGGCTGGGAGGTAATGTAGCTTCGTGACTAAGAGTATGGTAAAACAGTACCTGGAATATAATAGGTATTCAGTAAATATCTATCACTGAACACGGCAACTAAGCATTCTCCATCTTAAACAAGGAGATAAAATTTAGTTTACAATGGATTATTGTTTATAACTAAGTTATTATTTATAATTAAGAAAATCTGTTTTAAAAAATGAGAACTTGGGAGTATTTGAGATTTTATTCCCTGGTGTATGTCAGTTTGATTCAAATAAACTCACAAAAATTTTTAAAAATGAGTGAGAACTTTTATTATAATGGCAGACACAGGTCATCACACTTTTGTCCAAACCCAGACTGTTTGCTAAGTGTGAGCCCTAGTATCACCTATGGACTTTGGCCCTGATGATGTATCAGTGTAGGTTCATCAACTGTAACAAACGCACCGCTCTGGTGGGGCATGCTGACACAGGGAAGGCTGTGCACGTGCTGGGGCAGGGGTATATGGGATATCTCTGCCCCTGCTCGGTTTTGCTGTGAACCTAAAACCACTTTAAAAAATAAAGTCTATTTTTAGTCCTGGCTGGTGCAGCTCAATGGATTGAGCTCGGGGGGAGAACCAAGGGGTCAACGGATCAATTCTCGGACGGGGTGCATATCTGGGTTGCCAGACAGGTCCCCGGTGGGGGGGGGGGGGTACATGAGAGGCAACCACACATGGATTCCCCCCTCCCTCCCTTCTCCTCTCTAAAAATAAATAAATAAATCTTTTTTTTTTTAAGATTTTATTTATTTATTTTTAGAGAGGAGAAGGGAGGGAGAAAGAGAGAGAGAGAAACATCAATGTGCGGTTGCTGGGGGCCGTGGCCTGCAACCCAGGCATGTGCCCTGACTGGGAATCGAACCTGCGATGCTTTGGTTCGCAGCCCGCGCTCAATCCACTGAGCTACGCCAGCCAGGGCATAAATAAATAAATCTTAAAAAAAAAAAAAAAAAGGCCAAGGTGACACAAATGCCAAATAAAGCCTAAGAACAAATTCATATATTGATTAGATCACAGCCCCTCATCTATGATTCCTCCCCCTATTTTAGGGGTGAAACCGTCTATTTCCACAGTGTAGGGGCCAATCTGTCCTGAAGAGCGCTCTGCCAACAGAATTAGGCTGTGCACACCAGTATTACCAGTTATAAGCAGATGAGTTCAGGACCTGACAAGCAGTTTCAACACAGCTGGTCCTTAGACCTCCAGGGCGGACTTGGATAACTGACAAGGACCGCACTCCCCTGTGAATCAATTTGATGCAAGGAAACGATTTTAAGACTGATTCTTATCTAAAACTTTTTCTCTTTCACATTTCTGCTGCCTTGCTCCCACCAGGAAAGAACAAACTGCTACCAATCCTCACTTCAATCAAAGATTATTGAACTGGCCTGGTCATCTTCATTTAAAAAGAGGGCGGGGGAGGATTGTTTCCACCTAAAATGGAATAATGCCAAATAACTGCTATCTATAAATTAAAAATACAGCCCTGGCTGGTGTGGCTGAGTAGACTGAAAGCCGGCCTGTGAATCAAAGGGCAGCTGGTTCAATTCCCAGTCAGGGCACATGCCTGGGTTGTAGGCCGGGTCCCTAGTTGGGGGTGCATGAGACACAAGCACATACTGATGTTTCTCTCCCTCTCTTTCTCACTCTCTTCCCCTGTCTAAAAATCAATAAAAGAAATCTTAAAAAAAAAAAAAACCCACACAGCTCAGCTAGTAACCTCAATATTTAGCTAAAGTTGAATTCCTGATTAAAAAATGAAGGGAAAAAGGGGAGAAACTCATTTTAAAAAGCAACAGGTATCCATAAGGACTGTGCTGTTTAGAGATAAAAAGCAAGGGGTAAATGCTCTCACAAATCCACATTTGCCACAATTAGCCACTTTTAAAAAAATATATATTTTGTTGGTTTTGCTATTACAGTTGTCCCATTTTTTTCTCCCCTTCACTCCCCTCCGCCCTGAATCCCCCTCCCACCAGCATTCCCCCACCTTAGTTCATGTCCATGGGTCATACACATAAGTTCTTTGGCTTCTCCATTTCCCATACTATTCCTAGCTTCCCCCTGTCTATTTTGTACCTACCATTCATGCTTCTTCCTGTACCTTTCCCCCCATACTCCTCACTTCCTGCTGATAATCCTCCATGTGATCTCCATTTCTGTGATTCTGTTCCTGTTCTAGTTGTTTGCTTAGTTTGTTTGTTTTTTGTTTTTGTTTTTTCAGGTTCAGTTGCTGACAGTTTGAGTTTCTTGTCATTTTACTGTTCATATTTTTGATGATCTTTTTCCTAAAAAATACAGAACGCTTCACGAATTTGCATGTCATCCTTACTCAGGGCCATGCTAATGTTCTCTGTATTGTTCCAATTTTAGTACATTTGCTGCCAAAGGGAGCACACAATTAGCCACTTTAAGAGGCAATATGGTATCCTCACAAAGAACAAGGACTTTAATGACAGACTGCCTGACTGTGAACTTTTGATCCTTCATTTACAACCTGAGTGACTGTGGACAAGTTACTCACTGCACCCCGCTCAGTGTCTGCATCTACCACAGTGTGCGGAGAGGACTGTAAGGCAGTTACAATAGTGCCTGACAATGGTAAGAGCCACATTAATATTAGCTGTTACTGTTATCTCGTATCTATCCCCTCTCCACCTATTTAAGAGCAATGTAATTTACTACATCAACTCTAAGAATATGCAGAAAACCATCTTCATTTTAAAACTTCGAATTAATTAAATATTATAGTATTCAAGCTGCTCATAAAACTAACCAGGATAAAGAGAAAAGGGAAATGTAAATGTTAACTAACACTAAATTTTAGAACCACAGCAAATTTAAGGGAGAAAATAAAATTGAAAGTTTAAAAATAAACCATTCAAACAATTTAAATAAATACATAAACCTCTCCAGTTTCCACAGTACCTTTGATGAGCCGATACCACTGTTTGCAGACAAGGGCTGCAGTTTTGTGTTCCTGGTACGGTGATAGAAAGGACAGGATGTATTCCAAAACCTCTTCCGGCAGCTCGGACATGGACCTGTTATGTCTAGTCTCCTCAACCTCTAATACTGGCTGAGGCTCCTCATCTTGCTCCATTGTCCCTTCCAGCACAGTTTCTTCCTGGTCCACCGCCATGAAACTGTCATCTTCGCTGTCTGAGGAGCTGGCCATGACATTCCACTTGACAGCTACAGTGGGAAAGAAACAGTGGGACATCAGTGCACACTGCTGGGAGCTCTGAAACAGCGCAGGCACACGCACGAGCAGCTCAGGATTGGTTTGAGACCCTCAATAGGAATTCTGCTGTTCAGCACTGGTTGGTTGGGAGCCACCTTAATCTGACAGGCACAGCTCAAGTACCAAGCCCATCCCAATTATCAAACAACCCCTACAGGCTTGTTATTTTTTTCACTCCACTGAAAACTATGATAGCCAAGTTCTGGTATAACCAGAAAACTAGAAAACTGGTTCTCTAACAATTCCCCTCACTCAAGGATCTGACTGGAAGATAGCGAAGGGAATAACAATTAAGCTTCCCTTGGCCAGTAACATAACTTAAGATCTCAAACTTAGAAGGAAAAATAACTGGGTGCTACAAAGAGTAGTAAGAATATTCTGAGGATGTGGTTTTAGAAATAACAGTTTTTCTGGCTTTTACAAAACAAGATAATTCATTTAAGAGGATAATAAATGTCCCAAGAATAGGCCTAACTAGCTAAAATATCAAATACAAGGCAACATTTATACTAGAAAACATCATAATAAATCCAGGAAGTGAAAGACTGGAAATAATACAAATGCACGCGAACCACAGAACACTGAGCTCCATTGCGGCACACGCACGGAACACTGTACGGCAAGGAGCCACGGACAGACACTCAGATAAGTCTCAACGTAATACTGAGCAAAAGAAATCAGAAGAGCACATACACACGACCATGCTTGTATCAAATTCAAAACTAGGCAATATTAATTTATGCTGTTGCAAGTAAGGACAGTGGTTAGCTTTGGCAGCCACTGGGAGGCTCCTGGGCTGCTGGTAAGGTTGTTTCCACTGGGGTAATGGTTACACAGATGGGTTCGGTTTGTGAAAAATTCACCAAGCTGAATACTTAACACTTAGTGCACTTCTCTAAAGTTTACCAAATCAAGCCATGATCAAGTTACCTTTAGTGAAGGTAATTAATTTTAACAAATTATTTTGGGTGACTTTAAAATTTCTTTGTGCTATCCGTATTCTCTGAATTTTCTGCAAAGGCCACGTGTTAAACACACGCACAGAAGCAACACCTTTACACCACTCCCTGACGTTTCATGCAATGCCTACGGTAAGAGCAACATGAAGGAAAGGGTGATTTACGTAGGAAGTGCGTCACAGGTTAGACTCTCCAGGAAGCAGATGCTAAAATACATTTAGGAATGAAAAAGGCTTAAAGGAGAGAAGTCTTGTGAGAAGAAAAGCATTGAGCAGGAGCAGCTATCAGACCAGGAGGCAGATCTGGCAGCTCGTCCAGCGAAAGCTCAGGAGCGAGGACGGCCCGTGAGCATGAGGACTGGAGTGCTGGGTGAGAAGGCGAGTTGCTCCCGTCACTCTCTGCCCAGCTGTTGGCTGGGGGCCGCTCTGAGAACAGGGTGACCCTGGCTCCAACGCTGAGGCAGTCACTGAAGGGACTTAACAGTTTTATTTAGCTGCACTCCTTATGTTTAGCCAACAAGTTCTCTGTTGATGGGGTATCTGAGTTCATTTTATTATTCTGTTAATACATCTATTCCCCCTAATCCCCTGGTACCTGCCCAGACCAACACTATGTCATCACCTTATAAAATTCCAGCATTTTCTCTGGCACTGATGAAAATAATAAGAAACAACAGGAAGAGAAGAGTGGTTCTGAAATATACTTTGGGGCTTAAAGAAAGATCTGAAGTGTTCCAAAAGGTAAGGGGGTTGGGGAGAACAAACTAGAAACCTCCCACCTCATCTCTACTACTCCTGTAGTTCATATACTAATTATGTACAACACCTTAAAAAGTGGAAGAATGATCACATTTAGAAAATGTCAAGACAGAAATCAAAGCTCAAGTGTCTGCTGGAATATTTTTTTGACATTTTAAAAACTGTATTTTATTGATTATGCTATTAGAGTTGTCCCACCACCCCCCTTTATTCCCCTTGGCCCTGTGTACCCCCTTCCACCCACATTCCCCCCCTTTAGTTCATGTCCATGGGTCATACATGTCAGTTATTTGGCTTCTACATTTCCTATACTATTCTTAACCTCCCCCTGTCTATCTTATACCTACCATTTATGCTACTTATTCTCTCTACCTTCCCCACTGCCACTCCCCCACTGATAACCCTCCATGTGATCTCCATTTCTGTGGTTCTGTTCCTGTTTTAGTTGTTTGCTTAGTTTTTGTTTTTGTATTAGGCTTGGTTGTTAATAACTGTGAGCTTATTGTCATTTTACTGTTCATAGTTTTGATCTTCTTTTTTACCAGATAAGTCCCTTTAACATTTCATATAATAAGGGCTTGGTGATGATGAACTCCTTTAACTTGACTTTATTTGGGAAACACTTTATCTGCCCTTCCATTCTAAATGAAAGCTTTGCTGGATAGAGCAATCTTGGATGTAGGTCCTTGTCTTTCATGACTTGGAATACTTCTTTCCAGCCCCTTCTTGCCTGCAAGGTTTCTTTTGAGAAATCAGCTGACAGCCTTATGGGAACTCTTCTGTAGGTAACTGTCTCCTCTATTCTTCCTGCTTTTAAGATTCTCTCCTTATTTTTAATCTTGGGTAATCTAATTATGATGTGCCTTGGTGTGTTCCTCCTTGGGTCCAACTTCTTTGGGACTCTCTGAACTTCCTAGACTTCCTGGAAGTCTATTTCCTTTGCCAGATTGGGGAAGTTTTCCTTCATTATCTGTTCAAATAACTTTTCACTTTCTTTTTTTTTTTATATATAATTCTATTTTTTTTAAAGATTTTATTTATTTATTTTTAGAGAGGGAAGGGAGGGATGGAGAGAGAGAGAGAAACATCAATGTGCGGTTGCTGGGGGCCACAGCCTGCAACCTAGGCATGTGCCCTGACTGGGAATCGAACCTGCGATGCCTGGTTTGCAGCCCGCGCTCAATCCACTGAGCTACGCCAGCCAGGGCAACTTTTCACTTTCTTGCTCTTCTTCTTCTCCTTCTGGCACCCCCATGATTTGAATGTTGGAATGTATAAAGATGTCTTGGAGGTTCCTAAGCCTCTCCTCATTTTTTTTGAGTTCTTGTTTCTTCATTCTGTTCTAGTTGAATATTTCTTTCTTCTTTCTGGTCCACACTGTTGATTTGAGTCCTGGTCTCCTTCCTGCCACTGTTGGTTCCCTGTACATTTTCCTTTATTTCACTTAGCATAGCCTTCATTTCTTCATCTAATTTTCGACCAAATTCAACCAATTCTGTGAGCATCCTGATTACCAGTGTTTTGAACTGTGCATCTGATAGGGTGGCTATGTCTTCATCACTTAGTTGCATTTGTTCTGGAGTTTTGATCTGTTCTTTCATTTGGGCCATTTTTTTTGGTCTTGGCATGCCTATTATGCAGTAAGGGGAGGAGCCTTAGGTGTTCACCAGGGTGGGGTAACCCACGTTGTATTGTGATGCTTTATGTGGGGGCAGGGTGCGAGAGTGAACAATGGCACTTGCTCTGCCTTCTGCCAGTTTTCAGTCACTTCCCCTGCTTCCCACAAGCAGATTCCCAGGTGAGTGGGTTTGTTATGTTCTAGGACCCTGTGGGTCTCTCCAAGGAACTCTCTTGTGAGGTTGGGAGTTTCTCTCGCTGCCCCCTCAACCCCCACGGGTGTTTTCAGAGGTTTGAGGCTTTATTTCCCTGAACTAGAACCCTGGGTTGATCTGGAACCCTAGACTGCAAGATCTGTCTTGCTCCCCAGTCACTCCTCCTGGTTTATCTGTGCACAAATGTGGGACCACCCAGTTCACAATCCGCTGCCTTGCCTCATCCACCAGCTGCCACCTTGCCCGCCCCGGTCCTCCACCCGTCACCTTGCCACAAGTCCTCTCTGCCCAGCTGCCCAACTCTGCCCCCCATACTGGTCTGGATGAATGATTCTTCTTTAACTCCTTGGTTGTCGGATTTCCATGCAGTTTGCTTTTCTGTCAGTTCTGGTTGTTGTTTTTAAATTTGTTGTTGACCTTCTTTTGGTTGTGTGAGGAGGCACAGTGTGTCTACCTGTGCCTCCATCTCTGCCGGCATCCCCCGCTGCTAGATCCTGATGATGATGAACGAAGGGCTAACCGGAAGGAGCAGAGTAGCCTACATCTCCTCGCTGGGGGAGGGGGCAGTAGTGGTAAACAGGGGACAGCAGCATTTCCTCCATCCCCCCAAGTACAGTACCGTCATGGATTTACTGTAAGTTGTATCAGATAAAGGATCCTAGATAGTTGTTAGCCCCTCCTGCCCTACCTCGGGTGAGCCGTTCTTCCCATGCTTAACTTGCTAGGGAGAAGGCCTTTCCACTTCCAGCCCTAACTCCTATCCAAAAATCATGTAAATACAGAACAAAAATTAAATTTTTTTTTCTGCCCTGACTGGTGTGGCTCAGTGGATTGAGCCCTGGTCTGCAAACCGAAAGGTTGCGCATTCAATTCCTAGTCAGGGCACATGCCTGGGTTGCAGGCCAATGTTTCTCTCCCTTTTTCTCCCTCCCTTCCCTTCTCTCTAAAAATAAATAAATAAAATCTTAATTTTTTTTTTCTGGCAAAAACAGTTGCCTTTTTCTACTGGAAAAAAAATCACTTCCCATAGTCCCTCTTATTCTTTCCCTGTAAGTTACCATTTATCATCTCCCACTGGCTGTCTTCCCTAATTTATTAACTTTCTCATATTTTTAACCCCTACTCAAGCCTAAAATTCACCAATGAGTACAAAAAACCAGTTCCTAGGGTCTGGCTGCGTTTTTCACATTTGAATTAAATACAGCATCTCAAATACAGCTGCTCTCTGTGTACCCTGACAGACTGTGAACCTGGGGTCTACTTTAGCACAAACTGAATCATAAAGGCTGCAAAAGGTTATTTATATTACTGTTTTTCCCCAAGCAAAATAAATCAGTTTCGCTCAATAAAACAATTTGCTTCCTTTCCAAATCTTCTCAAAGTATAATTAGCAAGCCCAAAGAAAGGGGCTCACACTTTTGTAAAACCCAGTTTTAAGCAATTCTCATCATTCAACCATTTCACTGTTCACAAAAGCATCAAACCCCATGTCCCTGAGGGCATGTCTGCTAACTTAGCCCTTGAACACAGATGCCAATGAGAATACACAGGGATGGGCCTGGATGCAATTCTTCTGTGATTGCATGCCCAGCATTAATTTGCACAGCCTTTCATTTTCACGTCCTTGATTAAGTAATGAAATCATCACTCATATTCCCAGAGCACATAGAGGTATTTTGAAAGTTTTTCATGCCAAAAAAGCCTTATAAAACATTTCACATATAAGTGTGTTAATTAACGAATGTGGTTTTCATGAAAGTCTTTAAAAAAAAATCATCTTCACCCTTCACATTTGAGTCAGGCCTTTCAGTTTCCCCAAAGTGAAAAACGACAATTTGAAGTCAATATACTGGACTACTTCAGGGCAGAGACCATTTGCCCAAGTACCTTGTCTTCCTAGCACTGGACAGCCAAGTGAGCCAAGGTTTATGGACATTTCTACTCACAAAACCCTTGTGCTGACTTCATGTTATTTTATAATAGAAATGACATCATTAGTACATCCAGGAAATAGACCCTTATATGTCACTAGATATTGTCAAGATATTTTATTGGTCAGAATGAATATACTTCTCTGGTTCCTTGAATTTTGACCTTTTAAGGTGCACACTCGCCTGAGTCTGCTGCCAGAGGCCTGACCCATACCCAAAGAGAGGAATGCCACTGAAGAAACCATTTGTTAGACCCAATGGCATCTTTTCCTTTGAAAAACTACTATACTACATCTAACTAAATTCAAACAAGTTTTCACAATCCTTTTGAAGTGTAAATTAAGGTTAAGATTTTGAGACCAGGAGATCTGGCTGCTGTTTCTAGTTGCAGTACTGTGTGACCCAACGTAAGTAACACAGAGTTAGATAGGAAAACCTCTCAATCCCCAAGTAATGTAAATTCCCCACCTACTTCACCAAGATTTTGTAAAAATAGCAGATATCAACAAACTACTCTGAATTCAAGGGAAATCAATTAAGTTATGAAGAGTTTAAATTGATTCAAAGAGCTCTGGCTGTTGTGGCTCAGTAGATTGAGCGCCGGCCTGCAAACCAAAGAGTCACTGGTTCAATTCCCAGTCGGGGCACATGCCTGGGTTGTGGGCCAGGTCCCCAGTTGGAGACACATGAGAGGCAACCACACATCAATGTTTCTCTCCCTCTTTTTCTCCCTGCCTTCTCCTTTCTCTAAAAACAAATAATTAAAGTCTTTTTAAAAAAAGCTGATTCAAAGAAATTCAAGATAGGGATAAAACTCCTTTGTATTTTACTTAGAAGTAATTGCTAGTCTTAGTATAATATTTTGATTATTCGTGAATTTGATTGTATACAACTAGACATTTGACAATCCTCTTGGAGTAAACATATCTTTATGAAAATCAGAATACATTTCACTTACCTAAAAGGAAGCTGAAGATTTAAAATGCAATCAAGTTTATTCACAATTTCAAAAGGTTAAAGAAATGCAATTAAGGAATCTTCTCTGTAATGGGTATTTTACTAAATACACTTATTACTTAATATTTTATCTATATTAACAGAAGCTCATAATCCGAAGACTCCTTAGTTCCTGACAGTCAACCTTTTTTTTTTTTTAATTTTTAGAGAGGGAAAGGAGGGAGAAAGAGAGAGAGAGAAACATCAATGTGCGGTTGCTGGGGGCCGTGGCCTGCAACCTAGGCATGTGCCCTGACTGGGAATCGAACCTGCGATGCTTTGGTTCACAGACCGCGCTCAATCCACTGAGCTATGACAGCTAGGGCGACAGTCAACGTTTTGACAAAAAAAGTCTAGAAACAGAATAGCCCAACATAATTACTGCTGCTATTAGTAAACTATGATCTATTTTGACAAGCAAACTCAGAGAGCGGTTTCTATAAAGCATTCCAAATTTCGTAACAGATATCAGCTGCTGTAAACTTTTTTAAATGAATAACTCATCAGTGTGTTATACAACTAAAATTCCCTTTGATAAAATAGAAAAATAAAGTGTTTCCCCAAACTACCCACCAGTATACTTTATCATTCTTCACAATGGCTGATATTAAATGAAACCACTTTAAGATGATTACAGAGTAGCAGCAGAAATGGACCAGTGCTGAGCCATTCTCTATATTCATATGTAGCAGTGAAAGGATTTGTTATTACTAAACATAAATGCTCAATAAAAATGTACTGGTTTCAACCATCAATGAAAATACTCTAGGCTCTGCAAACACTATATGGAAAATCATACATTCTAGGTTCAGCAAAATGTTTCATTTGGTAGAAAAAGTAATATACAAATTTAGATTTTATGGGAGCTTGAATTTTCAGACTTTAAGAGACGATAGTAATAATACACAAAGTATAGGATAATTCTTTTAAGATTTTTATAGGGAACCTATCCCAGTGTTATGGTAAATATAGCCCAGCCCCTACTTGGAAAGGCCAGTGGGGAGCAAAGTTGGCACACAGGACCCATGCCCATGGATAGGTTTTCCCGTGGGGAATCAGGCCTACATTGTACCTAGGCTGCTATGAGTCTTGGTTTTGCTAAAACTCCCTTGCCCTGAATTGAGGCAGCAAATGTTTACTGTATCTCTCTAAAGTAACACCCTAAAATTGGTGCTAAACCTCCCAAGTATGGAGTGTAACCAGTTCAACTACTTTTCCCCTTGATCTGCAACATCCTTCTCTTTGAAGTAATTAGCAACATTCTTTCCTTTGTTATCAGAAAAAGGTAATCAGCTACAGCGAATCTATGCATAGTAAATGAGGACCATCCTCAATGTAATGTACCTAGAAAAGCAACCAAAGCCTGTCCAGGCAGGGGTCAGGGCCCTCTCTCTCACTTAGAGAGCAGTCATGCCGTCCCTTTTTCTCCACAGAACTGCTGCAGTCCGTGTGCATTTGTTCGTCACAGCCACAACACACGCACGACCCTGAGGGCCGGGGTCCACATCAGATTTTATTTAATTAATTAATTTTTTTAGAGAGAGGGGAAGGGAGGGAGAAAAAGAGGGAGAGAAATATCAATGTGTGGTTGCCTCTCACGAGCCCCAACCTGGGGACCTGGCCCTCAACCCAGTCATGTGCCCTAACTGGGAATCGAACCAGTGACCCTTTGGTTCGTGGGCCCATGCTCAATCCACTGAGCTATACTAGCCAGGGCCTGTTTGTAATAATTTAATATAGCAATGACTTAAAACAAAAAACTTTTATTTGAAGTACAGTATCAATCAAAAAGGAGTTAAACGGAAGAAAGGTGCATTAAGATACATTTTTCTGGGCTTGGAAATTTTTTCCTCCCAAAAATTATTTCAGAAAATAAGAAAAATCCAAAGGAGCAATCAATAACCATACTGTACCAATAATAAAAAAAAAAACTGTATTAACTCAAAATGGACTGCATCAGTCTACAGAAATGCTCAAAGCACACTGACCTCTCCCTCTGTGCCCCCACAATACTAGTACCTGCCTGCATACCAGCAATTACTACGCAGTAGTCACCCCTTATCTGCTGGGGATGTATTCCAAGACCTCCAGTGAATGCTTGAAACCTCAGATGGTGTCAAACCCTACATATACTATATTTTTTCTTATACATACATATATATACACATATATACCTATGATAAACTTTAATTTGTAAATTAGGCATAGTAAGATATAAACAATAACTAATACAATAGATTATAATATTTTATAATAAAAATTATGTGAATGTGGTCTGTCTCTCAAAATATCTTACTGTACTTTACTTGCCTTTTCACTTAAAAGACATGCTTTAGAGCCTCTCTTTGTCATATCTGAACTGTCGGTATTATTACTCTTGCACTTTGGGGTCATTATTAAGTAAAATAAGGGTGACTTGAACACAAGCAGAGATACCATGACAGCTGATCTGATAATGTAGGTGGCCATGAAGTAACTGGAGGGGCAGGAAGCATTTACAGCATGGACATGCTGGACCCAAGGGTGACTCACATCTCAGGAAGGATGGAGTAGGATGGGCCGAGATTTCATCATGCTCCTCAGAATGATGCGCAATTCCATTTTTTCAGAAAAGATTTTATGTATTTATCTCAGAGAGGGGAAGAGAGAGAGGGAGAGAAACATCAATGTGTGGTTGCCTCTTGCACACCCCCTACTGGGGACCTGGCTCACAACCCAGGCATGTGGTCTGACCAGGAATTGAACCTGCAACCTTTCATTTTGCCAAATGACACCCAATCAACTGAGCCACACTGGTCAGGGCATGATTAACAATTTCAAACTTATGAATTGATATATTTCTAGAATTTTCCATCTCATATTTTGAACTATGGTGAACTGCAGGAAAGTGAAACCACAGATAAGGAGGGCCAACTGTACTTCAATTGTCTGTGTCTCTCTGTCTCCCCTTGAAACACAATAGAAAATAATTTTATTTCCCACATCCATACAAGCCCTCAGCAAAAGGCTACCCGACAAATAAGCAAACACAGCCTTATGAATTCACTTTAGAGCCAACAACAAACCCCAAATGTTAAACTGTAGATATTCTGATTAAAAACACCCCAGGAACTTCCTATCAAAAACTAAAATAAAAAAATGAAATCACAGAGTTCAGATGCCTAAAGACAAAACTGAAAGAGGGAAGGTAAACACAGGGCATGAAGAGGTAGGAATTTCTACTCTTTTTTTTTTTTAAAGATTTTATTTATTTATTTTTAGAGAGGGAAGGGAGAGGGAGAGAGAAACATCAATGTGCGGTTGCTGGGGGACATGGCCTGCAACCTAGGCATGTGCCCTGACTGGGAATCGAACCTGCGATGCCTGGTTCGCAGCCCACGCTCAATCCACTGAGCTACGCCAGCCAGGGCGGAATTTCTATTCTTAAATTTAAAACACACAGTATCTAGGCAAATCATTACTGTTTTTAAGATATTCAGATGTTTCTGCCATCACACAGCCTTGCCCTGACAACAAGGGTAGCGTGTGCAAAAACCACTGCATGCAGGGATTCTCTGAACATTTTGGGAAAAGGTTCTATTACCATAATGGTTCCCAGACTTCTGAATTTCACAGGTCAGCAATTTTTCTGGACTGACATAGGGTCAAAAACTTCATTTTCCCAAATAAGGACCCCAAACCCTACAAAACTCAAAACATATATACACACGCACACACTACTAAAGTTAGATATTTCATTTCACCACTTACTTGCTTTGTGAAAAAATACCCACAGACATTTAAAACAAGTTATATAGTCTAAATTTTGTTTTTACCAAGTGTGTATCTTTTCTTTAAGCCAATTTAAATTAAAACTAGCTGTTTCCAGCGTGCTGGGGAACCACTTCCTAACACTAGAAAAAGAGATGGAGGCTGCCGGCAAGCACTCATAAAGACGAGTGAGCGCAACCCAATTTCTTTCAGAAACAGCTCAGCTGCTCTACTTCGCTGGCTGATAAATTTATACTGCTTTTTTACTTATGTGTTTCCCCCACTGAATTAAGGTCTATATTTTTAAAAGATTCAACTTTTTTTCTTTTAAACTGCATTGAGTAGTATATCAGTTAAATTTTATTACTATTAATCAGGATATTAAGGTCAAGCTATAGAGTTTCAAAACTTTCCATAGAAGCTAAATTTTTAAACATCAGGTTCTCACGCAAGATGCTATTTTATGCTACTTTCCAAAATGTCCTAAGTTAGAAAACTCTTCAGGATCCAGAAAAAAAGTATGAAATAGTAAGAAAAACAAGTCTCTCCTGGGCTGAGAATGCCTAAAGCAATCATCACCTCACGGCACCAGTTTTACTCACTGCAAATCTATGTCAACGGAAGAAATAATTTTTTAAAATCAAATTTATTGTTTTGTACATTTAGTTCTCATTAAATAAATATTTCCCCTGTAATTAAAAATTTTAAAGAAAACTTCTACTTTGATTTAAAATTTCTTCTAAATACATCTGTTATCTTATACAAGTACCTCTGCTATTGAACAGAAATACTCAGGTAAGTATTCTTCGGAAGGAAAAGTTCATACAGAAACAGGAAAAGTTCAAGAATATATTGGATTTGGCAGTGTTTACCAATTTAAAATGTGCAACTCTTTTGATTCAGCAAATTAACTTTCAGGCATTTTTCTAACACAGACACCCAGACATGTGCACAAAGATGTATGAACATGTGGAGGTTTGTTGCATCTTCTTTGTAATGACAAAAACTTCTAACTATATAGATGTCCATTAATAAGAGAATGGCTACATAAATATGCTGTATCTAAACCATAGAATTTAAAGCACTAGTTTTTAAAAATGTGCATATTTTGGCATATGTTGACATGAAGACACCAAGACAAACTCTCATATAAAAATGCAAAAATAATAAAATAGCATTTATGTTAAAGAATAAACCAACGGCTGCCCACCACCAGAATTCAGATTCCCAAGCCCACTCAAACCAAACCAATCAGCACCACCTCAGGGGCAGGGGGAGGCTGGAGCCCACTCCCTGTCACTTTTAGCGAAGCACTCAGACAACTCTCTCACACCGGGTCTGTAACGACGACCAGACAGTAAGTCAAAATGACAAATCCAGAGCAGTGAAAACACACAGAAAAGTGATCTGAAAGATACACATGAACTTAAGAGCATCGTCTCTGAGGCAGGAAAGGAGCTTTTGCCTTTTTAAAACTAATTTTAACACCAAGTATGCCATAGATACAAAACTGCATAGAGGTGCACAACTGACAGACAGCGCGACAGTTCCTCAAAAATTAACCAGAACTGCCACATGATCCAGCAAGCCTACTTCTGGAAACAAACCCAAAAGAACTGAGAGCAGCGACTCAAACAGATATTTGCACATCCAGGTTCGTACCAACATCATTCACAATAGCTAAAAGGTGGAAACAACCCAAATGTCAATCAGTGGATAAACAGACAAAATGCACCTTATAATCACCATGGAATATGTTATTCAGCCCTAAGCAGGAATGAAATTCTGACACATTAAATGGAAGAAGCCTGAAGAAATTATGCTAAGTGGAACAAGCCAGATGTAAAAGGCTAAGTACTGTATGATGCCATTTATATGAGGTACTAGAATAGTCAATTCACACAGGGAGAAAGAAAAATGGTGGTTGCCAGGGGCTGGAGGGAGAGGAAAACAGGCAGTTACTGTTTCATGGGTTCAGAGTTTCAGCTGGGGAAGCTATAAGCATTCTGGGATGAATAACGGTGCGGACTGGACAGCAACATGAATGTACTCAATGCCACTTACCCGTACACTTAATAATGGTTACAATGGCTCTGGCAGGTATGGCTCAGTTGGTTTGAGTGTCGTTCTGTAAACTAAAAGGTCGTGGGTTTGATTCCCAGTCAGGGCACATGCCTAGGTTATATAAAATCAGAATTATCTGTTCCTTGACTATTTGACAGATATTGCTTGTAAATCTATTTAGATCTGGGGTTTTCTTTTATGAATTATTCTGTCCACTGATTCCATTTCTTTGTAATAGGTCTATGTGAGTTTTTTGTTTCTTCTTGAGTTTTTATTATATTCCATTTTTCATAAAAATGTGAGAGGAGTTACACAGATGGCAACTAAACAATGGGAAAATGCCCTTAAACAAGGCACATCTGCTCTGAAAACTTTCAATTTATGACAGGCCATTTAACCTCTTAAATCTCCAACAGCTGTCACCAAAAAGTCTGTTCACTTAGACAGCACCTGTCTCTATTACCAGCTCCTAAATTTCAATTTAACTTCCTTTCTTCACCACTACACTGTATACTACTTGAGGACAGTCATATTCATCTTCGTACATCTGGCACATATAATTTAGGTGCCACATTACTATTAATATTTTTTCTAATGAATGAAGATCACAAGATCCCTTACTGAGGCTGATGTTACTGACTCACTTCCGGTTGCCAAGTGTATGCTTGCTTTCTTCTTTTTTAATTTTTAGGGTGAGGGGAAAGGAGAGAGAGGGGGAGAGAAACATCTACCTATTGCACTTGCACACCCCCAACTGGGGACCTGACCTGCAACTCAGGCACGTGCCCTGACTGGGAGTCGAACTGGCAACCTTTTGGGTCATAGGCCACCGGCACTTGATCCACTGAGCCACCCCAGCCAGGGCACCAAGTGTACTCTTGAGATATTTAATGTTGAAGGACTCCTATCTGACCACACTTGCACAGAACCCTCCTTGTGACCAAAGGCACAAAGCTTGCCTTAGTTGGGAGTAAAACATAAAATAGGTCTTTCTTCACTGCTGAAGTTACTGAAATAAAACTGAATCTTGAACTATTTGCTGCAACTGCACTCCTTGCTAATCAAATGAGTCAACCATCTAAGTATAAAACTGTAAAAGAACAACAGAAATAACACACAAAAATTATCAGGGAGGGAAAAAATGCCAGTATACCAGATTACGAATAAATGTCATCATTCGGTTGTAGATCCTATGGTACCTGGATTGTTTGAGGACAGAACTGTTCTTTTATGGAAATCTCTATGTTGCCAGGGGCCTAGCTAAAAACACAAAACCATCAACTTTTTAAAATTATGTTTTATTGATTATGCTATTACAGTTGTCCTGATTATTCACCCTTTGCTCCCCACTCCCTCAGATAATCCCTCCACCATTGGTCATGTCCGTGGGTCATTCGTATAAGTTCTTTGGCTACTTCATTTCCTATGTTGTACTTTACATCCCCATGGCTATTCCATAACTACCCATTTGTACTTCTTAATCCCCTCCCCTCTTCACCTATTGGCCCACATACCTCCTCCCAACTGGCAACCATCAAAACATTCTCTGTATCCAAGATTCTGTCTGTTCTTCTTGTTTGCTTAATTTGTTTTCTTAGATTCAACTGTTGCTAGATTTGTGTTTTTTGTCATTTGATTGTTCAGTTTTTATCTTTTGCTTAAGTAACTCCCTTTAACATTTCATATAATAATGGTTTGGTGATGATGAACTCCTTTACTTTTTTCTTTGTCTGGGTAGCTCTTTATCTGCCCTTCGATTCTAAATGATACCTTTGCTGGGTAGAGCAATCTTGGCTATAGGTCCTGCTTTTCATGACTTTGAATATTTCTTGCGAATCCATTCTTTTTTTTAATTAGGTCTTTTGTATTTTCTATTTTTTTTTTAAGATTTTATTTATTTATTTTTAGAGAGGGAAGGGAGGGAGAAGGGGAG
>PVIA01000746.1:63380-314618 GCA_004024845.1 Tonatia bakeri | reverse complement strand
GCAAAGTTTCCTTAAAGAAATCAGCTGTCGTCTTATGGTAATGCCCCTGTAGGTAACTAACTTCTTTTCTCTTGCTGCTTTAAAGATTCCCTCTTTCTCTGTAACCTCTGGCATTTTAATTGGGTTGCGTCTTGGAGCGGGCCCTTTGCATCCATCTTGTTTCGAACTCTCTGTGCTTCCGGGACTTGCAAGCCTACTTCCTTCACCAATTAGGGAAGTTTCCTTTCATTATTTTTTCAAATAGGTTTCTAACATCTTGCTCTTTCTCTTCTCCTTCTGGTACCACTATGATGTAAATGTTGGACCTTCTGAAATTTCCCCAAGACTGCTTATATTACTCTTATTTTTTTTTATTTTTTTTCTTCTTGTTCTGATTGGTAGTTTTTTGCTTTTCATTTTGGTTGTAACTGTGATGTTGCATGAAGAAGCAAGCCATGTTTGTCTATGCCTCCATCTTGACCGGCAGTCCCCAATATTTAATAATGATAAATTCCAGAAGAAAAACATTAAAGGGAAACCAAAATGATAAAGATAAGTATTAGCTAGATTCACAGCACTTTAGAGTTAAAAGCAGGACTGAAAGTTATTTTGGTCAAACCATTTTTAATGCATAAAACTCAAGTATAACTTACTATCCCAATCCACATTTGTCAAAAGCCACAGAACTTTACAGCACAGAGTGAAACTTAATACAAATTTCAAAACAACTTATTAGGAAGGAATGAAACTGTGACAAAAGAAACTAACTGTATTATAAATACATAAAACAGCCATGGGTAGAGGTAATGGTGCTGACCTAAGTAATTTTAGAGATGAGTGGCACCTATAAGACTAAATGCAAAAGGAACTGCGCACAGCACTAGACTTTACTTAAAGTTGTTTCCCACAGGAGCATGGTCAATCATTCTAATACAGCTATACATGTGCATTGGAATTGAACAATTAGATAAATAAACAGCGGATGGCTGGAGCCAAGTTTCTCACAGCTGCAGTGGGAATTTACAGATAAGCAAGGGGGAAAGCATAGAATGATCATGTGATAGTAGATTAGAATGAGTGGCATTAATATGAACTCATGTTAGCTTAATATACAGGGTCTGACACAAATAACGCCCCTTTTAAATTACAAAATCTTAAGCATGTAATTTAGTAACCTAACAATATCACACTCAGGCATACCACATGACATTTTAGGTAAAATGTTCAAATTAAAACTATAAATTATTACACCCATGTTATTACCCTACCAACCACACTCAAGCAGTCATTACTTCTGCCAGACCTTGTAAATAGTTACATATAAAAATATTTATGGATTTATGTATATACACTAATTAATATACACACACATACTTCCTTGCTATGTAGCTGAGAGGGCCCAGAAGCAACAGCACCCCAGTAGCAATGAGCATAGCACTCACATCTTGACTTCTAGTACCACTCGCCAATGAAACTGGAGAACCTACAACTGGCACAGGAACTATACAAGATAAACCTGGATAATCTTGTAGAGCCGGAAAGTAAGAACGTGATCCAAAACCAAAACATTTATAGAACATCAAAATGACACAGGAGACAAAGGAATGAGCCAATGTTGAAACAATATGAGCACAAAATAAATATCCATGAGTTCATATAAGATAAGTGATTGAATTTAAAAGAGGAGGGCTTCCTTGCTGATTTCCAAACAATTTATGTAGATTATCTCCCTTCCAGTAGGTGGGGCTTAATTTCACTCATGCTCATATTCCTAATTTGCATCCACCTTGGTAAAATTCTTCTTAACATTCAATGCAGATAGGTACTAAGCTAGTTTTACAACGCAAGAAAATTGTTTCCACCAGAAGACAGCTACATAACTTCATTCCTTGGGCAAATAAAACTTCCATGTATACCTATGCCAGGAAATTCATAATGGGAAAATTAAGCATAAAAATACATGAAAACCGACAAATACTTCCCATGAAAAGACATCACCAAGGTCCCTAAGACCTCAAGTGATTTCCAAGTTGTGTTTACTCAAGCATTCCCTTACATTTGCACACCTAGAACTAGGCTCTTAGATTAAGCAGATGATTTAATTAAATAAATATATCACAAAACTCTTGCTTACAAACTATTCTTCCCTTTTGCTGAACTATCAGTGCTTATTAATACATATTCAGCTTCTCTGCAAATAAAAAATCAAAACAGAGATAATAAAAGAGCTGTGTGACAGCACATCAGCGCCGAGGAGGCAAGGTTGTGAGCACAGCAACCCCCTTGTGGGGATTTTCTGAAACCCAGTTTTGATCACATTATTCAGCAAACTCTTAAGATCTATTCACTTCCTTCAGGAACTTTCTGGAAATGACAAAAACATAAAATAGTAATGAGTAACTCTCATCACCCTCTATTCTGGACTGAATGCTTGTGCTCCCTTCAAATTCATATGTTGAAACCCTAACCTGCAATGAGATGGTATTTGGAGATGGAGCATTTGAAAGGTAATCAGGGTTAGGTGAAATCGTAAGGGGGAGGCCCTTATAATGAGATTAGTACTCTTATAAGAAAAGAGGCCAGGGCTTACTCTCACTCTCTCCACCGAGGTCATAGAGAGAGGGCAGCCACCCACAAGCCAAGAGAAGAGGCCTTAGAATGAAAACTATCTGCCAGCACACCTTGACCTTGGACATCCCAGTCTCCAAAAATGTCAGAAGTAAATGTCTGTTGTGTAAGCCAGCTAGCCTACAGTATGTTGCTATGGCAGCAAAGAGAATGTCATTGAGAGTACATATGAAGTAAGCTACCAGGGATTTATAGCATAACAAACACGCAAACATCTTAAAGGATTTAGATAAAGTATATAGTATCAGTTCCTGGTTATTTATCTCATTATCTTTAATACTTAGCCACTTCTGATACAGATTTTTCCCTTAGAAAAGATCCATTGATTCAGGGATGCCTTTTACGTGTGTAACTTTGTTTCCCTCCCCCCAAATTAGTGATAACTTGTCTGATTCTGGGATAATGAACAGATATGCAGAGGGGGAAGCAAATGAAATTAAAATGCAACGGTTCCTTTGCCATCTTCAGTAAATTTAACCATATACATCAAGAGCTTTGCTTACACTTAAAAATTATGTAGGTTAAACCATTTATAAGTTAAAAAAATGTTAATTTCTCCAATATAGTAGGAAAGCAGACTGCTATTATTATTAAGGAAGATCAAACATTCTTCCCTCCAAAAAAGAACATTTATGGAATCGATGAAAAACTTTAATGGATGAAACTTTTGATATGTCACCTGGACAGAAGGTAAATAAAGTTATACTTCTGGTTCCTAGAAAATATCTTATTTGGTTTAATTCTTCCTATAAACAATATAAATAGTTTGGTAAAATAAATAAAATTACCAGGCAATAGCTACCAAAGCATGCAGAGATTTAAGAATGAGAAGATTAACACCTCTTTCTAAGAGATTTCCACGTCATTTTCCTCTACTGATTCCTGAAATACCCTAAGCACTTTTTTCATCTCTGGTCTTTGCTCTTACTGGCTACCCCATCTTCCTAAAATACTCTTCTCTTGCTTGGCAGGATGGCAAATTCCTACTTTAAAAAATATATATTTATTTATTTTTAAAGTGGAGGGGAAAGGAGGAAGAGAGAGAGAAACACCAACATGAGAAATATGGAATGGCTGCCTCTCACATGCACCCCAACTGGGGACCGAATCTGCCATCTAGGCACGTGCGCTGACTGGGAATCAAACCAGTAACCTTTCACTTTGTGAGGCGATGCCCAACCAAATCATCTCTTCTATGAGATTCTCCCATTCTCTCCAGCCAATTCAGTACTTCTCTGGCCTTCTATTGATTTTGTACAGTACCTTTATTATTTAAGAATTGTATAAATATCTGTTGATTTAGGTGGCTTACAAGACCTAAGCCAACATTAGAGAAATCACACATATAATTTCTACTTTCTACCACTTCACAAGTCACAATTCTGTTCATTAATAAACTTGCTTAATTGAAAGCCATATTTTACTTCTTATTGCTTTGGTTTCCAATTAAGTCTACACAAAGGCAACAGCACAAAGGGCAACCAAGATGCAACAAGTACAGCTGGAGTTTTGCCTTAAGGCAGACAATACGCCTTCCTTAAGATAGGGTACCCAAGAGCATGTGAAAACTGTCGATGCCAACTGCCCTTCCATGTGTTACACCATTCTGTACCTCTCAGGTGGACAGTATGAAGGCTGAAAATCCTTAACATCCTAATTCAAATGTAAGAGTCTACATTAAAAGGATGTAATCACGAAAAATGATTTCATCTCTGACCTTCCTTAAATTTGCTGTCATCTTAAGGAAACTGACTTTATATACTTATTATTTGGTAAAAAAAATAAATTACCAGAAATTTTTAAAAATTTATTTATTTATTTTTAGAGAAGGGGAAGGGAGGGAGAGAGGGACAAAAACATCAATGTGTGGTTGCCTCTTGCACACTCCCTACTGGGGCCGTGGCCTGAAACCCAGGCATGTGCCCTAACTGGGAACTGAACCAGCCACCCTTTGGTACACAGGCCAGCACTCAATCCACTGAGCCACACCAGCCAGGGAAAATTACCAGAAATTTTAAAACTGCAGTATTTTGTACCATTTCTATAAAAATAAATGAAGCCCTAGGTGGGTGGCTCAATTCGTTGAAGTATCTTCCTGTACACCAAAAGGCTGCAGGTTCAATCCCCAGTCAGGGCAAGTTTGATACCAGGTCAGAGCATGTACAGAAGGCCACTAATCAATGTTTCTCTCTCTCTTTCTAAAATCATTAGAAACAATGATTTTAATCCTCAGGTGAGGATTAAACACACACACACACACACACACACACACACACACACACACACACATAAGGACCCAATTTGAAGGCATTCCCACAGATAAGAGGAAAGAATTTGAGCATCAAAACCACACACATACACAAAACTACTATGAACTCAAACACTGTCTGTAAGTTTATAATAAAATTAAAGAAAATTCATTAGTCAGCCCAGGCTGGATAGTTCAGTTAGTTAGAGCATCGTCACAATACATCAAAGTTGCAGGTCTGATCCCTGGTCAGGGTACATACAAGAATAAAAGAATCAACCAATGCCCTAGCTGGTGTGGTTCAGTGATTGAGTGAGGACCTGTGAACAAAAGGGTTGGCAGTTCAATTCCCAGTCAGGGCATATGCCTGGGTTACAGACCATTTCCCCATTAGTGGGCATGTGAGAGGCAACTACCACACACTGATGTTTTTCTCCCTCTCTTTCTCCTCCCTTCCCCCCTCTCTAAAAATAAATAAATGAAAATTAAAAAAAAAATCAATGTGTCTCCTTCTCCCCCCTCCCTCCCTCTTTCACTCTCCCTCTCCCTTCCTTCCTCTCTCCCCTCCTAAAATCAATAAACTAAAAAAAAAAAATTCACTGGTTATCAGGAGGGGCTGCTAACAGACTACTTCATGATTACTCTAAAACTTGATAAAGGGGAAGCATCAAGTACTTTTTCTGTCTTTCCTATACTAACTAACAGAGTAACCAAATAATTAATGTGGGGAAGTTCTTTGTGAGGAATCCATTTGGATGAAGAAGGAATGACAGAATATGAAAACTATCATGTTTGCAAATCCTAATAATTTATAATCAACGAAGGGTGTTAAAACCGCTATATGAATGGCTGATGGAAAACATTCTGAAGGAGAGATCAGGCTAATATCATCTGAACCCAGAGGCCAATCTGAGCACAGCTAAAAAAACAAGACCACCAGGAAGTACGCCTCCTGAGTGATACAATGAGAAGTACACAACACTGCCTATGAAGAATTCGTGCTCTAAATTTTTAATTTAATCACTCTTCTAGATAAGCTAATTCCCAGAGGAAGCAATTAGACAAATCCAGACTGGGGAACATTCTGCAGTTCAAAAGACTAATTGCCGGGGCTCTGTGCCTGAAGGCAATTTGTGGATTTCAATGAAGTGAGGGAGAACTAAAAAATGCCCAACCACCTCTCTGAGTCCTGGAGACAAATTCCAGAAAGAAAGGAAGCCGCACAGAAAACGAACTCCAGAAATGCGCAGGGTGTCCTCGAGTCTTCCCTAAGTACTGGGTGATACATATTGAAACTCCACAAAGTCAGGCACAGAATGACAGGGAAATTCAAAGTTGAGATCAATTCCCACAGCTGACAAGCAGGAAGAAATTCAAACTCCACAGGTAAGAGTAGAGAGTGAGTTCTTGTCAATCTCCTGTCTGCCAAAACACTATTTAAAGAAGGACAACAAAAGCCAGAAGCTCATCCAAATAACCAACCAAAAATTACTAGATGTGCCGAGACCAAAAAAAAAAAAGCGGGGGAGGGCGGGGTGATCAAACCCAGAAATGACAGAACTAGAAGACAATGATTTTAAAACACCTGTAAGAAGTGGCGCTGGCCGCATAGCTCAGTTGATTAGAGTGTGGTCCCCATACACCAAAGATGTGGGTTTGATCCCCAGTCAGAGCACACACAAGAATCAACCAATGAATGCATAAATAAGTGGAACAACAAAAACTGATGTTTCTCTTTCTAATATCAATAAATAAAAATAATAAAAAAATAATATAAAACAGTGATAAGAAGTACACCATTATTATGCTCAAGGAGTTAAAGGTTAACTATTACAGAGAAATGGAAGATATTTAAAAGAAAATAAGGAACTTTCAGAGATTAAAAATACATGAAATGAAAATATCACTGTATCTAATTAACAACAGGTTAGAGCATACAGAAGAAAAGAATCAGTTGAAATTTAAGACATAGCAACATAAACTATCCAGAATGAAACAGAGAGAAAACGATTTTAAAAAATTAACAAAGACTCAGTAACAATGGAGACAATATCAGATCTAACATACATTTAATCAGAGTCCTGGTGGAAAGAGGAGAGGAGCCAGATAAAGAATTTAAGACATAATCATGAAAATGTTTCCAAATTTGATGAAAACTATAAACCCAGAGATCCAAAAATCTGAACAAACCAAGCAGGATAAAACACAAAGACAAAAACATACCAAGGCACATCATAATCACATTGTTGAAAACCAATGATAGAGCATGACTGTCAGAAACTGAAAGCCAGAAGACAACGGAATGACATCTTTAAAGTGCTGAAAGAAATAAAAATCAACTTGGAGCCCTGGCTGGTGTGGCTCAGTGCATTGAGCACTGGCTTGTGACCTGAAAGGTCACTGGTTCGATTCCCAGTCAGGGCACTTTCCTGGGTTGTGGGCCACATCCCCAGTGGGGGGTGCTTAAGAGGCAACCACACACTGATGTTTCCCTCTCTTTTTCCCTCCTGTCCTCTCTTTATAAATAAATAAATTTTAAATATATAAATAAATAAATAAGTAAAATCTTAAAGCAAAAAAAGATGTGGCTAATAATAATACTGTACCAATCTCATGGAGGTATTGTGAAGATTAAATGCTTTAATACATGTAATACTCTTGGAAAAGTGTAAGGTATACAGTTAATACTCAAAGGTTTTTGTAGTTTCCTTTACATTTCCATTTGCAGAACTTATGGTTAAAGTAAAACATTTTAAACAAGCCAGTAGTGAAAGTAAATGTTTTATTATATATACCAATTTTATACCAGAACATGTGTTAACTAATCAGTTTCCTTTGAGGAAAGCTGTTGTATATTCTAAGCAAATTAGATGAACCAATTTTTTAATCGGCACAAAAAATGTAAACATACTCAGTTGTTTTTCAAACTGGTAGCAAAATAGTACGCTCTATATTATTACAAAGGGAGGCAACAATTATTCAAAGAAAAATTTGCACTTTACAATCACTTATACCAAGTCCTAGGCCTAGCAAAGACATTTCCATTGAAAGCAGTGCCACATACTACAAGTCCGAAGGGAGATAAAAAGTCTCTTGCAGGACCTGTTTCACTTGATCTTGGTTTCCAACGAGCATAACCCTTGTGTGTCTTTATACATATAAGGCATACACGAAGCAATAATATATATGTATGTATATGCTGTGTCTTTCTAATGTCAAGTAGTCATCCCACAATTAATCCCATGATGTTATCTCTAAAAGTTCCTGAAACTGTTTTTCATCATGTAAAAAATATATTATTTCTTGGTTTCCAAATGATTTTAAAATTTCTAGTTGCATTTTAATAGAGCTTATTACTATTATTTGATGCAAATATGATATATTCCTATTTCTGCCTTCTGAGTAGAGTAGAGCACTCTGTATATAAATAAGAGCTATTTTCTTTAAATGTCCAAAAGCAGACAATTTTCTAGTTACAGTCATTTACAAAGAGTTATAGAAACTGTATTTACCAATGAAGGGACTAAACGTAGGCATTTTATCTGTACTGATGCTCATCTGCTTATGTTACACTAGAGGAGAAAACAAATATTCTTCTCTCTTATTTTGCTCCAGAATGACTCAGAGCATGGTTGAAGTAAAACACTTTACATAATCCAGTTCAAAAATATTCCAAATCAAAAAGCCTAATACAAAGGGAACTTTTATAACCAGCTCAGCCACAAGCTCTGTTTACATCCATTTTTATAAAATGCCACGGTACTTGAGGGAAGCCCAAAGTTACATTTCTAAGTATTTACTTTAATTTTACAAAGAAAAGCCTACCTAACTGAAACAGCAGGTTAGCATGATTATCTTCATTATTACTTACTATTTATATAGTGTTGTGGCCAGAGCAAGGAGTTATCTGTGACCTTAAAGCACTGAAGGAAAAAATTATTTTTCAGATTCCAGACAATACAACTGCATCAAATGTTTGCTGCCTACCAGAATCTGATTTAGAAAGAAATGTAAGATGATACGTATGTATTGGGGGAGGGGGGACTTAAAATTTAGATGTTCCAAAAGAATTTTATTATTAACATTCACTTGCAGTAGGGATATCAAATTTATAACAATCAAGATGTAGTCAATTACATGCAAAGATAGAATCACCAAGACTTTTCTATTTATCCTACTTCTATTCTGAAGCAAATTTTCAAGTTTTTCAGTCAGAATTGACACTGGCAGCTTTTTACATTGCTTAGCCCCCTCTGCTGGTTTAGTAGCAGTAGGTATTGAAAAATTAGTTGCAGTACAAATGAATATGCTTTCATTAAATTAATAAATTGTGTATTTCATTAAATATATACTTCATAAAATGCATACTTCCAGCTTAAAGCTAGCCACATTAACGTTAGACTTTAAAAATAAGGGAACTCAGCCCTGGCTGGTATAGCTCAGTGGATTGAGCGCGGGCTGCGAACCAAAGCATCGCAGGTTTGATTCCCAGTCAGGGCACATGCCTGGGTTGCAGGCCATGGCCCCCAGCAACCGCACATTGATGTTTCTCTCTCTCTTTCTCCCTCCCTTCCCTCTCTAAAAATAAATAATAAAATCTTAAAAAAATTAAGTTAAACATTATAGTAAAATTAAATAATCTTGTATGTGGGAAAGATGGAAGAACTGCTGGGAAGGAAGTTTGTTTTTAAATTAGCAGTATGAATTTTATTTATATTTTTTAAAGATTTTATTCTTTAAAAAATTCTTTTATTCTTTTAAAGATTAAGTTAGTTTTAGCAAGGGGGAAGGGAAGGAGGCAGAGAAACACCAGTGTGCGAGAGATGCACCAATCTGCTGCCTCTCACACACCCCCAGATGGGGGCCTGGCCTGCAGCCCTGGCTGGGGAACAAACCGGAAACCTTTCGGTTCTCAGGTCAGCATTTCCACTTATATTTTTTCTGGTGGTGGTCAAAGCAAAGAAGTTCATGAGAAATAAATAATATCTTGGGTACTCCCTATCTCCAGGACACCAAAAAGATAGAAGTGGCCTATGCACATGAATTAAATCTTGTTTCGTAAGCTTCTTGATCATAAAAAAAAAAAAAAATCACCTAGTCGGTAAATTTCCTAGATATTGTTTCTGAAGATAGGGATGGGTCCAGGAATCTTCCATTCTTTTTCACAAGCACCACAGCAGACACAAGTTCAGAAAATCCTCAGTAGTACTTCTAAAACTTAAGCTTATGTTCTCATTTATAGTATTCCTATGCCTTACATATTTCACTGAATAATAGGTTTAAAATATAGTCAATAAAGCTTCCAGAAAAGCATAAAATATTATAGCAAAAAGTCGTTAATATTATGAAACAACTGAACGTTGATTTTATTAATGAGGAAACTGAGGTCAGAAAACTTAAGTCACTTCCTTAAGGTCATGAAGCTAATCAGTGGCAAAATAGACCCTCTCTATCTTTGTCTTTCAGCCTACGGCTCCTTCTAACATATGATACCAAAATCTATTTTTGAAAGATCAACAATAAAGCATTATTTACTGGTGTCCATCAAAAAGTGACTAGCCCTGGCTGGTGTGGCTCAGTTGGTTGGAGCGTCCTCCCGTAACCAAATGGTTGCAGGTTCTATTCCCGACCACGGCACAACACACCTAGGTTGAGCGTTCATTTCCGGGAGAGTACTGTCCCTGGTCCGTGCAATCCTATGTCTGTGCAACCCCTGGTCCAGGCGTGTAAGGGAGGCAACCAAGCGATGTTTCTCTCTCTCCATTCCTCTCTCTAAAAAGCAATGAAAAAATGTCCTCGGGGTGGGGAGGGTTAAAAAAAAAGTGCCTAGCTGAACACATCTAGCACATCCACAAAACAAAGCTACGAAAATAAATGTTTAAGGACTGCTTCTGTTCCAATACGGCATGATCTCCAAGATACATTATGTGAACAGAGAGGTGGTGAACAGTGTAAATAATATGGCAACCTTTTGTATAAAAAAGGAGAAAAATAGGCCTGGCTAGTGTAGCTCAGTGGACTGAAAACCTGTGACCGCCTGTGAAGCAGGTTCGACTCCTGGTCAGGACATATGCCTGGGTTGCAGGCAAGCTCCCCAGTTTGGGGGTGTGTGAGAAGCAACCGATTGATGATGTTTCTCTCGCACGTTTCTCTCCCTCTCTTCCTCACTCCCTTCCCCTCTCTCTAAAATAAACAAAATTTTTTTAAAAGGAGAAAAATGTATGTAGATATTTGCTTATTTTTGCAAAAAGAAACACTGAAAGGATAAACCAGAAACTAATGAAAACTAGGAGAAGGAGGATGGCTCAAGCACCAGCCATGTGGTTCTTGGCAATCCCTCCTCATGGCCCCAGCTCTGAAAGTGGAGGCAGTGCTTAAGGTGGTGATACCGCCTCCATATCCTTTAAAAGTTCGGAGAATAACATCTATCCCTTTTGTTCCCCCAAATTTTGAGAAAATAGTTTCATCCTACAGTTACTAATCTCTAAGCCATCCTACCCTACTCTTTTCTGCCCTCAGTCTTACAACACACATGTAACCAATTCCCTACATTAAATCTTCTCTATTTGAAGTATCTAGTATATTTTCCATTTTTTGACTGGATCCCAACAGACAGAACATCCTGAGCATTAAAAGAATCATAGTCCTGGCTGGTGTGCCTCAGTGGGTTGAGCACTGACCTATAAACCGAAAGGTTGCTGGTTCAATTCCCAGTCAGGGCCAGGTCCCTAATAGAGAACTAGTGAGAGGCAACCTATCGATTTTTCTCTCCCTCTTTCTCCTTCCCTTCCCCTCTCTCTAAAACTAAATAAAATCTTTTTTAAGAATCACAAAGAAATCTTAAATTTGCTTCAGTAATTTTGCTAGTAGTAATACAGGTAACTATATTTTTTAAAACTTCTTATATATACTGTAAGATAAAGCAAATAAATGTGAACAGTACTAAAAACCAAGATTTTAGTTTAAAAAAGGAGAGACATATAAAACATAAAGCAAAAATCAGTAATACGTTAAAATTAAACTGGAAATATCAGTGTAAAGTTTTGTGGGGTTTTTATTTATTTTATTTATTTTTTATTTTTAGAGAGAAGGAAAGGGAAGGAGAGGGGGAGGAAAAAACATCAATGTGTGGTTGGTTGTCGCGTAACCCCTACTGGGAACCTGGCCTGCAACCCAGGTATGTGCCCAGACTAGGAATTGAACCAGCCACCCTTTGGTTCACAGGCCGACACTCAATCCACTGAGCCACACCAGCCAGGGTTAAAGCTTTGATTTCTAAAAAAACATGTTTTCTAACTCCGCCCATTCAAAGGACCTATAAATAATGAAGACCTAGCAGCAATGAGCTTGGTTTCTAATGGATTTTCTACAAAAAAAAAAAGCAATCAGGTCTTCCTTGAAAAATGACTGATTTCAGGTCAAGGATGGGGGGATTACAAAGTTAACGTGAGATAATCTTGTTGTGACAGAAAACAACCCACACACCAATGGAGGCATATCAAAAGGACATATCACCAGCTTGAAGAAGAGACTTATACTGGCCAAAGGTCAGCAGCAAAAAAAATAATGGCTGGAACTATGTGTAAAATAAATAAGGAAGGAAGGAAGGAAGGAAGGAAGGAAGGAAGGAAGGAAGGAAGGAAGGAAGGAAGGAAGGAAGGATTTATGTGCCTATTGTGATACAGAAAATAGCAAAGAAACTTATTTGCCACCACTGCAGAAATCAATTCTTTACTAAGAAAACTGACAATGAAAAGCAGAATTAGCCCTGACCAGTGTGGCTCAGTTGGTTGGGCGTCATCCCACAAAGAGAAAAGTCACAAGCTGGACCCATGGTAAGGGAAGGGCACACGCCTACATTGCAGGTTTGGTCCCCAGTCAGGGGAGAAGCAACAGTCAAAGTTTCTCTCCCTTGCTTTCTCCCTCCCTTCCCCCTCTCTAAAAATAAAATCTTAAAAAAAAAAGCAGAATTAGACTGTTAATAGCTCATTCTCAACTGATAATATCTTGCCAGCTAGTAAATGTGGAAGGATTAACACCATCACCATTCTTTTGCAACTTCCAATGAAACAACTGTTCAGGAAAGGATCATTAATGGATGCAAAGACAACAGGTGAAATCTGGTTGAGAAATAAGAGTAGTTACATTGTGTTACACTGCTACCCCACAAATTATTTGATCACTGTGAAGGGAAACCTTTAAAATGGAAAGATCTAGGACTTCCACGTTACCCAAATCATCAAATTAATGGAAAAAGGTGACATCAAATGATAGGAGTCTGCAATGTCACAAAGGATTGCAAAGCTGAATACAATCAAACCTGTAGTCTTGTCTTACTTAAAAGGGGATAAAGGAAGGGGTTAAATAAGCACTGAGACAAATCATGAATGTCAAAAAGTCTACCAGAGAACCAGATTGGTCTCCTCAAAAAATCAATGCCATTGAGGGAAAGAAAAAAAGGGTGAGGAGGTCTGTTAGATTAAGAAGCAAAATCTAAATAACAAACAAATGCAACTTGGAAATCTGAATGAATCCTGGTTATGCGCTTGCTAGTCCTTCCATCCCAGAAACTTAGCATTACACAACCTGCCTTGTGTCGCTCGGCCTGAACATCGCCTTCACACTGAGGTCCTCTCCGAACCAGTAATCTCAATCGCAGTCATGTGCTGCAAAATGTCCTTTCTGTCACGGACAGACCACATACACGACTCAGCAGTGCACCAGAAAGTCTCGGTGTCCAGTAGGCTAGACCACGCCCAGCTCTGCATGAGCATAGTCTACAATGTTCACACAACAAAATCACCTCAACAAGCGTTTCTCAGAATGCACTCCCATTGTTAAACCGTGCACGACTGCAATTAGTCTCCCCTTTCTGCCCCATGTCATTATCACACCGTTTCATTTTCTTTGTAGTCCTTATTATTATCTGAAATTTTGTTCATTCATTAACTGCCTTCTCTAATCTCAAACTAAGATCCAGGAAATCAGAGACCTTGCCTGTTTTTGTCCACTGTATCCCTAACACCTTAACCCATGCATGACTAGCACCTAGTGGCAGCATTTAATAAATGTTTGTTGAATGAATGGCCCAATGAAATAAAAAGGCATGAAAAATTCAACAGTTGGGATCAGGTAATATTTCAGAAAGCTCATGAGGAACATCAACCTGTAAGAATCAAAAGTACAGTAAGTCCTCACTTAATGTTCTCAATAGGTTCTGTGACTTTAAACAAAACATGTAACAAAACCGATCTTCCCATAAGGATAATTGATATAAACAAAAGTTCTTATGGCATCTCATGCAACAATATAAGGAAATGACATTGGACAAAATGTCAAGGATCTGCTACACATGCTGAATGAATGTTTGAGTGCCTAGTATAGAAGCACCAAATGTGCCTATAAGGCACTAAAATATTACATATGAATTATAGTGCATGATATATTACTTTTAAGTTATTTGGCAGGAATTAATTAGCACAATACTTTTCTTCTAGAATATAAACTTTAACCTAATTGTACAAAGGCAACAGTGGTTAAATGACAGAGCATAGGGGAACACTCTACAGAACTATAGAGTAGTTACATGAAAAAAATTGCCTCCTACCTAGGAAGATAAACGTTCCAGTTGTGCAAGTGAACAAGATACATATGAGAGGCAGTGAACTATCCTGGCTGGAACAGACTCATGACGGGTGTCATGGAAAATAGGCCTGGAAATGTACAATGAGAGCCATATGGAAACTTTCAAAGATAAGCGGGGGAGATAGGCAATAATGAGTTCCCGTAAGTTCTTAATCAGCGGAGAAACCATTCAGATAGCAGTCCTTTAAGACTGCTCTGTCATAAACTGTCACCTCAATCTTAAATAACAGTAACTACTGTTAACTGAGTGTTACCATGTGTTAGGCCTTTAGTTAAGTATTTTACACATATGTCATGAGATAAGAATCGTAATTCCCATTCTGAAGATGGAGACTGAGATCACACACAACTAACAAATGGCAGAGCACGGGGGAAAAAGACCAGCTAAGAAGTATAACACTAACTTAGTTTGCCTTCAGCTCATAAGCCTGGTCTAGAGTCACAGCAGCAAATATAATAAGGAACAGGGAAACATGGGGGATACTGAGGAAGACAATACAGAACTACATGGCAGGATACAGAGATGAAAAAGCATAAAAAATGATTCCTGGTTTTATGGTCTATCAGACCAGAATAAAATTATTCTAGCTACAGAAATGGGAATATTAAGTAGTGGACTTTGAGGAAGCTCAGAGTCCCAAAGAGGTTAGACCCAAGGAGGAACACACCAAGGCACATTATAATTACATTAGCCAAGGTAAAAATGATGGAGAGAATTCTAGAAGCAGCTAGAGATAAGGGGACAGTTACCTACAAAGGAGTTCCCATCAGAATGTGAGCTGATTTCTCAAAAGAGACCTTGCAGGCAAGAAGGGGCTGGAAAGAAGTATTCCAAGTCATGAAAGGCAAGGACCTACACATCCACGATTGCTCTATCCAGCAAAGCTTTCATTTAGAATGGAAGGGCAGATAAAGTGCTTCTCAGATAAGGTCAAGTCAAAGGAGTACATCATCACCAAGCCCTTATTATACGAAATGTCAAAGGGACTTACCTAAGAAAATGAATATTAAAAATATGGACAGTGAAAAAAGACTTCAAACTCACAGTTAGTAACAACCATACCTAAAACAAAAGCAAACTAAGCAAACAACTAGAACAGGAACAGAACCACAGAAATGGAGATCACATGGAGGTTAGCAACAGGGAAGTGGGAGGAGGAGAGAGAGGGAAAAGATATAGAGAATAAGTAGCATAGACAATAGGTAGAAAATAGACAGGGGGAGGGTAAGAATAGTATGGGAAACGTAGAAGCTAAAGTACTTATGACACATGGACATGAACTAAAGGGGGGGAATGTGGGTGGGAGGGGGTGCGCAGGGTAGAGGGGAGTGAAGGGGGAAAATGGGACAACTGTAATAGCATAATAAATAAAATAAAATAAAATAAAATAAAATAAAATAAAATAAAATAAAATAGAACTGCTAAGCAAAAAAAAAAAAGAAGTGGACTTTGTTGATGTAGGGTTTTAATTTTAAGGGAAGAGAGATGAAATAATGGACTCGGTTGTGAATACTTGTGCAGCCACATTAGAAGATATGCTCTACTACCATCCCTGGAAAACCAAGAAGCATAAAAGATCACATTAGATGGATTTAATAAACTTCAGAGCAATGATGTCAAAGGAAGCCACAAGTAAGCCTAACTCTCCAATCAAGGGCAGAGAGAGAAGCATGGGGAGAAAAGAAAACAGGTACTCCTGGTGCAGGACAGGTGTGCTACTGGGACTACACCATAAAGAAGCTAGGACATAAGTCCACCTTGCCCCAGTTTTACTGTTCCATAAAACAACATAATAATGTTTAAGATTTGAATGTTTACTATGGGGTAGGCAATGTGCTAAGAAGTTCACATGAACTCCCACATTTAATTTTTCTACAATATAGACACCATTATCCTTATTTTATAGATTAAAAAGCTGAAACTTAGCCCTGGTTGGGGGGGCCTGGGGGACTGAGTGCCAGCCTTCGAACCCGAAGGTTGCAGGTTCAATTCCCAGTCAGGGCACATGGCTGGGTTGCAGGCTGGGTCCCTAGCTGGGGGCGAGTGAAAGGCAACCTCTTGCAATCAACATTCCTTTCCCTCTCATCCTTCCTCCCTTCCCCCTCTCTAAAAATAAATAAATAAAATCTTTTAAAAAATAAAACCCTGAAACTTAGAGAAGCTAAGGACCATAACCAAGGAAAGTAGCTACTCTAGGGTACAAGCCTAAGTATACCTCGGGCCAAAGCTTATGTTAATTACTACATTAAAACAAATGGTCATCAAGCCAGCTCACAGAGAATATATAAACCCTTAAGTTATATTTATTAAAAATCGTGGTAAAATATACACGAAATTTGCCATTGTAATCATTGTTTGCATATGCAGTCCAGGGACGTTAAGTGCACTCATGTGGTTGTGTGACCACCACTCACCACCAACTCCAGAACTCGGTCGGCGCCCCAAACTGAAATGCCGCACCCCTAAACGCGAACTCCTCTCCCTCCCAGCCCCCGGCGAGTACCCTTCCCCTCTCTCTCTCCGGCCCAGACTGCACTCCGCACACACCACTGCAGTATTTGCACTCTGTGTCTGGCTGGTTTCAGCTAGCATAGTACCTTCAAGATTGCATTACTATTCAGTTGCTTTTAAGTTAAATAAAATGTGAAATTCTAACATACTTGTCATTATGTAGCTCTATGGGAAATTGTATTCCCAAATTCCATTATGATTTATGAAACATACATACTTTTGGAAAAAAAGAACTGCATTTACTAAGAAAAAGGGGAGAGATAAGAAAGATAGACAAATCAAAATTTGAAGAACCCACTTAAATTTTTATTGATTTGAGAGAACTAAAAAAAAAAAACACATTGAAATAAATTTAAAAAAAAACACACACATCGATTTGTTGTTCCACTTATTTGTGCACTCATTGGTTGATTCTTATACGTGCCCTTACCGGGGATCAAACCTGCATCCTTGGAGTAAGTAGCAGGACAACGCTCTACCCAACTGAGCAGGCCAGCAAGAGCAGGAATATAAAACTTTAGATTCATTAACAAGGAAGAAAGCAGCTTGCTTGATCTTGAGTAGACCAAAGAATCTATTTACAAAGATGTTATTAAATATTGCAAAGCAAAAGCTAAGAAAGCAGTCCTGCAAACACAATACTGCCCCATCCCAAGACAAGACCAGACAATGTTGCTTTTTAGCAACAGACAGCAAGACTACTAGAAAAAGAAAAAAAGCTTGAAGAAGAAATACTGAAATAAAAGGATAAATTCCATTTTCCTTTGACTTCCATCTGACAACATTTAGTAAAATTACACTGATGAATTAATAATTAACACCAATCTCTCTTCAAACAATGAGCCAAGGGGTTCATTCTGGAAAAAATTCCTTGTTCCCCAAATCACAATGCAAAATAAACATTTAAAATGAAAATAATAAAGGAAACACAAATTTGGAGGAGTGTGTGTTGGGAACCGCCCTGCTTGGTTTCAGAAGCTGTAACCCCCCAGGGCTAAGGCTGAGTGAGAGACCTTGAGACCATAAGCCACTAAGGAGACAAAGCTTATCTCCTCCGACACCGGCACTGCCTCTGCCCCCTTTACTTCACCCTGCTTGGCCCTGAGCCTGACCGGTTAGCCAACAACGGGCAGGACTCCTCAAGGGAGGGGCAACCTAAGACAAGCATGGTCACATAGAGGCCCCCAGGGAAGGACTTGGGGGCTATAGAAAAAGGGGGTGATGGACACTCGTCCCTCAGCTTTGACAAAGCTTGAGTACTCATTCTGTCTTCGAGAAGTCTCCTAATCTCTTGGCTGTCTTCCTTCCCCTGCCTGACTTAAACCTGAAAGAATGACAGAGGGCGGTGCAGCCCTGTGCTGGAAAGGGCAGGTTCCCTTGGGCGATTAGGCCTAAGAAAGAATACAAAAAATCCTGTGAGACTTGCTTTGCTAAGAATGCTCTCAATTTTCTGATAAGGGTCCAAGCAGGAAATGAGTTTGTTTCCCAAAGTTTTATAGCCCTTTAGCTAACTAACCCTGACTCAGAATAAGCCCTCATAGTTCTTTGTATATTATCTATTGATGACAATGATTGATGAGCTTTACCTGTATTCCTGTGCAAACTGAACCCAATAAAAGCCCATTGAGGAAAAGGCTTCTGGCCCTTTCCTTTGAGAGATCAACCATCTTTCCTCCCCAAGCAGATCATGTCTTGGTAGACTTATTCTCATCCGTGGCAAGCGGGGATAGGGGGGTGGGAGGGCTGTGTGGGTGGAGCCCCCCCACGTTATGTGTGCCATATTAGTGGATTCCTTAAAGTAGTTGAGATAAAAAGTATCCTAAATATTAAATATTCTAGGGAATATTATTAGCTAAAACTAAAACTGGTCTGCCTTTATAGAATTAAATGAACTACCTCAAATCTATATGTTACCAAAAAAAATAGAAAATAAGTTACTGTCCAGAGTAATAAAATTATTTTTTATTTTTAGCCCTGACTGGTGTGGCTCAGTGGACTGAGTGCCGGCCTACAAATCAAAGAGTCACCAGTTCAATTCCCAGTCAGGGCACCTGCCTGGGTTGCAGGACAGGGGTGGGGCATGTATGAGAGGCAACCACACATTGATGTGTCTCTCCCTTCCTTTTTCTCTCCCTAAAAATAAATATTTTTTAAAATTATTTTTATTTTTACTTAGTGATTTGAGAAAGAGACAGACAGACACATCGATTTGTTTCACTTAGTTATGCATTTATTGGTTGACTCTTACATGTGCCCTGACTGGGTAGCAAATCTGCAACACTGGTGTATAAGGACAACACTCTAACCAAATGAGCACCTGGCCAGGGCCACAGTAATAAAAATTTTCAATTAACTATTGCTTTGTATAATATCTACACATTTATTGGACTTATGTAAATAAACAGGCATCAAAGCACCACAATACTCTTCCACCTTTGAAGCAAAATACAGACCAGCAATACTGGAAAAACAAATAAATAAAAACTTGGGAGAAAACTTTATAAATTAAAAAATAGAAATTTAAAACAGGAACACCAGAATTCAAGGGAAATGTGCTTTCCAATTGATGCATGAGTGAGGAAAGGCAAAATTATACTATAGTTGTCATTTTAGAAGACATTGAGAAGAATATCATAAAAAACAGTTTTAAAAATAGGATGTTTTATGAGCATGACACTGGGCAATTTTTCTGTAGATCACATCCATCTACATGTTAACAACATATCATACTATAGAAAATGAACATATCATCTTCACTTTTCTGTCAACCACAACCTTGAAACATTCATTTTCAGGTAAGACATAGATTGTACACGTTCAACCAATACTGTACCCTTAAAAGATTCCATTCAATTCAAAAACTCATAAAACTTTAGCAATATAGGCAACAACATCAAAATTAATTACAAAACTACCACTGCACTAAGACGAGGAACTTGTAATGGGCCATAGTAAGTTCATTATCAGCAATACTAAGTAATCTCAATTCACATAAACAGATTCTATAAAGTAGTTTACTACAGTTTTGGCTTAAGAGTCAGTTTTACAAAAAAAGGAAAAGGACTTTCTCATTTTATTTATTATTGGGAAAAAAGAGACAGTACTAATCACCACTTACAGTCAACATTCTGAGTGACATCTAAACATTTATTAACAAAACGTGGTCAAGTTAAAATCACACAGTGCTGCCTTGACTGGTGTGGCTCAGTGGATTGGGCATTATCCCACAAACTGAGGGGTTGCTGGTTCCCTTTCTGGTCAGGGCACATGCCTGGGCTGCAGGTTCAGTGCCCAGTTGGGGGCATGCGAGCGACAACCAATCAATGTTTCTCTTCCTCTCTTTCTCCCTACACTCCCCTTTAAAAATAAATAAGTAAAATCTTTTTAAAAAATAAGACAAAACAAAAACAAAAGCATTATCACTCTAAGTTACCACCATTCAGTAACCTGAGATATTTTAATTGCAGCTGCAATGTTTGTGTTAGTTGCCAGTGTCTGACTCATTCTCAAAAAGGTTCTCCCAAGACTCTTGGATTTTTGAGAATGCAGGAACCATAACTGGGGCATACTGTGTGGGAAGTGTCTTGACAGTGAATGAATAAAAGGAGAAAATAACTCATGACAGAATTTTTAAAAAGTTTTTATAAAAAGCAACTCACTCACAAAAGGCAGATTTTTTCTGCAGAATAGGAAGGGTTGGGGAAGCTATCCTGGCACTGAGAACCCCTGGTTGGTTGGATTCAGGCCCTTCTTACACTACAACATATAGTACTTAAATGGTTTCCTTGTTTGACTCCCCACCCAGACTGTAAGCAACTTGAGACCAAAAGCTGTGTTGTCCTAGAATCATTAGCACCTACTTTCCAAAGTGTCCAACACAAAGAGGGCCCTAGATAGATGTTTTCATAACAGTGATTTATTGAAAGATCAACCTTATATTTACCCTTTACTTTACAAAGTAGTTTTACAAACATTACCTCCTTTGATGCACAAAAGAATCTTGTGAAGTGGGAAGGGCATTAAAATGGCTTTTAGTTTTATAAAGAATTGTTAGCCCTGACTGGTGTGACTCAGTGGGTGGGGCATTGTTCTGCAAGTCCAGAGGGTCCCCGGTTTGAGGCACAGGCCTGAGCTGCAGGCCTGGTCCCCGGTTTGGGGTGTGTGAGAGGCGACAGATCGCTGTCTCCCTCACACATCGATGTTTCTCTCCTTCTCCTTCTTCTTCCCTCCCCTGCTCTCCAAAAAATAAATTAAATTAAAAAAAAAAAGAGCTGTTAATTCACAGACCTAAACAAACCTGAAATCACAAAGATAATCACATACTTGTTCATCATTGTGATAACATCTCCTTGGGCCCTCAATATTCTTGTAAAACCCAGAGGTTTTGCTAGTCTTTTCTGTGCCTGCTCTTCATAATAGGTAGAAATCACACAGTTCTGAATTGTACAGAATAATTTAAATACATAACGCAGTGTTGAATGAAGTTTCTCTTCTAGAAATCAGACACTGAGAAGCATCCTAAGCTATTTTTCCTGACCCTGTTCTTTTTGTAAAGACTCTGAGAAGGTAAAGAATTGCAAAAGGCAAAACGCTGGAGAGTGAATGATGTCATGGGCATCATGAAGTCGCATCAATACCTGATGATGATTTAGCACAACGCCACACATTATGCCAAGAAGCATGATGTTGAACCACCAGGATGTTTCACTGCATTAATTTTGTGACTCTTTATTATTAGCAAATTGAAAGACAGAGTGGCTCTCCAATTTTCCACAACAGAGAAGTTGTTGGTTCAAGTTTATACCCTTAGCAAAGGCACTAAAAAATAACCCTACAAATCTCTATGGAGATGGCTTTAAGAAAAGGTAAAATGGTAAAAATATAAGCCAATATTAAAGTAAACACTTGTCATTTTAGCAATTAAAAGACTTTTGAAATAGACAAAACATCCGTGGGTCAATGTAGAGTGAATACCACCCTTGTACTGGGCTCGTCAAAAGCAAACAATCACAGGGTATAGAATGACAATATATAAATGAAAGAACATCAAATCAATTTATACACATGAATATGCTCAAAGTTAGGATTCGACACAGAGCATCACTCCTCACTATAAAAGCTAGAGTGAATTTTCAATGTTCAAATGTAATGATGGCATTTCCTCCCCAATTTTCCCTGTACCCGTCAAGCCCACATGACGTCATCATTCTTAAGCACTGCAAAACAAATTTAACTTTACAAAAGGTATTTGAAGTGTCCAATCCAAAGCCATCACCTCCACAATTCCCCACAGCACAACTCCAACTGAAGCCATCAATTCCTAAGGAAAAAAAAAAAACAAAAAAACCCGCGGGACTTCAAACCGACTTGCCTAGTTACAGAAAGTAAATCAGCATCTGAACAACAAAAAAGTTATTCTCAAAACAGACTGAGCATCGTACAACGTCCCTGCCAGCAAGTGAGAGCTGGTAATGTGTCTGAACCTTCATCCAGAGCAATCAGAATCCTACCATACGGATGTCCAAAAGCTTGGCAATTAAGAAACGAAGCTTTCATTTTCCTAACAAAATTCGGGCCACTATACAAACCAAAGCAATTGGCTATTTCGAATCTTAACAACTCAAAGGTTTCAAACGAACGAGGACTTCATTAGCACCGAAGTTACTCCGCAGAGACTATCAAGATCTATTTTTTTCATTTACAAATGCATTCCCACTCTCTCACCATTCCTTTTACACAAACAATTCTCCCCAGAAGGCTTGTACAGTCTCAACGTGGACTGCTGTCTCAACCAAAGAGATCCACGGTTCCCACTTCACTGGCGGAACACTCAAAAAGCTAAGGGGTAGGAAAGGCTGCTTGTGTTTTATTTTTTAGGTCAATTCCAAAATCTTCCCTTTGCAGCTGCAGCTTCAGAGAGGCTGGCCCCTCGCTGCAGCCCCAATTTTGCAGGGCACCGGCCTCCGGCTTCTCTTGCAAGACGCTAAACACTCGCGGTCGGGGAAAGATTACCTGACATTCCTACAGCCATCCTTGCCCACGTCACACACCCATTCTCGGCCCAGTGGGGAGAGAGGCTGGGTTCACTCCTAGCCCAACTGCTGGATGGAGAGGGGCTCTCCTTCTCCTCCTCGCTTAACCTAGGGAGGCCGAGAATGACGACGGCAAGGTCTCCAGGCCAGCCGGCACCGACCACCGGCACCGACCACTGCGCGGGGTGCAAGGCCTGCGTGGAACCCAGGGCGCCCACTGCCCGCTGCGGGCCCGGCGCATAAAGGGCAGGAGGCTCCAGCTCCCCGCCGCGGCCCTGGGATGGGGAGAGATCTCACCTGGCCCAGCCCGCGCCACGCTCTCGGGTTGGCTCCGCTGATGACAACGGTGAGGGAGCGGGGACAGGGCCAGTGCAGAGGCGTTCCACCTCAGGCAGCGCTTGCCGCACTCGGGGCTCCTCACAGCTGGCCGGACTGTAAACCGCCAGGAGCCGCCATCTTCCTCGACTCAAATGCCGCCGCGGGGGCAGCTCTGGCCTGGAGAAGACAGCGCGGAACGCGCATGCGCAGAGGCCTGGCGTGGAGGACGCGCGCGCATGTCAGCTCCGCGGCCCGCGGCGGGCGCCTGGGGGCGTTGCCCTTTGGGGAAGGGGCGTGGTCCCAGGCTGAGGTTCACCCCGATGGAACCCACCCCCTGGAGTGAAGGAAAGTCATGCTTCTCTTCCCGTCTTCCTTTGGTGTTTAGAGCCTACCCCAGGTCTGCACCCACCCTCACTCTCAGTGCTTGGGGCAACTGGCTTGAAACCATGATGGAAGTTCGGCCAGGAATAAACTCTTTTGTACTTCTGGGGTCCCAAAGAGCACAGGGTAGACTGTGGAAGTTGGAAGTGGATGCTCCTGGATGTTTACTGAAGCAGGGAAGCCTCCATTAACTATAACAACTACTGTGTGACTTGTTACTAGCTCAATTTTTCAGATGAGGAAACAGGCACAAAGAAGTATCAGACATTTTCCCAAGGCCACACACCTTAGGGGAGAGGAGGCAGGGTAGAATTTGAACTCTGGCTTATCTGGTTCTCAAGCTCCTGTAACTTTCCACTGTTACTATCCCCAGGCCAGACAGCGGAGTCCAGCAAAATCCACCTTCCATGGAAGCAATCTGGTGTGTAGATGAGAATCTTGAACCCAACGGGATAGCATGTGGTCTAAAGAAAAGGAAATGCTAGAGATACCAAGGGCTTCAGTCCTCATTGGTTGCACAGAAAACCAAAGGAAGCTTCAGATGCCAGTCCACCACTCTGGGATAAAATGGACCTTCTGGGATATCTCTTGGGATACCCAGCTGGATCAGAACCCAAGTCCCCTCTCAAATTGGGAGGGCACTATTGAGCAGACTTGAATCATCCTCACTCTAGAAATTACTAGATCTGTATTCCTGAAACATGAACAATGAAGAGACCTCTGGAAACACACTCATGGAATCCCAGTATGAGAAACACTGGTTTACTTCCAGCCAAGATGGAGGCATAGTTAGATACACTGTGCCTCCTCACACAACCAAAAGAAGGACAACAAAAAATTAAAAAACAAAAAAAACACACCAGAATGGACAGAAAATTGAACTCTATGAAAGTCTGACAACCAATGAGTTAAAGAAGAATCATTCATCCAGACTGGTAGGATGGGTGGAGATGGGCAGCCAGGCGGAGAGGAATCACTACAAGGTGGCGACTGCTGGAGCTGGGTGGTTCTGCATTCGTGTGCAGATAAACTGGAAAGAACAACTGGGGAGTGAGACAGACCACCCAACCCAGGGCTCCAGTGTGGGGAAATAAAGCCTCAAACCTCTGATTGAAAACACCTGTGGGGATTGTAGCAGCAGCAGGAAAAACTCCCAGCCTCACAGGAGAGTTCTTTGGAGAGACCCACAGGGTCCTAGAACATACACAAACCTGCCCACCCAGGAATCAGCACCAGAAGGGCCCAATTTGCTTGTGGGTAGTGGGGGAAGGGATTGAAAACCGGCAGAGAGTGGAGCAAGTGTCATTGTTCCCTCTCAGACCCTTGCCCCACATACAGCATCACAACACAGCAACATGGGTTGCCCCGCCCTGGTGAACACCTAAGGCTCTTTCCTTTACTAAGTAACCGGCGTACCAAGATTTAAAAAAAAAAAAAAAAAAAAATGGCCTAAATGAAAGAACAGATCAAAACTCCAGAACAAATACAACTAAGCGATGAAGAGACAGCCAACCTATCAGATGCACAGTTCAAAACACTGGTAATCAGGATGCTCACAGAATTGGTTGAATTTGCTCGAAAATTAGATGAAAAAATGAAGGTTATGCTAAGTGAAATAAAGGAAAATGTACAGGGAACCAACAGTGGCAGGAAGGAAACCGGGACTCAAATCTACAGTGTGGACCAGAAGGAAGAAAGAAACATTTGACTAGAACAGAATGAAGAAACAAGAACTCAAGAAAATGAGGAGACTTAGGAACCTCCAGGACATCTTTAAACATTCCAACATTTGAATCAGAGGGGTGCCAGAAGGAGAAGAGGAAGAGCAAGAAAGTGAAAACTTACTTGAAAAAAATCATGAAGGAGAACTTCCCCAATCTGGCAAAGGAAATAGACTTCCAGGAAGTCCAGGAAACTCAGGGAGTCCTAAAGAAGTTGGACCCAAGGAGGAACACACCAAGGCACATCATAATTACATTACCCAAGATTAAAGATAAGGAGAGAATCTTAAAAGCAGAAAGAGAAAAAGAGGCAGTTACCTGCAAAGGAGTTCCCATAAGGTTGTCAGCTGATTTCTCAAAAGAAACCTTGCAGGCAAGAAGGGGCTGGAAAGAAGTATTCGAAGTCATGAAAGGCAAGGAATTACGTCCAAGATTACTCTATCCAGTAAAGCTATCATTTAGAATGGAAGAGCAGATGAAGTGCTTACATTCTAAAAGTGCTTGACCAGATAATCAAATTAAAAGAATTCATCATCACCAAGCCCTTATTATATGAAATGTTAAAGGGACTATCTAAGAAAAAGATAAAAAAATATGAACAGTAAAATGACAACAAACTCAGTTATTAACAACCGAACCTAATACAAAAACAAAAACTAAGCAAACAGCTAGAACAGGAACAGAATCACAGAAATGGAGAACCCATGGATGGTTATCAGTGGGGGAGGGAGGTGAGGGGGAGAGAGATACAGAGAATAAGTAGCATAAATGGTAGGTATAAGATAGACAGGGGGAGGTTAAGAATAACATAAGAAATATAGAAGCCAAAGAACTTATATGTATGACCCATGGACATGAACTAAAGGGGGGGGATGTGGGTGGGAGAGAGTGCACAGGGTGGAGGGGAATAAAGGGGGGAATGGGACAACTGTAATAGCATAATCAATAAGACATATTTAAAGAAAAAAAAACACTAATTTAAGAAACTCAGGTCTAGCCCTGGCTGGTGTGGTACAGTAGATTGAGTGCCAGCCTGCAAACAAAAGAACTGCCAGTTTGATTCCCAGTCAGGGCATATTCCTGGGTTGTGGGCAAGCTCTCCAGTAGGGGGCACTCGAGAGGCAACCACACATTGATGTTTCTCTTCCACTCTCCCTCTCTTCCTGTGTCTAAAAAAGGAAGGAAGGAAGGAAGGAAGGAAGGAAGGAAGGAAGGAAGGAAGGAAGGAAGGAAGGAAGGAAGGAAATCTTTTAAAAAAGGAAAGAAACTCAATTCTTCCAGTTTGGAAATGTCACTGCAAAAGAAAAACTTGGCAATTAAACTGATAAAAATGTTAAAATCATGTCATTAGAGAAGAGGGAGTTTCAGGGGAAAAGGGGAAGGGTTTACAGGAACAAAGTTAAAAGACACATGGACAAAAACTAGGGGGAGGGTAGTAATGGGAGGGAAGTTGGGAGGGAGGGGTGGGTGGGCTGGATTGGGAGTAAAGGGGAGAAAACTGTACTTGAACAATGATTAAAATAAAATTTAAAAAAAATCATGTCATTAAAAGTTTGTCACAGAACTTCTAACTAATCCGCTCACCCACCATGTAGAGGTCAATGTTACAAACATACTGGGCCAGCTGTTAGGTCAGAGTCTCTGAAGAAACCGGACGGATGCAGCGAGCTAAGGAGAGCGAGGTTTATTAGTGGGGGGAATAAGAGGGAAAGTGGAGCCAAGTGAGAGAGGTTGGAACTCGCTTGGTTATTCTTAGATCAGGGTTTTTAAATGCAAAAACCTGCAGTTGGGGCATTAGAGTCTGATTGGCTAGAGCTGGTTGTTGGGGGAAACGTGCATCCTGTTTTGCTGGATAAACTGCCCGGAGACCCTAATCTTCCTGGGTAGGGTCTGCAGGCAGCTTCCCAAGGTGTCATTTTCTCACCTAGTGATTCTCATTCCTCCTAGGCCTGCCTAGATCTAACACCAGCTTCCAGAACCCAGTTAGGTTTTGAACTGCTGGATCATGTTAGAACAGGTTCAAATACAGAACCACTTCACCCCGAATCTCCTAGACCAAAGACAGTGGGGATTTTTGTCTGCTTTGTTCACTACTTTATCACCTAATTTAGAGCCTAGCACACAGTAGGGACTTACTAAATATGTACTGAATGAATGCACGAACAGAGAATTTTAAAAAAGGTTTTATTATTTATGTTTAGATACATGGGAAGGGAGGGAGAAAGGGAGAGAAACAATCAGTTGCTTCTCCTTTGGCTTGAACCCACTACCCAGGTATGTGGCCTGAGGGGAAATCCAACCAGCCACCTTTCCCTTTGCAGGATGACCCCAACCAACTGAGCCACATCAGCAAGGGCTGAACTGGGAATCTGACAGCTAAGAAGGCAGTGAGTCAAATATTTAGCAAGCACCTAATATGTTCCAAACCATGTGATATGTATACTATCACATGTGATATGTGATAAATAAAACTAACAAAATCCCTGCCCTCGTGAAAGGCCCCTACAGTCTACTGGGAGAGGTAGACAATAAACAACTAAATAAACCATATAAAATCATAAATTGTGATAAGCATAAAGGTACTATTATTAAAGCAAAATTAATAATAGTCACAGATGGTGTGTATTATGTACTGTTATGGGCCAAACACTGCTAAGTAGGTGCCATTATTGTGCTTATTTTGCATATGCTAAAACTGCAGCTCACAGAGATTAACTCAACCTGGGGTCACAAGCAGGGGTTCAACCCAGGTGTTCTTGCTTCAAAGACTTTGCTCTTGAACTCTCCTCCTGACAAACAGGAGGAGATAAGATTGAGGTCAGTTTATATACGGTCTGGATATTACCTCGTAGGTAGTGGAAATTTAGGGGCAGGAAGGATATGTGATGTGTTAATATAAAGTTTTATAATAGTTTCTCGGTCATGGGTGAAGGCCTTTTGGGACATAATCAGAGAGGAGACAACTGAGGAGGCTAGGATGAAAGGGGTGGCTGTCACTTCTCTCATATGTGTAAAAAAAAGTTTTCCTCCAGATTCCATTCAATAATCAATGATTGAAATTCATTTATTTATGTACTTACTTAGAATAAGTAAGCTATGTACATAGAACAACATTCAACAAGTACAAAAGGACATATAATGAAGTCCATCCTACCAGTCCCCTGGCTACCTGGTAAACTATTTTCCTCAGCCAGTCACAAGTTACTGGTATCTTTCCAGCCATTGTTAATATAAGGGGAACGGTTTGTGCAACACGGATGTGACCTGGCAGCCAAGGGGAGTGGACCAGAATGCGCATGCGTGGACGATGACGACCTCACTGTACTGGCCGGTGGGGGTGGTGGACACTGCTGAGTGAGCCTGTGTGCTGTGTGGCCGTCACATTCAAAACGACTGAGAGAGCAGAGCAACGAGTCTGCACCGAATTTTGTGTTGAGCTTGAACATTCCTCCGCAGAAACTGTTCAGATGACTCGGAAGGCTTTCGGGGGCGATGCAGTGAGCGCGGCACGAATAAAGGTGTGGCCCAGTGCTGCGAAGGGGGTGGAGACTCTGCTGAGAGTGACCCGCGTGCTGGGGGGCCCGCAGCGAGCAGGACACCTGGGAATGTCGAGCATGCGCGGGCTGCAGCCAACAAAGATTTGTGACTTGCCATGAGAGAACTAGAAGCTGACCTGGAGATTCCAAAAACTACTGTGTCTGAGGCTTTGACTCACGATCTTGGCAGGAAATGTATTGTGGCAAAATTCATTCTGTGGCTCCTGCTACCAGAGCAGAAGGAACATCGTGCTGCTGTTGCTCATGACTCGATTCAAACTGCTACCAGTGAACCAGAATTCCCCAAGAAGGTCCTAACTGCAGATGGAGCACGGCCATACAACCAAGAGTCTGATACGAGCCCTGGCTGGCGTAGCTCAGTGGATTGAGCGCGGGCTGCGAACCAGGCATCGCAGGTTCGATTCCCAGTCAGGGCACATGCCTAGGTTGCAGGCCATGTTCCCCAGCAACCGCACATTGATGTTTCCCTCTCTCTCTCTCTCTCTCTCTCTCCCTCTCCCTTCCCTCTCTAAAAATAAATAAATAAAATCTTAAAAAAAAAAGAGTCTGATACGGAAACAAAGGCCCAGTCGTCCCAATGGAAGTCGCCTGACTCTCCAAGCCCAAAGAAGGTGCAGTAAAGTGGTTTTTGATTGGGAAGATGTTGTCCATCACAAGTACACCCCTCCAGGCCAAACAATTAGTAAGGAGTACTACCTCAGTGTTCTGCATAGGTTGAAAGATGCGATACAATGAAAACAGCCAAAGCTATGGACAACTGGTGATTGGCAGCTTTATCATGACACGCCAGCTCATGCATCACATCTGGTGCAGAGTTTTTTGATGAAATATCAAATCACCTAGGTGACTTGGCCCACCCCACAGCCCAGATTTGGTGCCCTGCGACTGCTGGCTTTTGTCAAAACTAAAATCATGTTTGTTGTTGTTGTTTTTAAAGGTTTTATTTATTTATTTTAGAGAGAGGGGAAGAGAGGGAGAAAGAGAGGTAGAGAAACATTATGTGGTTGCATCTCACGGGCCCTGGGCCAAAACTCAGGCATGTGCCCTCAACTGAGAATCGAACTGGCAACCCTTCAGTTGGCAGACCCGCTCTCAATCCACTGAACTACACCAGACAGGGTTAAGATCACCTTCAAAAGGGAAGGAATTTCAGACCATCAGTGAGATTCAGGAAAATATGATGGGGCAGCTGGTGGCAATTCCAACAAAGGATTTTCCAGAGTGTTTTGAACAGTGGAAGAGATGCTGGAAGAACTGTGTGAATTTCCCAGGTGCCTACTTTGAAGGGGACTGAGGCATCATTGTCCTATGTACAATGTTTCTTATATCTTCTTCAATAAATGTGTCTATTTTTCATATTACGTGGCTGGATACTTTCTGGACCTTGTACACATATAAATAAATAAAACTAAAATAAGAGTGAAGTATATGAACTGCTCTGTACCTTGCTTTTTTTTTTTGTTAAACTATAGTCCTTCGAGGTCATTTGATGTTAGTATATTTAGAACCTCCCAAATTTTGTTAACAAATTGTATTCTATTCCTTTGTGTGGAGATATATACGTTTTTACACGTATCTTCCAGTGACAGACATTTGTTTCCATTCCTTTGTGACTATAAACAAAGCAGCAATGAACATTCTTGTATTTTTGCTATTCATATTAACAAACCTATCTACAGGGAAATTTACTAGAAATACAATAGCTGGGTGAAATAACACTTGCATTTAAAAAAATTTGTTCCATTAGCCCTGGCTGGTGTAGCTCAGTGGATTGAGCGAGGGCTGCGAACCAGGCATCGCAGGTTCGATTCCCAGTCAGGGCACATGCCTAAGTTGCAGGCCATGTCCCCCAGCAACTGCACACTGATGTTTCTCTCTCTCTCTCTCTCTCTCCCCCTCCCTTCCCTCTCTAAAAATAAATAAATAAAATCTCAAAAAAAATTTGTTTTATTTGTTGATGAGACAGAGCAGGAGAAACCTCGATTCATTACTCCAGCCCTTCATGCATCCGTTGGTTGATTCCTGTATGTGCCCTGATGGGTGATTCCACCTGCAACCATGGCTCGACAGGACACTCCAACCAACTGAGCTACCTGCCCAGGGTGACATGTGCATTTTAAATATTGGCAAGTTGCCCTTCCTTCCTTCCTTCCTTCCTTCCTCTTTTTAAAATTTATTTATTGTTTTTAGCGGGAGAGGATGGGAAAGAGAGACAGAGAAGCTTTGACTTATTGTTCAACTTATTTATGCATCCATTGGTTGGTTGTTCTATGTGTCCTAACATGCCTGGAGATTGAACCCCAGCAACCTTGGTGCATCAGGACCATGCACTAACTGGGCAGAGCTACACGGGCAGAGCACCATTTATTTCTAAACACAACTGTCGTCTATGGTCGTAGCACCCTCAACCCACCCTATCCCATCTAAGCACAACTGTCCACGTAGCCTCAGCGCATACACCAGATGAAAACTTTTCATTACGGGTTTTGCTCTTATATTCCCATCACATGTTAGTGTTTTATATGGTATATCAAAGATGCCTGCTGTTTTGAGTGCAAGTCTTTAAGTTCCAAACATGAATGATGTCTCAAACATATTTTACAAGAAAAAGAAACTCATGCTTTAGAGTCTCTACCACTGCCTCAATGTTGGGAGCTTTCCCCCTCAGGAAGAAACTTCTACCACTTTCTCAATTTTGAAGCTTATTTGGTTCCATCCTCTCACTCTACAGATGAGGAAGGGACTTGCCCATGGTCACAAGGGGCCTATATGATTGACTAGGCTGGCCTCCAGATTGCTCATTCGGTGCTACGAAAACTATTTCCTTTGTAGCATCCTCAGATGATCTCCACGATCTCCATCTTTCTCGTCTCCTAGAAAATTTAGTCCCAGGAATGCCATATGAATTCCTAGGTCATTGCCAATGATAACAAAATTATAAGGAACTATCTCCCTCTGCTGGTAACATGCTATAAAGACAAAGCCTAAAACTACTGAGGGTCAGTTGCATTTATGAAAAAGTAACCACACCTCACAAGTGAGACTTAGGTGATAACTGATAGACGGTCTCCATCATCTTGCCTTCGCCAAGCCTCAATCGGGATAATTCAGCTAAAATAATAGTTCATGCCCTGGCTGGTGTGGCTTAGTGGATTGAGTGCCGGCCTGTGAACTGAAAGGTTGTCAGTTCGATTCCTGGCCAGGTCACACGCCTGGGTTGTGGGCCAGGCCCCAAGTTGGGGGCATGTGAGAGGCAACTGATCATCTCTTGCACATCGATGTTTCTCACCCTCTCTTTCTCCCTCCCTGCCCCTTTCTGTAAAAATAAAAAATATATATATTTAAAAAAAATAATGTTTTATAGGAGAATGTGTTCAAAGTGAACATAGTTCCAGAGAGTGAACAAGACAAAGACCTTTATCTTTGAAGTTGGTCAGGCTGTTCACAGTATTATTTGTATTTTAGACATAGAGAATTTGAGCTACTAATGAAATACCCATGTGGAAATGCCAATAAGAAGTCTATCTATATGAATCAGAAACACCTGGTCAGTTTAGGGCTGGAAGTCAAATTTGGGAGTCTTCAGCATACAGTGGGTGGCCTACACCATGCCTGTTTAGGTAAGAACAGTGGACTGAGGACAGACCCAAAAATGAACAATATTTCAGAGACAGGAAATTGTGCAACCAGAGAATTAGTGAGCAAATCACTTTAACTTCTATATAAAGACAGGTAATATTTAACACACGACTGCAATTAATAATAATAATCATTAAGAATACAAATTGCAAAATTTCACAACAGGAATCTGTTCCTTCAGAAAGATTAATAACATGCTAAAAATACATTCCAATTAAGAGAATAACATCCCAATTCAGATAACTTGATTGTAGCAGCCAAATGCAACCCTACTGAATGGCATGTTTTTAACATCCACGGGCCAATTTAAACACGTCAGTGAGAATAAAAACACATGGTGCTTGCTACCCCCCTGCTTTTTTGGTTTCAGAAAGAAAGCATAATCAGAGATGTGAGAATTATAAATCTTATGGTCCGGCACGACATCCCCGTAATAATAATAGGTAACCCTGTAGAACTCTTACTATGCGTCAAGCACTGTTCTAAGCATTTCAGCATAATAACTCATTACTCCTTACAACCTACTTTTGAAGAAGCTACTACTATTAACTCTTTTTTTATACTCGGGGAAACTGAGGCACAGAATCCTTAAGTAACGATCACACAGCTGTTCAAGTTGGAAGTGTTTGAAGTTGAACTTTAACGTCCAAGGTCTTCACTTCTATTCTGGAGAAAAATAGAACAGTTTAGAAAGACGTGTAAATACATTTTAAGGTAATTCTAACATATGTATCTGTTATTAAAGATTCAGGAAAACTTTAGTAGTTCTGGTTGTCTGGCTCAAGTGCAATATCACCAACTAACAGTAATGTTTTTACCTCACGGTAGAAAATATAATTGTTACCAGATGTTTGGAATACTGCTTTATGAACAGGAAATACTGTAATGATTTTCGCCCTATCTATAAAAGTAATAAAATGTTTTATGCATCAGCAAATATTTTTCATTATTTGTTGAGGTATACAGTGTTTTCAGCATCTTGAAATAAAAACATAATCTGCAGTTCCTGAAAACTACGACTCACTTAAACTTTTTTTTCCCCCCTAGTAATTGCTTGCCCTTAGGAAAGATGGTTCCAAAGATCACGCTTACGGTACTCCAGACGGCGATTCACAGGGACTCCCATTCAGTTTAACAACGTTGCCCTTAAGAAAAATGGCAACTTTCTAATTTCTCTGCCCTCTTCCAAGATGGCTTCCTCGACAATCAAGGTCCCTGGTGTGGCGCCTTTTCCGGGCTTGACAGGGGGCGGGGTCCATTGAGTAAAGCCTTGCGTGCTGGCGCCCGCGACCCAGGCGCGTATCAGGGCGCAGGCGCAGGGAGGGGGTTGGGGGAGGAGGGAAAGCGGCGAGTAAGATGGAAGATGAGGAGGTCGCTGAGAGCTGGGAGGAGGCGGCAGACAGCGGGGTAAGGAGGAGCCGCCGCCCCGGGGCAGGGCCGGGCGGGACCTGGCGTGAGGGAAGCCTCCGAGGAGCGGGTCTGAGTATGGTTATCCCCAAGGAAGGGCCCCGCACGGCGGGCCGGGGGTGGTGGAGAGTCCCCCGCTCTCTGAGCGCTGTGAAGGCCTCTTAAAGGGGCCGCGTTCCATTTCTTTCTCCACCTTTGCTCGGTGCGCCTCCTTCCATCCCCACGACGTGCGCGTCACCCGGGGCGCCCCACCCGTCACCCAAGGCCTCTTTTCCTGGCCCCCGGGCCCGCTCGCTCGCCCCGGGCCGCCTTGACCCTTTCTTTCCGGGCCCTCCCGCCCGAGGAGCGATACAACGTGTGTCGTGGGAGGAGGGGGGGTGCGACTTGGTGCGCGGAGTGGGGTGGCATGCGGGGCTCCGAGAAGGGCTGGAAGGGAAGCATTTGTCTCTGCTGGGCCCCTCAACTCTCTACTAAAATTCCCCACCGCTTTCGCTGTTCGCCACGGTGGGCGAGTGTGGGGTTTTTTTCTCTTTCAGTTTTACTAGTAAGAGCCCGCTGCAGGCGGGTCTCCTGGGGACCCCGCCAGCAAGACCGTAAGCCCAGTGGGCAGTCCTTTTCCCCCGGGACACACCCAACAATCTGAGCCCGGAGGGAGGGTCTCGGAGTGTGCTCGCCAGGGTGGAGAGGGGAGGGCTGCGATGTACAGCATAAAGTAGTCGCATTCCAGGGAGAGGAGTGGGAAATGGACCGTTCGGCTTGCTTTTGGAGTTTTTATTTGCCTCCAGAAACTGTAGGGAAATAGTTCATCCCAAGCAGGAACAGCCAGGTCTGTTAGGTCCGTAACTAATGTAGTCTTTTCAGGGTTTGTGGTTTCATTGGTGACCTTTGAAAAGATGGAGAGAGGTCTCTTTGGCCTCCCCACGTTTGTGTCTAGTGCTGGCTCGAGTGGCATCTGCCGTAAAGGTTTAATTGTTGGGAGTCGGTCGTGGAGAGCCGAGTGTGCGAGGGTAGAACAGGAGCTGGGTTTTCCTCCCCGAGCGCCAGTCGGGATGTCTGTCAGCTTGAGAAGAGGCCAAGAAATTGACTCGCAGCAGTGGGTGTTTCTCTGCGGGAATGCTGAGACTTGACTCCAAAGTTTTTTTTCTGGTGGTTCAGCATTTCTCTCACGGTGTTCGTTTTTCCATTTAGCGTGACTGAAAATGCGAAGAATTAATTCGTTCAGAAGGCATTTGGTACAGTTCTTATGTGCCGACCATCTTTCTTGGGTTTTTGTCTTGAGTAAGGAGAGCAATTGGAAGATTTGTAGGGAGCAACAGGTGTCATGTGGATGTTTATTGAATGAACAAACATTTTGCGCGTCTGCTGTGTGTTGGGCAGTGTGTGTGCCGAGCAGTGACTTTGTGCCAGAGAATGCGAAATTTCCCGTAGAGGCGTCAATTGCCTACTACTAATATGAGTGAATCATTCAGGCACCCCTCTGCCTGCCCGCCCTCTGCAAAAAAGCTTGGCCTACATTTTGAATGTGACTCAAATGATAAATTTCTTGAGCATGTTAGCCTTTCTTTGGTTTTCTCACCTATTTCTAAGGGAGGTGAATTTCTCATGTTAAAGAAGTAAGAAAATGAAAAAGAGAAATGAGTGTAGGATTCAGCAATTGGGACTTACATTAGTTTTTCAGAATGGGTAAGTTGCTCAGAGATCAGTACTGCATTTTATAGCAAAATAAACCTCAGAGGTGTAAAGTTTAATTTAGGTCTTTCTGATGCCTGTCCAGTATTCTTTCTACTATCCTTTAGTAAAACTCCGAAAGTTCTAGGTACAGTGATAGAGCCCAAACCTTGTATCATTGACCTAATGAACAGAAGCTGCCAAAATGTGAGATCCCCTATATTATCTTTTATTAATTGAAGCGTAGAAATATCTGTAGAAGCATCTCCTTTTATAAACAAGGAACCTGAGTTTAGGGTGTGGCCTGTCTTGTTCAGGGTCACACAGACATGGGGAAGCTGGGATTGACCTCCAGCCTGTCTGACTCCAGAGCTAGTTTCCTTCTCTAGCATTTTGCTGCCTCCGTTATCTGGGGACTTGTGGAAGATTTGGGAGTTGGGCATTAGCTGTCATTTTTAGTAAGTTTAACTCAAATTTATATTTGAAGGCTCTCTTGAATTTGATTCCTGCTTCAAAATTGCGAAGGATCTTGTAAATGTGCACGTTTGAAGGGGGGGAGACAGGATGAAGCACTATGTCCACATCACTGAGAAACCGCCCACTCGACTGCACTTGTCTTTCAGAATTTTTAGCTCCGGGTTACCCTGCTCCCAACTGGTATATGGTAATGAGCATTAAGTTACTTCCCCCTTGCAAAACAAAACTAGCCAAAAAACCAAGCCTCAGTGGCAAGAGGACTAGCAAATGGGGCTTGTTGACTAATTCTAAAAGTGAACATTCAAACTTTATGGAATCTGGAGGCAGTTCTAACCCTGAAAGTAGAAGATTTTGGTGATCCTTGTCCTCCACGTAAAAAAATTGACATCATGTTAAAATTTCTCTCATTTGCCAGTATATCTGAGGTCATTATTTCCTGTATATTTTCAGAATACTGAGGACAATCCTATTGAGTCATTGCAGAAAGACTGACTTTGAGAAACACCTCAAATATTCTATAAATAGGTAGCTTTTTGCTTTTAGTTAGTATGATGAACCCTTATTTAATATAAAATTGTTGCTTTACCTGATTCCTCCCAAAGATTTATATTCCAATCAAAGGAAAATTCAAGAAATATAACTTACATTTCACCAAGGAAATGCTTATTTTTTTGTTTGTTTAGATTTTTACTTGTTTTTAGAGAGAGGGGAAGGGAGGGAGAGAAACATCAACGTGTGGTTGCCTCTCACACCCCCCCCCCATGGGGGTTCTGGCCAGAAACTCAGGCATGTACCCTGACCAAGAATTGAACCAGAGACCCTTTGATCTCACGCTGGTGCTCAGTGGATTGAGTGCTGGACTGCAAAGCAAAGGGTTGCCGGTTTGATTCCCGGTCAGGGTCCATGCCTAAGTTGCAGGCTGGGTCCCGGGGTGTGGGGTGTATGAGAGGCAACCACACATTGATGTTTCTCTCCCTCTCTCCTTCCCTTTCACAATCCCTAAAAATAAATAAATAAATAAATAAAATCTCTAAAAATAATAATATTGCCTTTGGGAGAAATGAAAGTATAAAATTGAGTTATTGTTGATTCAGACTTTAAATTACGTCTATCTTAAGCCCATCTCAAGCGACAAAGAGTATTTTGTAGTTGGAAGACATTTTTGTGCTCCCCCCCCAAAATCGTATCAGCCGTTTGCTCAGTTTCTGATGGTTTGAAGCTTTATATTCACTTGTTTTCCCTAGTCCATCTTTTTGGTAATGAGTTAACCCAGCCCTAGGGGAAGGCAGATGGTACACAAATTAAATTGAACTGATAGTTATTGTAAAGCATTGGCAACCTTTTTAATTTCCTTGCATCTCAAAAGTTGCCTTTTATTCTTTCTCACTAGGTCAAGTCAGGTAGCAGTTGGAAGATAATGCATCTTAAATAAGTTAGAGGTTGACCAATCGTTTGGACTAAGAATTCAAATTTACGTTCTACCTTCACTGAGCTGTCATCAGCGATGATGGGTGGAGTATAGGCCTATAGGAAGGTGTCAGTAAACATTGAATACCTGCTCTGTGCCAGGCACTGGGAACAGTCCAGGGGAGGAGTCAGACAGGTGAGGCGGCGCTTCCCTGGAAGAGGCATAGATGGGGTACATGGTCTTGTAGAAAAACGTGATGCCTAAATTAAGATTCGAAGGACGAGTTGAATTAAGCAGTAGTAAGTTTAGGAGGGGCAGGTAGAGTGTAGGTCCGTTGCGCATGCAGACAAGGAGGCAGCAGGAAAAGAGAGTCCCCATTGGGAGAGCTACAGTATTTCCTTCTGGCTGGAGGGTAGGGGGCTGGCAGAGCTCAGTGGAAAGAGACGAGGCCAGAGAGGTATGCAGGGGCTGGACTGGGAAGGGCTTCCTTGGACTTGGTTCTGGGGAGCTTGGACTCTTTCCCGACAGCAGAGGAGAACTTTGAAGGCTTCTAGTTTTTTATTTTTTTAAAGCAGAATAGTAATACATTTAGATTTGAATTTAAGAGATAAAAACTTTGACCTGCTTCTCTTTCTTTAGGGTAGAGGCCATTCTCCCTGAAGCATGGCTGCAGCCCTACTTAGGAGTCTCCAGTGCTGCATGTCACTGCTGTCATTATGGAATGTGTGTTGTGGCTGTGGGTAGTGGGCAAATAACGGTTATTTCAGGGCTACCTGGTGCTGATTTCTTTATGTCTACCTTTATAATAAAGAAGGCATTTAAGATTTGTGGTATCAGAAAGAACTTATCCAGGTATACCATGCCTGCAGGAGCCATCTCTAAGCTAGTCCCGGTCCATTCGGGAAGATTGGGTGCTGGGGACTGGCAGGTCCTTGGAGCGGGCCTGCGTTTCTATAAAGTGGCCAGTTCAGATATGATTGTGCTGAGAGTCTGTCCCTGGACTCTGGAAAAAGATCTGTTTTAGTGTGAAAGAGGATAATGAGCTTTCTACTGGTAACGTCTTAGTTCTTTTCATTGAGGCTGCATGGGGGTGGGGTCTGCTCCCAGCATGCCCTGATGGTCCTAGGGAGCTGCTGTGGTTGCCATGGTGGAGATTTGGGCAATCACAGGCCTTCTTGCTTTCCCTCCTATAGCAGGAGAGAACTTAGTGTTTTGTTCTAACACTTTTGATAGAAGTCTGCAAGAGAAAAGTCACGTTGTTCAGGTCTGATGAGTCCAGCGTACTCTGAGTCTACCTCTTTCTTTCCATGCCCCAGCACTGCACTGTGGTGCCCCTCCCCACAGTTAAACGTCAGTTGCTGGCTGTATCAGGTAGCTAGTCTTCGGGAGGTGTAATGTGTTCTTTCCTGCACACTTTTCCCACGGGAACAGAAAATTTTCCTCTCAGGACAACTACTGACTTGTTGGTTTCCTAGGAGAAGATTGAGTTTAGCTACTTACATCTGTGGCCAAAATACAGAATGAAATGAAGTTTTTTTTAAGTAGTAACCATAGAGATTTCTCCTCCCAAGTGTTTTTAACTCTGCTAGCCTCTGCCAAGCATGCTTCCCTTTAACATCAAGTTCTGTGCAGGATGTTGATGGGAAGATAAAGGTTAAAACCAACTACCCCAAATATTGCTAATTTCCACAGTTAACAACAAATACCAACAGGGGTCTGCCTGTATGTAGATAAAGAATTTTATCCCCGAGGGCAGGACATTTCAAAAAGTCCCTCACAGTAGGTGATCCCCTCCCCACACCCAAACTCTTTCCCTTGTAAAATGAACACAGGAAAGAAGTCATTCTTTTCTAGAAGGAATAATAAATGTGTATGGTTGAAATTGCTTTCTTCGGGGACACTACCCCTAGATGAGCTTGTACAGGGCAGCTGTGACACACATGTGGAAAGGTCAGGACTGTCACTGCTCTGCATTGACCTAGAGAGCCATATTCCCATCCTTCACCCACCGGCCTTCTTGGCTCATAAAAGCATTCGTGACCCTCCTGCTGTCATTTGCTTCTGCCGCCTAGTTGCACATTGCACTGGTGAGTGGACACTGCCCAGAAGCCTGCGAGCTCCCAGATCCCACAGGCTTTTTGTTGTTGTTGTTGTTTGAGACAGCGTCTTGAGGGCTCACTGTAGGCCGGACACAGTGCGCTTGCACATCATTGTCCCATTCGCCTCCCTGGCTTACTGGGGCACAGACACTATTATTCCCAGTGTCCAGGAGAGGGGATCACGTGACATGTTCCAGCCCTGGGGGTTGCCTTCACTCTTTGTGACCTTTTTGGACAGTTTGTTGACCTTTGCTTCTCAGCAGATAATTAACTAGTTAAGTGTTTTAGAATACATGTAGTTCCTAGTTCCTTTGAAGTCTCCTTGCTTGTTTCTCCTGGGATTGGCCCCTGCTTCAAGAGCCTGGATGATGAGCTGATAAATTTTGTTTCTCTTGAGAAACTTGAACTTGAGGTCCAAGAGATTAATGCTGCTGTCAGTTGTAATACTAAGAACAGTGACTGCACATGAGATGCTGGTTGAAATCTTGATCGTAGTTGGGAAATAACTTAGCATTTGGCCAGTGGAAAGAGATAATACAATAGAAATAATTTTTGCTCAGATTTCTTGAGAAGATTTAACAACTCTGCTATCTTAGGATTCTGTATCTGTAGTCACAGAATGGCAGCCCTTGGGTATTCAGCTGAGGATATGTTCATTGATTTTAGAGAGAAACATCTATGTGAGAGAGAAACATTGATCGGTTGCCTCCATATGTGCCCTGACCTGACCTGGGACCAAACCCTCCACCTAGGTATGTGCCCTGACCAGGAATCAAACCTATAACTTTTTGGTGTATGGGACGATGCTCCAACCAACTGATTCACCCAGCCAGCTTTTTAACATATTGAATACCCTTACCTGGGTCTTGGTTGCTTTCTTCTCTGCAGCCCCCCGCCCCATGCTACTATCTGTTAGCTAGTGCTCTGTCCTGATGGCTTTAGCCATTTACTTTATTGGCTTGACCCTGGAGTGGTTGTTTGTTGCGCCTTCTTAGTGCCTTTGATGACTAGTGATTTGTCCTCAGGTGTTTGAATAACACCTGGTGCTGGGGAGGAGGATTGGTGGCTTTGTTCCATCCCCCCAAGTCTGCATGCCTGCTTCCTGTGGCAGAGGAGCCTCTCTGTCTTCTTTGTATAAAAGGTAGCAAGAAAGGGTAGGTCACCTCTGCCAGGTAGTCATCCACTTTTTCCTTCCATGGCAGTAGAAGTCAGAAGACCAGACTCAGGGTTCAAGTGTCAGGTCTGATTTAGGGACAAATCACTGCCTACCTTTCTCTCAGCTTCATTTTCTCATTTGCAAAATTGGATTGTTCTGCCTGGCCTGGTGTTGAGAGATAAATAAAGAGTCATTCAAAGGCAGATGGTGGAGCAGTGAGCCTGTGGCCCTGAGCGTGAGGGACATTGTTCCCTTGTTCTCCAGACTCCAGCAGGGCAGTGCGGCCTCTGTCCCGTTCAGGTGTGCAGTTCCTAAGACTGAGTGTCATTCTTGCTCTGCTGAGGACTGATATTAACTGTTTCCTCTAAGAGTTGTATTACTTAGTGTTGTATGACAGCTGAAAGGGAAAAGGCAGAAATAAAATCGAAGAAGGGGGCCCCATTAGGTTTACCCCCTACTTTATTCCAAGGGTAGGCCTCACTAGTGTTACTCCCACCCCCGCCTACCCCACTGCCTTAAGGGAAAGGGCCATGTGACTGTCCTCCCCCGTGGAGACCCTTTGAGGAGGTGCTCGAAGCAGAATCGTACGCTGTCTGATAGCAGAGGCTTCCAGCTTGGGGTGCGTCTAAATTGCGGGGTCTCTTCTTGCGTGTACTTCTTCACAGATTTAAGATTTTTTTAATGATTTTATTGTTGTTCAAGTACAGTTGTCTGCCTTTACCCCCCACCACGTCCCCCTACCCCAGTCATCCCCACTGCCCTCCCCTGCTTCCACCCCCCTTGGTTTTGTCCAGGTGTCCTTTGTAGTTGTTCCTAGATTTCAGATCTTGACTTCAGGTTTCAGCGCGGCTGTGGTCTGCTGCCATGGTCCTTCCCTAGGAGCCTGGGCCTGGATTGCGGGCAGGCTGGTGTTGCTTGTCGCCTTTGTCCTACCTTGTCAGTTCCTGCGGCCACCCACCAGCCACTCTCCTGAATCTTTTTGCTTTCTCCTTTTGAGATTTAGGGTTCAGTCCTGTCGTTTACAGTTGAGTGGCTTTAGGCAAGTCACTTAACCCAAGAGTGTGTTGTAAGGCTGCCGTGTGTCTCCGGGGCTGGGGTGAGGGTTAGCGGTGGCGAAGGGAGACACAGTGTCCTTTTACACACACCTCTGGCAGGCTTGAAGAATGCTGCTGCCACCACCACTGCTGAGATATGTGTCAGGCAGCCTTAGCTCTTATTTTGCATATGATAAGTGCCTCTGGTTTCAGACCCAGATAGGCCCCGTTCATATTCCGGCTCCACAAAGATTACTTTCTAGTGAAGAAAGATGGACAGTAAACAGTAATGTTTTATACACACACACAATGAAGAAAAATAAAACAGATCAAGGGTATAGAAAATGACTGGCAGGGGTACCAATTTTTTTTAAATAAATAAATAAATGAATGAATGAATGAATGAATGAGGTCTGAGGTGGCCTCTCAAATGAAGATAGGTGGAGAGACCTGAAAGAAGTGAGAGGGCAAGCTGTGCAGAAGAAGCTGGTGGAATTGCATTCCAGGCAGAGGGAACTGCCAGTGCAAAGGCCCTGGGGCTGGAGCATGCTTGTTTTATCCAAGGAACAATGGGGGCCAATGTAATGGGAGTGGATGAAGGGGCAAGTGGTAGGAGGTGAGGTCACAGGTAGCAGGGAGCCAAATCCAGTAGACTAGTAGGCTGTGGTGGCTATCACCTTGAAATGGGAAGCCACATAAGGGCGTTGAGCAGAAGCTAATTTAGTTTTTAAAAGAAACGTTCTGGTTGTTATTTATAAAATAAACTGTTGGGGCAAGGGTGGAAGCACAAAGAGTGAATAGGATGCTGTTGTCACTGCCCATTTTAGGGCTGTTGGTACTTTGGACCGGGGTGGTCTCAGCAGCAGAAAGTGCCGAGAACAAGCAGGCTGTATTTTGAAAGCAGCAGAACCAACGAGATCTGCTGATGTGGAGTGTGAAAGAGGCATCAGAGATGGTGGACTCGGTCCAGAGGCTTTGGACTGAGCCGCTGGGAGACTGGAACTGCTGAGGTGGTGGGGGTTGTGGGAAGGGAATGTGGGAGGAGCAGGCGTGGGTGAGTGGTGAGATCAAGTCTTGGTTTTGGACATGGTAGGTTGAGCTACCTTTCGAAATCCGATTGGAACTGTCGAGTTGGCACTTGTATATCAATGTTTATAAAGCTGTGGAACTGGATGAGATCACTTACCATATTTTGCTGTGTATAATGTGCACTTGTTTTTGCCTGAAATTTTTTTTAAACATTTTTTTTAAAGATTTTATTTATTTATTTTTAGAGAGGGAAGGGGGGGAGAGAGAGAGAGAGAAACATCAATGTGCGGTTACTGGGAGACATGGCCTGCAACCTAGGCATGTGCCCTGACTGGGAATCGAACTTGCCTGAATTTTTGAGCAAAAAATAAGGATGCGCATTATGCCTGGGTAGTATCTAATACATAATTCTGTATCTATATAAATGGATTTTTAATTTTAATTTATGCTTGTGTGTTAAAAGTGTAACTCTAGAAAGTAATAATGATATCTGTATGCAAAATAATACCCTGGAATATGATAATTGGTTTTGTCTATAAATGTAAATACATAAATAATTGAATTAAAAAATTAAGACGAAAGTTTTTTCCTGAAAGTTCGGGCCCAAACCGTGGGTGTGTGTTATACACGAGAGCGCATTATGCACGGCAAAATACAGCAGTAAGTGAGCATAGCTGCAGAAGAGAAGAGCGGCAAACTCTCCAACCTCGAGGGATCTGGAGAGGGAAAGGAACCCATCCTGTTACGGGAGAAACCAGACATGGATGTGGGAAGGAACTACCAGGGAGGTGGAAGGAGACCGGCAGAGTGGTGTCTGGGAGGCCAAGTGAAGAACGCTTTAAGGGAGGGGCCTGGAGCAATGCTGCATGCTGCTGAGAGACTGGGCGAAATGAAGATGGGGAATTTACTCTTGAATTTGGCAGCAGTGGATGTCGTTGACAGCTTTGACGAGAACGGTTTCAGTGGAATGATGGGGCTCGGAGAGCTGGGTTGAAGTGAAGGGGTGAATGTAGGGCTGGGGCCCAACACCGAGCACTGGGTTGTTGCCTGGCTAGTTGCTGTTAGGCCAACATGACAGACAGGACTGAGCAGAGTAAGTTCTTCACGTCAGTAAGCAACATGCCCCTGGGTCCGTAAGGTGCTCTGTTGGTAGTTCCTGAAAGATGAAATGCACAACAGATGTATCTTTGCATGGCTTATTTATTTCATCCAAGGTTAGACCTGAAGCAGGTGGGCCAAAAGAAGTCCCATGTGAATGTATGTCTAATTTAAAATTTCCTAGAACCCATGCTTAAAAAGTATAAAGAAACAGATAAAATTAATTTTTTTTAAATTTTTCAATTACAGTTGACATTCAGTATGGCTTTCTAATTGTTTCAGGTATACAGTGGGTAGACATTTATATAACACATGAAGTAATCCCTCCAATAAGTCTAGTACCCACCTAGCACCACAGTCATTAGAATATTATTGACTAATTCCCTGTGCTGTACTTTACATCCCCATGACTGTTTTGTAACTAGCCAGTTGTACTTCTAAATCCCTTCACTTTTTTCACCCAGGCCCAAGCCTCCCTAATTTTAGTATTTTTAATTTAACCTAGTATATCCAAAGTAGTATATCAACATGTAATCAATACTGAAAATCTGTCCGTTGAAAACCAAACTATTTTACATTCTTTTGTACTAGGTCAGGGAAGTCTGTGCATTTGGCACTTGCAGCACCTCTCGGTTTGGGCTGGTCACCTGCTGAGTGCTCCCCAGCTCCATATGCTGTTGCCGCTGTACGGGGGCGGCATAGCTGGAGAGGGTGCCCAAAGGAGTCCCTCTTCCTGGACAGGCACAGAGTGGTCTCGAAAGCTGCAGTTAACTTGGGGAAGAAAGCATACCACCCCATAGCCTGTCATGATTTTCTGGTGCCTCAGATTTCTGCAGATTTGTATCTTGCTGGCCATAGGCATGAAAACTAGTTTTCTGCAGCAGCTTTTGAATAGTATCAATACCAACTAGTAAAGATCATTGCCAACAGCAGCTAAAGTAATCTCAGGCAGTTTTCCAGACCTAGATTAAGAGATGGGTTCACTGTAGAATACCTTTCTAGATTTGAATCTCTTAGTTAAGAAACTTTCTTCTTCATCTTCTTCTTATTATTATTATTTAGATTTTGTTTATTTAAGAGAGGAGAAGGGAGGGAGAAAGAGAGGGAGACAAACATCAATGTGTGGTTGCCTCTCACCACCCCCAACTGGGGACCTGGCCTGCAACCCAGGCATGTGCCCTGACTGGGTTTAAAATCAGTGACTCTCTGGTTCGCAGGCCAGTGCTCATTCCACTGAGCTAAACCAGCCAGGGCAGAAACTATCTTATTTAAAGTCCCTTTTCTTTTTTCCTTCTTCCTTTTTTCTACTCATGTTTTCATCTTCTTTCTCCCCAACTTTTTTTATGCCCCTTTCTTTTCTCCTTGAAATTCATGTCCTTTAAGTCCCTGTAGGTTTCCCTGGCCTGTCATAGCAGGATTGCTCCCTCCGCTCTTCTGCCCCAAACAGTGTTCATGCTGCTAACACAGCGACTGTGATTCGTTTCTGTTCCTTGTCCGCAAGGATTGCCTTACTCACCTGGGTATCTAGCATCTGGCATTTCCACTTCATAGTAGGTTTTCCATAAATGCTCGTCTCCAACTTTTTTTGCTGCAATGAAGCAAAAGGTAAATGGCCTTTGAGATACGTTAGCCAAGTATAGACTGCCCTAGAGAGGGAATTTCAGAGTTGTGTCCTGTGCCCTACAGTAACCCACTTAATTACAGAGGGATGTTTTTCCTTGTTGTGGGAAAAACAGGAAGGAAGAATGTGTTGCGGGAAATGGAACCTTCAAACAGACTAACCCCGAGTCTATATCATGACTCATAAAAAAGCAACTGATGAATTATGACCTAGATGTGCCCCCATAGAACTTCTTGTCTCTCAGCTCATGAATTCTACTTTTGACTTACCTAGTCATGTTTGCCCAGGAGTTGAGTTCATTCTTCGAACCTGACTGTGATCTTGAAGCATCACTGTAGAATCAGACCTAGGGTGATATGACTACCTCCAGAGAGGGAAGCACCCTCTCTGGAGGTAGCCAGGGGCGGTAGAGTAAGCAGGAGCACTGGAGATGGCCAGCCCTGCCAGACAGGACACTGCCACGCCACTGACATAGACAAACAAGGCAGGGATGGAACCCAGAATTAAACTAATCAACGTGGAAGCTGTTTGAAAAAGTCTCTGGATTGCACATCTGGACTTGAAAATAGCCATTGATGCACTTTAAAGGTACAGAGACCTTTCCATCTGATAGTTTTAGACCAAATCTTGCTGGTCCTGTGAATTCTTTTGCTTTATTCCTAAGTGAAATTGGGGCCTCACGGGAGGAGCCAGAATGTCATCCAGATGCTCAGTATAGGAGACAGGCACTTTGCTGGGGAGACTGCTCTCAGTAGACCCGCCACAGGCAGCCCTGTAGCCGGGGGAGCGGATATTGGGGTCCTTCCCAAGATGTGAAGTGGTGAGGACCAGCATGGGCACTGCCTGCTGTGGGGGGTTCGGGGCCAGACCGCACCAGCAGTTATTCCCACCTTCTTCTGCCACTTCACAGTGTCTTCTCTTTGCGTTTTTCTAGAATGGTGAAAATGTGTTTGTTGGGGCCTGCCAGGCGCTGGTTCTGTGAGGAGTCCTTGTTCTACTGTCAGGGTTCCCGTCTCTTCTTCAGATCCCTCCACCCAGTGTCTGTCTGTAGATACGTGTTCCCCGGTTTGGGACAGCTGGACAAGGCCAGATGAGCCTGTGGGACATAGTGGTTCGCAGAGAGCACGAGACCTTTCGCTGTTCCTTGAGTTTGAGGGGCAATGAGAAAATGTCATCTTCTGAAATGCAGGCTGACAAAAGAGGGGTAAATTATGAGAAAGGTTACGTAGTAACTGTTTCTGATAAAAAGGGGGTGTTTTCTAACTCAGCCGGGAACCAGGGGTGCCTCTTAGACTTCCGTTCACTACAAGATGACTTGGATTCTTGGGGGTTTGTAAGTTGCGTTGGTGGCCAGAGGATTCTGGTTTTCAGAGAGAGGGATGCAGTGAGGCGGAGCAGGCATTTCACTCCTTCGGCTCCAGGCGGGAGGCCCCAGGGCGCAGGCAGCACCTTCTCACCCCGTAGCTAACAGGTGCAGATTTGGGTTTGTTCACTTTGTCTCTTGGGGTTTGGCTGGTTTGAATCTGTCTCCCAGGGCTTCACGTCCCCTGGGTAAGCCGATAAAACCTGCTTGCTGAACACGGGGGTCCAGACACAACAGTGTGATGGTGCTGCACCTGCTGCACTTGGCGCCAAGGCCTGTTTACTCCCCGCCTTTGCCTTTCTTGGTCTCTTCTCCCCTTTTTTCCTTCCTCACTCATCTCTTGCTGTTACAGGAATGACCCTGCCATTGTAATCTGCTTGCCCTTGCAGGTACATTCCTACCAGCTTTTTGCTCTTTTTGCAGATTGTGATGGTGTTCCAAATTAGGCCGTCGAGGGCAGGTGTCCCCTGCCCTGCTTTTCCCTCGTATGCTTCCCCCCCTCCCCCAGCTTTCTGCCAGAATCTCACACAGCATGATCACTGCAAGGTTAAGGGCATCAGTAGCCCGTGGAGCTGTGCTTTCTTCCTCAGATGAGTTGAATTTGCAGTTGACGTCTGACTTCATTCACCTTGTGGCTGTGGCCCCTCCCTTCCCAAGGGACCGGTCCTGTCCAGAATTGCCTTGCTCCCCACTGTGGTTCTTCATCACATACCGCCTCTCCTCTTTCCTCCTGGTTTCACATTTGCTCTCAGATCAAGAAGTGCGTACCTCGTTTTTATAGAGGTAGAGCCCCACTGGGCAAGTGATACCTGTGTTTGGTAACAATAGGTCTTTTGTTTAGGGTTTGGCCCAAAGCAAGGAGACCACCCCAGTTATTAGAGCACAAAGCATCATCTTCAGGAGTCTGCTCTGTGCTGCCCAGCAGAAAAGGAGAGCCTTCCCAGGAGAAGCTGTAGGAAATGAAGCTCATTTAGCATCTGGCCTCTGAGTACTTATGCCCTGACACTTGCCTGTGCCCTGTGACCCTCCCTTAGAGCAGCATGAAAGAGTGTTGAGCTTACGGGTTACTTTCACTAACTGTGGTCTTCTAACACAGGAAGAGCCTTGAGCTTAGTCTGGGACTCTGTGTATCCTTGTAAAAAGAGAAGGTGACCTTCGGTGATAAGATCCCTTGCTGGGGCCCACATCTAGATGCTTCCTCACAAAACATTGAGGACTCTTTAATTCCATTGCACTGCTTCCTCTCTGGAGGAGAGCGATGTTCTTCTTGCGGTGTGCCCTGTAGGGGAGTTTCAGCTTGGTCCAGCTCTTCAGAGCACAAGTCTGAGAGCAGGCTGGTTGCAAGGTCTTGTCCAAGTAGAGAATGGACTGACTCATGATACCTGGATAGACTCCAGAGGGAGATGCAGTGCCCTCTCCAGCTGCTGGCAGAGCGCACTCCTGCTTGGGCGGCTCTGAGCACGCTGGTGTCCAGTGGCCATCTGGAGAGGGCCAGGATCAGCTTTCCTCTGAAGCTATTGGAGTTCCGTCCCACTCTTTGATCTCATGGAAGAATTCCTCCTCAGCCCTGATAAGCTGTCCCGCCTGATGTGATGGAGTTTGATGGGAGTGCAAGGGGGCAAGGTAGAGTTCAGGGGAGATGAGGAGGAGACCAACCATCAGTGGCTTTACCAGCATTTCCATGGGGTTGAGCACTGTCAGTACGCAGCAGCACTGGCAGGGCCTCTAGGGGCTTTGGTTCTAGGGCTGCCTCTGTGCTGCGCTAATCTGTGACCTTGGGTAAGTTCCTTTCCCTCCCTGAGTCAAATTACTCTCATCTGACAGAGAAAAAGAAAAGCTACTTTGCCTACCAAACAGGGTTGGTATGAGCAGAAAATGAATGTTGGGAAAGTGTATGATAGTCATAAAGCATTGTATTGACATAAGACATTTTTATTCTATTTTTAAATTTAAAATTTTCTAATTTATTGATTTTAGAGAGAGGGAGAAACATCGATTTGTTGCTCCACTTATTTATGCAGTCTGGTTGATTCTTTAAAAAAATTTTTTTTTAATTTATTGATTTGAGAGAGAGACATCAATTTGTTGTCCCATTTACTTGTGCATTCATTGGTTGCTTCTCTTATGTGCTCTGACTGGGGATTGAACCTGCAACCTTGGTGAATCAGGATGGTGCTCTAACCAACTGAGCCACCCGGCCAGGGCCATTGTTCGGTTCTTGTGCGTGCCCAGACCAGAGACAAACCTTGGTATATATGCCTTGGTATATATGCACAATGCTCTAAGCAGCTGACCTACCCGGCCCGGGCATTATTTTTAAAGCCAGTAGTTTTATATTACATGCCAAGTATGCTGGTCATGTCCTCGTTTGGGGGCAGAGGCACGTTGACTCAGACATAGTCCGTGTGCCCTCTAGAAAGGCTTTTCTTCAGCCAGGTTCCATTTCCTGGGTCTGGGCAGATTCCCTACTGTCCGCAAGGCCCTGGGCAGAAAGGCAGAAGCAGTTTGCTCTCCTGAGAGGAAACCCCAATGAGACCCCTCAAATTCAGCAAATATAACATATATTAACATTTTTAATAGGTTTTTGATTTGAGGGAGAGAAGAACGGGGGGCGGGGTGGGTAGACATTGTTCTGTTACCTTCAGTGCAGCTCCGACCAGGGATCGAACCTGCAACCTAGGTGTGTGCCCTGACCAGGATCGTTCCCCCAGACTTTTGGTGTACAAGACAGTGCTCCACCAACTGAGCCACACCAGCCAGGGCTATAATGTATGTTTTACCACAATTTGTTAAAAAGCAGCTAATGTAAAAAAAAAAAAAATCAGCTAATGTATTAGACCCATTTGTCTACATGTCTTGTTTGGCCCTCACAGTGATATGAAAACAAGAGTTCATGTAATAAAGTTTAAAAGGGGGAAAGGGTTTTCTAAAAATAAAAAATAATAATAATAAAGTTTAAAAATGCAGAGCTTTCCCATAACAATCTTGAATTAGGTTTCTCCTAAAATAATGTGGCAGGTGCTCTTTGGCGCTTTCGTACCCCCTTCACTTCCCCACTGTGCTCCCTATGTAGGGAGTGTGGTTGCTCGCTTGGCCTGTGGGCACATTTGGTGACCCTGTTTGCAAGTATCTAGATCCCACAAATGGTAGGTAAACTTTGCATTAATGGTGGAGGAACGTGAGTGGACAGGCTCATTTTTATTATTATTATTATTATTATTTAAGATTTTGTTTATTTTAGAGGAGAAAAGAGGGAGAGAAACACTGATCAGTTGCTTCTCATGCCCCATCTGGGGACTGAACCCACACCCAGGCATGCACCCTGGCTGGGAATCAAACCTTTTGCTTTGCAGGCCTACTCGCAAGCAACTGAGCCACCCTGGTCAGGGCAGCGGTCTCTAGTTTAGATCGGAGCAAAATGATACACTGGGAACTTTAAAACCGTAAGTTACTGGTGGAAAGCCTTGAAAAGCCCTTATATGGTAATGGACATGAGACTGACATGAGACAGTATCTACTCAGGCAGTGACACTGATGCTGACTTCAAAAAACTGAGAGAATGACAGTTCTGACAGACGGCACTATGGGCATGGTTTTTCTTTGAGTGTCTGTCAGCTCACAGAAGACACCCAGGGCACTCCTCACTCTCGGTTCCCCTTTCCACTCCGTCCTCACAGTCACCAGTCACCGGGCAACGACTCGTGTTACCATGTGGAGTGAGAGGTCTTCATTCTAGAGGTTTCCTACCCGGCGAGTTCATGGTGCCCTCAGAGTACAGTCTGTTGTGCTTGCCTGAGTAGATTTTGGGTCTTTCTTAAAGCAGAGCACTTTAAGCATAACTCAGCAGCAATCAGAATGAGTATCGTGTCAGGCTGGATTTAAGTCTAGGTTCACATTGTTCCTAGGAGATAAAAATAAGGACATTGGAAGGATGAAAAGGAAAAGACAGGAAAATACATGTTCCAGGGAGTACTCACCAAAGAAAACCGGCACAGCTCTATTAGTTCTGAAAAGTAGATTTTCGGGGTCCCTTCATAATGGTAAACTGTTTAATTTACTAGAAAGAATAATGCTTGATTCTTCCCATAGTCAAGAGATCAAACAAATTAGCAAGAATTTAGAAGATTTGAACAAGCTAACCAGCTTGAATTGCACCTATAACTATAGAATACAGTCATTTTCAGGACATATAGAACATTTGTGAAAACTGGCCACTCATTGGGCCCCGAAGGGGATGTCAGCAGACCTCAGAGACTTTGTACAAAGGCAGTGACTCTTACCATTTTGCAAGTAATAGACTCTTCTGAAAATCTTACATGTTTTATAAATCAGGGTTTCTCAACCTCAGCATTACTGGCATTTGGGACCAGATAATTGCCCCCCCCCCCATTTGTTGATTTTAAAGAGAGAGGACGGGAGGGAAGGAGAGAGAGAGAGACAGAGACAGTATATGTTGTTCCACTTACTTATACACTCATTGGTTGATCATGCATGTGCCCTAACTGGGGATGGAACCTGCACCCTTGGTGTATCGGGGCAGTGCTCTAACCAGCTAAGCTCCGTGGCCAGGGCTGGGACCAGATAATCCTCTGGTGCGGATTATCCTTAGCTGTTCTGTGTTGTAGGTTTTTAACAGCATCCCTAGGCTCTATCCACTAGATGCCAGTAGTGCCCCTCTTCCAGTAGTGACACCCAAAAATGTCTCCAGACATTGCCCAGTGTCCCGTGGTAGGCACAATCAACCCTGGGTGAGAACCACTGTGACAGGTCTTCTCTTTGGAGAAATACATAATTTGCATGCAATTTCTCCCTTGCAGTACCTAGATGGTCTTGCCCTCCTCACTGAGGACAGCTGGGTGGAGTATTTTGTGGGAAAAAGCAGTGGGACAGCCATGGAGTCTGGACGTGTGGTCCGTGTTCTCTCTACGGCTTCCCCTTGGCTAGTGCTTGGACTGCTGGTACAGGAGTGTGGAGGCTTCATGGAGTTCCCGGTGCTGAGGGCCTGAGGCCTGAGGCTGCATCCACTTCCATGGCGTTCTGCTCTGTTTTAAGCCTCTTGCTAGGTGATAATTATAGAGAGTTCGAATCCATGACAGGGAAACAAAAGTTACAAACTGTGATTCATGTGATCAGGAAAGAATGTAAAAGGGAGAGCTTATCCTGAGGAGCAGGTGATTAACTACATGGGATCAGAGAAGATTTCACAAAGGAGAGGTGGCCAGCCAAGCTGGGGTTTGCAGAATAAAAATGGGAGTGTGCAAGGGAGAGGACATTGCAGGCAGGCGAGCCAGCATGCAGGGCTCTGGGGGTTGTAAGAGCTCAGTCTTGCTGTGGCGTGAAACAAACAAGGAGATAAAGGAAGGTATGGGCGAGGCATGCTTAGGAGCTTGGGCTTGATCGGGCAAGTAGTTGAAGCATTTTAAGTGGGGAAGTGACACAGTCAGGTTTGTTTAGAAAGTTGACTTGAGTGGCTTTGTGAAGGACAGCTGGGAGGCCGTGCAAAGAACCCAGCTGGATAGTGAGGGTCTAGAGCTATGGCTGTGGCTGCGGGATGGAGGGAGATGAACCTGCAGGGAGTCAGGTCCCCAATCCCCAGAGTTGAGTGAAGGGAGGTCTACATCCATCACCTCAAAGGACAGTCCTGTCCCTGGCCAGAGAGGACACTGCCCTTAGCTCTAAAAGTAAGGACATAAGTTTTTATTTGAGAGAGATTTTTTTCCTTTTTTTATATACATTTTTTTCCTCTAGGAAATAGACAGACGGTTGGAAAAAAAACTGAAGATCACACAAAAGGAGAGGTAAGGCTGCTGTCTGGTCCGAGGGCTGCTCCCTCTGCCGTGTGAGAGCTGGGCAGTCAGTGCTGTTCTGCGGCTGGTGGTTAGGGTTAGCGGCCAGGCTCCTGAACCCCGCCCTCAAGGACACGGTGGCTTGAGGTCTGGGCCCTCCTACCTCAGCAGGCACCCTGTGTGAGGTGGTTTGATGGCAGGTTGGGAGGTGACAAGTCAGAAGACGGGTTTTAGGCCTGGCTCTGTTCCCAGTTGCTCTGATGTTTGGGACAGGTTGTTTCCCCAGTCTGGACATCAGTTTCTTTCTCTGTGGCATGAGGAGGTTGGACAGATGATGTTTCTGGGTCTTCTGTGACTTGGTGGCTTAGGGCATTATGGGGGTGGCCTGGAAGGAAAGATTCTCAGAAATTCTTAGACCTTGAAGGATAGCTCTATTCCCCATGCACAGAGCAGAGGAGGTGGGTTCCAAAGCACGTGAACGTGACTTCAGCAGCCTGTCTTTGGGCTAGGGCACATGTCAGCTTCCCACAGGGACAAGTGACAGGGAGGAGGAGAGGGCCTCTCTGGGCTTGCCTAATGGGCTACAGAGACGTTCCCCAGGGAACTCAGGGGTGTCTGGCCTGCCCACTGGCATTCCTGACTCCCTTCCTCTCTGATCAGATCGCTGGCTCCTTGTCTGCTCGTCTCAGCAACCACACCAGCAGCCGGTTACAGTCCCCTGGCTGTGCCATTCCTGTCCTGCCCAGGGTTTTGGTTCCCGACAGTGGCTGCGTTCCTCTAGCCCCTACCCCTCCTGAGGACCAGGGCTCTGAAAAGTCCCCCATGGGCTCTTTGGTTCAGAAAAGTAGCTAGTTGACTGCTGTGGGGGGGGCGGGTCTTGGTGACTGTTGAGGGGTGGTCATTCCTGCTTGGACCCCTTTTCTCTGGTGGCTTTCATTTCTTTTCCTTCCTGTGTTGTCCACTCTCCTGTGGGCGCATCACTTGTTGTGCGCGTCCACCAGCCTTGGACATTGCTTCTCCTTTGAGCACTGCCCAGCGCTGCCTCCAGGGTCGCCCCTCCCCCCAGCCCGCTGTGTCCGGCACACCAGCGAGCCCTGGTGAGGGAGGTGTCGGCGCAGAAGCCCTTCTGAGGAGGTGATCCTGCTGTTGGTTAGTTCGTCTCAGGGAGGCACAGGCCACCCACCAGAAGGCTGAGGCGGCTTGGCAAATCCTGTCTTGGTGCCAAGCAAGGATGGCAGAGCGGGCTCCTCGGTAGAGTTTGGTGTGAGCACACGTGCTGGAAGACTTTGCTGGGAGTAAACACTTGGACCCCCAGCTAAGGGGCTCCCGGGATACTAGCCTGTTAACACTGATCTGTGCAGGGAAGCTGGGATTTTAACAGAAGTCACTGGATTCTGGATGTGAAATGTTTTGCTACAGGGGCCAAATAGTGGTTGATGAATGTGATGAAGAGGGGAATAGAAGTCCCAGAAAATGAGATGGCGTTCCAGTCCCCACGGCCTGGTGGCTGTGTGGGCTTATGCAAGGTTGCTCTTTTGCGAAATCCCTCTTGAGGAGTGAGAATTCGGATGTCTGGTCGGAGACCAGCGAACACTGAATGGAAATAGGTCGGGTGGGAGGAAAGTGAGGAGGGCCAGGTGTGGGGCAGGGATGGGGCCTCTTCAGTCAAGGGTAGGACTTGTAAAGCTGTGTTTGCTCTTTATCAGCAGGAAATCCAAATCTCCTCCCAAAGTGCCCATTGTGATTCAGGACGATAGCCTTCCCACGGGCCCCCCCCCACAGATCCGCATCCTCAAGAGGCCCACCAGCAACGGAGTGGTCAGCAGCCCCAACTCCACCAGCAGGCCAGCCCTTCCGGTCAAGTCCCTAGCACAGCGGGAGGCAGAGTACGCTGAAGCCCGTAAGCGAATCCTAGGCAGCGCCAGTCCCGAGGAGGAGCAAGAGAAACCTATTCTCGACAGGTGAGTGTAGTTGGCAGGGCTGACTTGTCGGCCACCCCACCAGGCCACCTTGAGGAGGGAGGAGGAGGAGGAGGAGGGTAGCCTGGCTGCATGTAGTGAGAAGCAGGCCAAACCAGGGCTGAAACCACTGCAGCTTCAGCTGTCAACCCGGCCTCCTGGGCCAGTTCATTGGGCAGCACTGGCTCCCAGACTGCTCTGAATGATGCGGTCGTGCTTTGCTAGCATGCTACCTCTGCAGACACCAGGGGGCAGGGTAGCATAGAGGTTAAAGGCACGGACTTTGAGTCAAAATCTGCTAGATGGAGTTGGAGCCCATCTCTGCCACTCACTTCAGCTCTGTCTCTCCATAGACTAATCTGAAAGATGGGATAATGATAGTACCTGTCTCATCAAGCTGATGTGCGGTTAAATGAGTGTAGGGTTCTGGGAACCCTCCCTGGCACGATGGAGAGTGCCCAGTCAGTGCTTAGATGTTTTCTGCTGGTTCTTATAATAGCTCACTGTGCTATTTTTTGGAATTCTCTTTTAGTCCTGGCAATTTTTCTCTTCAGTCTTAGAGGTTGTATTTAAGTTTGTCCCTGCCCCACCAAACCAGTGTTTGTTCAGACAACTTCTTTCTCACTTTGAGAGGCCTCTTTGGGCCTTGATGTTCTGCCACTTGAGCTGATCTGTGTCCTTTCTTTTTATCCCTGCCTTAGTTTGTTAGGCTTCTGTTCTCTCTCCTTTAAGTGTCACCTGGCAGAGCAGAGAAAATCCATTTCCTTTAGTCTCCCTTAGTAATAGGGGCCAACCATTAACCACATGATTGGGAGAGAAGCAGGAGAACAGCGGCGGTGGGTGCTCGATCTCTGCTGGGCTCCAGGTTAGGAGCCCCACACTCTGGAGGGCCTGTGTTCATGCTTCTCTGGAGGGTGTGCTGCCCAAGGTCAATGCCTGTGGACGGCTTGGGCCCTGGAGCCCTCCCCCTACCTTCAGGTGAATGATAGTGAGCCACACGGGGGGCAAGAGTGCTGCAGGTGCTAGAGGTGGCCATGGGCCACCTGCCCCATACAGGAGCTTCCCAGCCTGGAGGTGCCCTAAGTCCACCTGCCAAAGAAGTGGGCTCCGGGAGCCGGAGTTGGCTTATAGGCACTGTGACTTCTGCCGTAGCTGCAGGGGTGGTTGGTTTTAAGATCTGGGGACTTTTTAAAAATCCTTTCTCAGGCCTTCCTCTGATCTTCTCCCCTTCAGGCCAACCAGGATCTCCCAACCAGAAGACAGCAGACAGCCCAATAATGTGATAAGACAGCCTTTGGGTCCTGATGGGTCACAAGGCTTCAAACAGCGCCGATAAATGCAAGCAAGAAAGGATGCCACCGCTGCCACCGTTATCGCCTCCTGGGTCGTCCACCACGGGTTGCACTCCCGTGGCAGACAGCTGGACTTGAGCAGAGGGAAGGACCTGATTTACTTGCACTGTGATCCCCTTTGCTCCGCCCACTGTGACCTTGAACCCCATGCACTGTGACCTCCCTCTTTCCCCCCCTTCCCACTGTGATTGGCATGTCTACAAGGGCTGTCCCAAGTCAATGGAAAGGGAAAGGATTGGGGTTAGGGGACTTAAGAGTAGAGAGTCAAGACAGTGCCACTTGGCCACTTGGGGTAAAGCCAGTGCCAGCAATAACAGTTTATCATGCTCATTAATTTGGGATTTCAAAACAAATGAGAACTCCCGTCCACCCATCCCCAAGTGCATGTCTTCATCACTTAAAAGCAAGTTCCATTTGAAAAATATCCTTTCTTTTTTTTCCTTCCTATTTTTGTTTATACAAATATCTGATTTGCAAGAAAAAGTGCATGGGAGGGGTTTTAGCAGTTTAATGAATTTTTAATTAAGAAAGGGTAGTTTGGTAGTCTACTTAAAAATGTTTCTGGGAAATTCACTAGAAACATTAACCAGTAGGTTTTTGGTGAGCTTAGCTTCTGTATTCCTACTGCCGCCCAGAAAAGGGGCAGGGCTCTGTAGCCCCCAGGACAGTTGAACACCCCATGCCTATACCTCCCTCCCCCCCAGCTAAGTCCCAGGGCATCATGGCCCTGCCTGGAGACTGGGCTAGTTCTATAGGCTCAGAGAGCCTGGGGAGGGTGCCAACCCCACCTCTAGTATTTTGGGAGATGGGGAAAGTAAACAGACTTTCCCTTCCCATTCCCCTCAGGGTGGTTCCCTACCAGCCGGGCTTGCTACTTCTAGAAAAGAGCGGGGAGTGAGACTGCACTCCTGAGATTGGAAGGAAGGGACGTGAGACTTGCTCACTATGTTGCTGTCAGCACAAGGAAGCCAGGAGAGAGTCTGGCTCCAGGACTCAGCTTCCTGCCTAGTGTGTCAGGAAGGTGTCAGAAGGGGTCTGTGGAGGGCCACCTCTGTTGATGGCATCAGCTGGGTAACTCTAGCTGGTACATCTCCTTTGTGAAATCACTATCGTGCGAGTGGACCGTTCTGAATACATATGGGAAAGGACAAGCTGTGCGTTGCAAAGATTGGTGATGACAGACTGGTTCCCTGTAGACCTAGGCTACCCTTCACTCTTTTTCCAGAGCGAGGGCCTGTAGTGAAGGCAGTTTCCCCTCCGTCGCTGGAGCCTAGAGACTTGCCTCGGCTCCTTGAGGAGGGACTGCAAGGGCAGCTGCCCAGAGCAGCTGGGTGTGTGCAGTCTGGCTCCTCTAGGGCTCTCTCTGCTCTCTTCTGTTGCACTGCGCCTTATCCCTCAGCCAGCCACACAGCCTCCCCGCTCAGTGGATGTGTTTGGAGTGGCTGGTGTGACGTTTTTGAGACTAGGGCAGCTTGTAATGCCCACGGTGACAAACTAGGTCTCGGGGGCTCACTCCACCTTTGGTTTACCTGACTCTCGGCCTTGCCCTGTGGGAAGGTAGGCCAGGCTCAGTAAGCCACGTCCCATCACTTCTTCCCCTTAGAAGGGCCAGCTGCCCGTTGAATCAGCAACTAGTCCACAGTGCAGTCGTACAGCTGTGTGAAGCCAGGAAATTGTCTGAGTAGCGCTGGAACAGAGCTTCAGTCGGTAAGAACCTACAGGGTGTTGAGTTACGCCCAGAGCCTGGGGGAATTACCCCTAGGAGTGGGCAAGGGAGAAGGTTGGCTGCTGTTTTTATAGTTCCACTGCCCTGACCAAGTTTCTTCATTCTAAATGTATAGTGTCCATCCCTCATGTAATAGTGGTTTCTGGCCCAAAGTGAGACTGCCCTTTCAGCTGGAGAAAGGTACAGAGGTAGGCCAGGTGGAAGGCCAGAAGTGCTGATTGCCCAGCCATTGGGACACGTGTTCTTGCCCTTCTCACCCTCCCCTAATGGAGCCAGAGGCAAGACTGGCTGATGGGTGTTTGTGGATTGAGGATGTAGTAGGGACTGGTGCTCCCACCTCCCTCTGGCCAAAGATGGGGCTCTGCCCGCTGTGTGCCTGTCACCACCCACTAGCAGTGGTGTCCTTGGTTTCCCAGACGGAGAGGTAGCAGGCAAATTTCTCATTTTTAAAGAAATGAAAACAGGAAACTATTGGGGGAGGTGGGAGGGGAAATGGGAGAACGGTTTGGATTTTGTGTGTGTGTGTTGTTTTTTCTTTTTTTGGTAGTTGTCTGTAACTTTCCTTAAGTGCTTTTTTTTAAACTTTTTTTTTTTTTTTTTTTTTTTTTAAGTAAGCTGCAGGCTTTGGCTTGGAAAACCCCAGGAGGGTGGGGGGCAGAAACTGGAGGCTGCTGCCCCTTTATCTGCCTTCATGGTTCTGTCCCCTTCCCCTGGCTCTTCCCTGACCCCATGAGCCAGGCCTCAGACCTCCCAGCTAACTGCTTCCCATGAGCCACTACTCTGTTGTCAGCCTATAACCAAAGGAGCTGGGGGTCCGGGCCTGGTGACCAACCCTTCTCAGCCCACTCAATCAGGGTGCTCCCCCCCTGCAGGCAGGAGGCAACACCCTATCTGCTACCATCAGCCCCTTCCAGAGCCCACTGCCCCACCCTGCCCTGTCCAGCCCAGCCATACCCTGCTCTGCCCCATCTGGGGATACTCTGCTCAGGGATGGGCCGGTAGGGCTGCTCCAGCCTCCCTGGTAAGCAGAGACTCTGGAAACCTCTGGGGTCCTGTTTCCTGGCCACGTGATCCCAAGGGTGCACACGGACCCCTTGGGTGTCTGAACAGAAGGGCATGGGAGGGAGGGCCGCACCCCTGCAGTCCTGCTCTGCTGGTCTGGCGGGCAGCTGCCCACCGCACCCCGCACCGCGGGCTCCTGAGTCGGCAGATTAAGCATTTTATAAATTGTATTTTAAATACATGTTTTAAACTTGTCAGAGCTTTGTCCTCGTTTCAGTCCTTGGCCTCCTAATTTCTTGCTGTGGCTGCATATTTAACCACTGGGAGCTGTCTCTGCTCAGTCCCAGGGAGGGGCATGCTCTCTGCTAGAGAAGCAGGCCTGGGATGGTGTGTGTGTTGGGAGACAAGGAACCTCACCCTGAGGCTCCAGGGGGAGGGGCCTGCAGGTCTTGGGGCTCCAGTGGCTTGAGCATGGGTGAGAGGCACTTCCTGACCTCCCATGGGGTCTGTCCCTTTTAAGGACCAGGGTCTTTCCCAGGCACTTCCCTGTGCTTACCACTCCGAGCAAGCGAGCGGACAGAGTTCCTGCCTTTGTGGGGCTCCTAGTCCAGAAGGAAAGACGCATCTGAGGAGAACCCCAGCTCTTTCCTTTGGGAGTGCACAGAAGATCAAGAATTTCTACCCAGCGCCACCTCTAGCTAGAACCCTAACCTTGGGCAAGGGTTTTGAGGTGCCTCTTGCTTCAGGGGTTCTCAAGCCCGAGGGAGGCTGGGGCCTTGTGCCTTGAGAGCCTAGTGGAGGAGTGAAGACCTGGGCTGGGGGGGCCTTCCCTGGCACCAGGATGACAAGGAAGCAGGTGAGTGCCCAGAGGGCAGGGGTCCCCAGACCACTTACAAAGGCCGAGATTCGTGGTGTTTATTGGCTTACCAGGCCACAAAAGCAAAATCCAGCAGTGTCCCTGCCTGATGACATCTGTCTGCAGGCCTTTAGCAGCTGTCCAGAGTCAGGACTCTGCAGGTCAGTGGGTTCGAGCCGGCCCAGAGCTGTGGTCCCTAGGGAGCAAGGTGGGGGAGACAGTGGGAGAAGTGAGCCACCCTGTGTGCCCAAGGGGAGAGACGGCCTTCCCTGGGAAGTGATGAAGCTGGTTGGGCTCAGGGGCCTGGTTCCAAGTCCAGTGTTCCTTTATCCCCAAAGAGCCGGAAGGGGAATACTGCTGGGGGCTTCCCTTTACCCAGATGCCACGTCTGTTTCCTGCTGCTCCTAACATGGACCCAGACTTGGGACGGGACTTGAGCGTTAAACGCCTTGATGAGAGAGGCAGGTAGTGCCAGCTTGAGAGAAGGACAGCGTGTGCCACTGAGTCCTGGGCACAGGAAGGCAGATGTAAGTACCCTGACTTCTGAACCGTCTACCTGGTGCACCGGCCCTCAACAAAGGTTCATCTTTCCCCTTCTTTTTTCTCTCTGTAGCAAGTCCCCTGGGCATCATTTCTTGGAAGGGTGGATGTTCAGGTTAGGCCAAGGGCCTAGAAAGGAAGGAGGTGGGTGGGCCCGGGCTGGGGCCCCACAGTCTGTGGGCACCTACCTGCCTCCTCGAGATCCTGACTGGATTAGGAGGTTATGGATATCAGAGCCCAGGCTGATGGGGTTGCACTGGTCCAGCACGTAGTGGCTGCTCTGCTTCCTGCTGACCATCTTGTCCAGCCTTGGGCAGAGTGGGACGCAGGGCACCTGGGCATAGGGGCTCTGCAGGTTGGCAGCTGTAACGGAGGAGAAGGCAGGAGAGGGGAATGCTTGAAAATACACCCAGCCTCGGGAGGCAGGCAGATCCCGGTGAAATCCCAGCTTTGCCACATAACGAGCTGAGTGGGTTTGGGCAAATCAGCTCTCCCAGCCTCTGTATGAGCTGGAGAGGGCGATACCCACCTCCCAGTGGATGATGAGGATTAAAGAGAGTATATGCAAAGTGCTCAGCTAATAACTGCTTAAAAAGAAGATGTCTTGTGATGGTTCCTGGCAAAGCTGGTAGGCACACTGTAGACCTGAAGGCTCCTAGCTCATCACTTGGCCCACAGCAGGAGTCTAATAAATAGTAACTACTATTACGGGGAGGTTGCCTCGTCCAGTGAAGAGCACAGGTTTTAGAGTCAGACCTGGGCATAAACTCCCTTTTTTAACATGTGGAAGCTTGGGCAAGTTGCTTTGATTTACCCAGTTAATTATCTGTAAAACAGGGTAAATACGGAATTGTGGGGATTAAATTCTAGCACATCTGCAAAGGACCTAGCTCAGTGAGTGACTCCAGTGGGTACTCAATAAAGGATGAGCTGGGAGCCCTGATCACGCTCCCTTCTCAGCCCTGGTTCCTAGGACTAACCTGTGGTCAGGACTAAGACACTGTGAAGAGTCTGCTGAAGGCCTTTGTCAGGGGCCTGAAGATGGGGTAGTGATTACCAGACCATTGACTGATGCACACAGTCGGCCCTAAAGGGGAAACCATGTCTCTCAGCTCTTGGTTCTGGCTGTGCGGGGGCGCAGGGGGAGGGGCCAATACACAGGACAGCAGAGTTCCCGCCTTGTCCAGTGTCCTCACCATAGTTCTGCTGCTTCAGGCGACTCAGGATCCTGAGGACCCTTCGTTCTGGGACTTCCAAGGTGTTTGCCTGCTGCGGGTTGTAGGGAAGCTTCTTCCGGGACCGCAGCCGGCCTATGGCTGATTCCATTTCTTGGGTCTTCCCGGTGCCTTCCTTCAGCTTCTTCTGGTAATAGCTGGTGAGGCAGTGCCGTCCAGCTCAGCCTGGCCGTGTTCAATTCACCCTCCTCCCGCCTCACTCTTCCCTCAGTTCTGTCTGACGAGCTCTGGGGCAGGAACAGACTCAGGAGTTGGGAGACCTGGGTTTTAGTCCCAGCGCTGCGATTAACCTCCTGTGACATGGGCAAGTCATGGCTCTGCTTCGAGCCTCCGTCACAGTCCTCCCTCCGTAAACGGGGGGAACAGTTCTCTCATCCCTGTCACTGCACGTCACTTGACCTATCTGAGCTTCAGGGGTCCCCTGGATGAAATGGATCAAACAGGCCACATGTCATAGGGTTAAATAACAAGGCCGGTTGTCATCCTGCAAACCAAAAGTTCGCCAGTTCAATTCCCACTCAGGGCACATGCCTGGGTTGCCAGCCAGGTCCCCCATTGGGGGCATGCAAGAGGCAACAGGTCGATGTTTCTCTCCCTTTCCTCTCTCTCAAAATAAATAAAATTAAAAAAAACAAAACAAAACAAAAACAAGGTCTATCGAGCACTCAGCAAAGTGTGTGGCCCAAGGAAATAGCTTGGTGAATGTTACCTTTGATTTCTGTCAATATTTCTGATATTTTTATTGTACTTAGATGTGCAAGTGTAACACTTAGATGTGTAAGTCAGCTGTGCAGTTAACTCCTGCTGGTCTTCCCGATTTCAGCTTAAGAGCTGTCTCCTCCAGAAAGTTCTGGCTCCTTCTGGAGAGCAGCTCGACTTCCTATTGTGGGGCCCCAGTAGCCTGTACTTACCCCATTGTAACCCACAGCCCATTTTAGTTGAACACACTGCCACCTGCGTTTTCTCCACTAGACTGTGCACCATTCATTCATTCAACAAATGCTGTGGACTGTTGACTGTGCTGGCCACTCGTCTAAGTACTTGGGGAATAGTGGTGCAGGGACATACTCATTTAGGATCTCTTATCACAGTCCCTCGACCCCACCTCTCACTGCAGCCACTGGCGCATGGGCTCCCACCAGCTTTGCTCAGTCACCACCTGACATGGTCTTGTCTCAGGCTGGAGCCCCTTGCTTCCTGTCCCAGAGCTGCTCTGACCCACGTGCCACCTGGAAGTGCAGGGGAGTTAAACACCTTGTAGGGGGCCACCTTTGGGCAAAGGAGCCAGCGGCTGAAGTATACAGGCTTCTCTCTCTTCCCCTGACTGAGTGCTGAGCCTGTCATAGTCTCCCAAGATCCTGGGAGTGGTTGACCCGCTTGCACCTCCTTGTATTGGCTCCTCCTCTGCTGTTCACGTCCCTTCCCCACTCCCGTTCCCTGGAATTACTTTGATCAACTACCAAGGCACATATCTAGTGGGAGAGCCAGACCGTGAACAAATAAGTAAAACACGACAGCACAGCAGTAGTGATGGATGCTCTAAGGAAAAGTCAAAGCTGGGTAGGGGTAGTGACGAGGGGCTATTTTGGATCTTGGAGGAGCCATTGGAGTAGAAAGAGGAGGGAGCAGGCCAAATGGAGATCTAGAGGGAGGGGCAGGTGAAAAGGCCAGGAGGTTACAGAGAGCTAGGTGCCCTCTAGGAATCGCCAGGAGGCATGGGAGGGAGTGAGGACACATGGGCAGCAGGATGGCAGGGCCAGCCAGCCTGGGGCTTTGTAGGCGGTGGTGTTGGGAAATCATTAGGGCTTTAGCTGATGGTTCTGCAAGGGCCTCTGCCTATCCCTGGGGCCTGGAACTTTGGGGTTTAATGGGCTTCACACACAGAAAATAGAAAATGAATACTATGGCCCTCACATGGAGATTGGATCCAGACCCCCATGTAAAACTGGATAAAAAGGTGGACAAGAAAATAGCCCTGGCAGGTGTGGCTCAGTGGATTGAGTGCTGGACTGCGAACCAAAGGGTTACCGGTTGTTTCCAGTCAAGGCACAGGCCTGGGTTGCAGGCCAGGTCCCCAGTAGGGGGCACGTTAGCAGCAACCACACATTGATGTTTCTCTCCTCTCTCCTTCCCTTCTCTCTAAAAATAAATCAATAAAATCTTAAAAAATAACTACCGCACGGGGGTCCAGAGGCCATGAGCCGTGCAAGCACAACTCTCACACTCGCAGTTTTAAAGGGAATCGCTGCTTTTCACCTCCTCTTCCCCCCCGCCCTGTGGGCTTCACTTCAGGTGTGTGGCGGTAACTTAGCCTAGGATTGACCTAGGGAATGGTGGGACGGTGAGCTGGAAAGGAACTGGGTGCTCGGGGGGCCTTGTCTCCTGCCTGCTTCCTCCAGGCTGTCAATACAGGAGAGGAATAAACTATCTTGCTTGAACGTTGGGGCGATTCCTTAACTAAGACACCGAGAATTCTATGCCCGGCCAACCTATTTGGTACGTTTGGGGTAGAATAAACACTTTTGCACACTTAAAAGTTCCACCTCCCACACATCACATCCTTTCTCAAGAAGCTACTACAGAACACTGGTTCTTCCAAAACGAGGGCATAAACCAAAAAGACAAGGAAGATACACGTACGGAACTCAGGTCTAACACGGGAGAGAGACGGAGGTAAAGGGAAATACGGGGAGATCCCACAGGGGCAGTGTGACTGCCACGTAGGACAACCAGTTTCAATGGCATCACTATGGCTTAGACGACAGAAATTTCGAGGGCTGGCAGCACTGTGCCTGTTGTTGAATTACTACTGCCTTAAAAAAAAAATCCTCACCTGAGGATATGTTTATTGGTTTCAGAGAGAGAGGAAGGGAGACGGAGAGAAACAGAGAAGCATCATTGTGTGAGAGAGAAATGTCCATTGGTTGCGGGCCCCATGTGCACCCCGACCGGGGACTGAACCTGCGATCTAGGAATGTCCCGGACTCAAAGCCGCAACTTTTTGGTGTAATGGGACGATCTTTTTGAAAGAGCCTGTATGATCAATCACTTTTTGCTACACTTACACAGTCAAGCCAAGTTTAATGAGACTAGACTTTTACAAACAAATTAGTCTCTGATTAGCTTTGATAAAGATGGGGGCGATTGTAGAGAAAAATAGTTCATGTTTCAATAAAAACTCTCACACACCTTTGTGGGTTGTTGAACAGTGCCAAGTCCACTGAGTTTTTTGTCCCCTTTATAAACCGACTTCTGCCATTTTATGCATTTTGTCGGTAAGTAGCATTTCTGGGTTTCTCCCACCCTCCAGACTTGGCATCGCTACAATCTAGCCTGGCCTGCGAGCTAAAGCTGAATGAGTTATTGCAAATTTCCCCCGCAAAATCACGACTGACCACGTATACACAACCTCTGTGCCTGCAACTATATGGGCCATTCCTCAAGTTCACTGGAATATCCCGTCACCCAGTGCCTCGCCAAAGACATTCAAACTGCAAGCCAGGAAATTGATCAGATGGCCACTGCCTGTCCTCACCCTACTATCTGAAGATGCTTTCAGCTCAAGGTGTAAGCATCTTCTTGACCTACTGTCCTCTGGACTCAGAAACTGAGCTTACAATCTGTACTAAACTTAACTTCTGTCTCATTTTTGTCTCAAAGAAATGGCCCTCATTCAATGCTCGATTGCTCACACCACATGCAGGCCTCGCTCCCATGGCAGGGCCCTCCTTCCCCCTGCTGCAGCACCTCTGCAAGGGAGCCACAAGTCTGCACCGGCCTGCTCCCAGGACTAACAAGAGGCTGGTCCAGTGAAATGCGGGACGGTGTGCTGGGATGTGTTCTTTTCTGCTCGTTCCAATCTATTTCCTCCTCTTACAGAGCTCTAGGCTGGAATTTCTCTCCACAGCCACCAGCTAAGCTTTTACTATGTGAAACTTCTAGGGAAGTTTTAGGGCCGGGGAGTGGGGGGACAAAGGAGTTCAGGACAGGCCACCCCAAAATAGGCTACTTTGGTGTATTGATTATTTTGAGTTAAAGGCACTTGAAAAACAGGAGAAGCAAAAAGGACACCCTGATCTTCCTTTTTCTGAAAGCTGGACAAAACATTCCCACATGAGAGGTGCCCTTCCTGTGCCAGGAGAAAGAAACTTTTTTTTTAAAATCCGCACTTGAGGATATGCTTATAGATTTTAGTGAGGGGTGGGGGGAAGAAAATATCAATGTGAGAGACAGAGAGAAAGATGTGCCCCAGCCAGGGATCCAACCCCAAACCTAGGCTTTTGCCCTGATCGGGGATCGAACTCACGAACTTTAGGTGTAGGGACAACACTCCAACCAACGGAGCCACCCAGCCAGAGCACTTAAGTCAGTCTTGTTTGGGTTTCTTTCATTTGCTACAAAGAGTCCTCTGTCAAAAGTGCTGTTTCTGTGTCCCCAACTCCCCCCCTCTGACGGCCAGCCCCACTCACTTGGTGATCTCCTCCAAGGCTGCCTCGGGTAAGGCCAGCATCTCAACCAGCAGGGACAGTATCTCAAAGAGCAGAGTGTGGGGATTCGGGGGAGCCACATCCGTCGAGGCATTCTGTTCTGGGGACATGGGATGGTGGCTGCCATTACCATTTGCGAGCCCTGGGTGCTCCCCACCCTCATCTGCCTGTTGCCTCCCCCAGCTCCGACGGCCCTGGGTTCATCCCTGCTCACCCACGGAGCAGAAGAAGCGCTTGGTGTCCGTCATTACGGCCAAGAAGTCTTTGAAGCCCACGTGACCATCTCCTGTGGAGGCCAGAAGAACACGGGGTGGCCAGGGGCCTTCCCGAGCGGGTTCAGGCATTGCAACCCAGGCGTGATTGTTCATATTTACTCATTGGGTTTGGTGATAAAAGTAGCTCATATTCAGTACAGAAAGCATGGCGCATGCAGGAAAGTAGAAGGCAAAAATTAACATTTCCTGGGTTAGAAGCTCCCAGAACGTGAGTCCTTCAAGGCAGGAGTCTGGGTTCATATCCCAGGTCCACCACTTACTATTCGCGTGACCTTGGTACATCTCTTACCGCCACTAAGCCTTAGTTTTCCATCTATAGGGTGAGGACGACCATCATACCTATCTCATGGGAGGTAAAATGAGGCACAGTACTTAGAACGGGGCCGTGCACATAGTATGTGCTCATTAAATAGCAACTGTTGTTATTAGTACTGTGTGCTCGTGACTGCATGAGAATACATACGCACACACAAAGCTCCCGCTTCAGCCTGCAAGGCCCTGCTAGACCTGCCTGTCACCTGTATCCAGCCTCACCTGGTGCCAAGTTCCTCCAGCCCTTCCTGCTCTCCCACAGGGGACCATGTTCTTCCTTGTTCAGGGCCTTTGCACATGCTGCTTCCTCTTCCTAGAATTTGCTCCATCGCCCTCCAACTCCTTCCCCCTGACCATCCCTTCCTCAGGGAAGTCAGAGCAGCCCAGGCCGATCCCCCATCAAACGCTCTCATGCAATCCCCGAACTTCACCCGCACACTCAGAAGCTCTGGAATTTCATGGAGGTTCTAGGGAAGCGGGAACTGGGCCTGTTTTGTTCTGCACTGTGTCCTCCTGGCCTAAGACAGGCAGGTCTTAGCCACTGTTCTCTGAACTACCTGAGGAATGAATAATCTCTAATCCTCCAAACCACCCTCTAGGGGGGGATCAATACACTTACCCCACGTCACAGATGAGGCCTGAAGCATAGAGAAAAGAAGCTTATTGCTAGGGTGTGTAGGGGCAGAGTTGGGGTCAACTCCTGGCTTGTGTGTGAAGACTCGAACTTGTGCAGGGAGCGGGGAGCAGTGGTCAGGGTCCCAGCCCTTCCATGGCTCCGCCCTGCTGCTCCCCACGCTCTGCGCCCTCTTCCCTGTGTCTAAGTCAGTCCTTCCACCAGGAAGGCCCCTTTTTCTCTCTTGTCTCCTTGCCTAACTGCTGCTTAATCTTTCACAATTTGACTCAGGCATCCCCTCTCCTAGGAAGCCTTCCTTCCTGACCCCTGGCTCCATGCCACCTTAAGTGCTGCTTCCTTTGGAGACTCTTTCTTCTGCATCAGTGTCTGTGTGTGCACCTCAAAGGCAGGCCGTGTGGGTCTCACGCATCTCTTTATTCTCACTGCCCAGCCCTGGGCTGTGTGCACAGGGGGCATTTACTATCTAGTGGATGAAGGATACCAGCAGCTAATGTCTTCTGGATGTGTTCCGTGCACCAGGTGTTTGGCTCAGAAATGCTTTGCCTGGATTATCTCATCAAATCTTTTCAGCAGCACAGTGAAATGGATACTGCCATCAGCTCTGTTGTACAGGTGGGGAAACTGAGGCTTGGTGAACTTCAGTGACTTGCCCAAGGTCACATGGTTGGTAAAATGAGTGACCAAGTCACAGGGGAATGTCCAGTGAAGCACACCTGGAGGGCTGGAAGGGAGGGGTCTCAGAGATCATGTATATCTTGGGGCCAGCAGGTAGGTCTTGGCCATCTCCGAGTCCCCAGACCCTGGCATGGAATGGGTGCTCAGAAGGTATTAACTTTTAGGGCCAGGGCAAGCTGCATGATTTGTAGGGTCCCCCAGTGTAAAATGAAAATGCAGAAAACATTATCAAAAATCCCTAGCCCTGACTGGTGTAGCTTAGTGGGTTGGGCGTTGTCCTGTAAACCAAAAGGTCGCCGGTTCGATTCCTGGTTGGGGCACATATCTGGGTTGTGGGTGAGGTCCCAGGTTGGGGGTGTGTGAGAGGCACCTGATCGATGTTTCTCTCTTTTCCCCCTGCCTTGCCTTCTCTCTAAAGAAGTAAAATCTTTTTAAAAGAATTTCTACACTTTGACAGCAGAGCGTTAAACCAAGGACAGGGCCCCTTACACTCAGAGCCCTGTGCAACCTGACCACCGCGGAGCCGCCCACTCACCGTCGACGTCGGCACTCATCAGGGCCTCCTCCACCTGGGCTGGTGTCAGGGAGATGCCCACAAGGAGCAGGACACTCTCCAGGCTGTGTGCGTCCACCTCGCCGTGGCCACTGAAGATCTCAAAGTAACTGTGGAAGGCTGGGGCAGGTGGTGGGGTTACAGGACATGGGGACACTTCTCGTTTCTACTGTTCGTCTCATCCCCTCCAGCCACCCTCTTGCCCAGTGTCCTCTCCTAGCACAGCTGGGTGGAGGGACAAAGGAACAGAAGAGTGAAAGTGGAGGGGTGTGGTCCCACCGCCTCACTCCACTCTCTACACAAAGACTGAGTGCGGCAAAAGCTAAGCTACTTAGCAACCTGCAGTCTGCACCAGGAGCGCGCTCTCTGCGCCAGGCCCTGCGCTAAACTCTTTATAAACATTCAACTCTCATGAACAGCCTTGTAAGAGCAGGGTGCTTGTTTCTTTTGTAAAGCTAAGGAAACCGAGGCTCAGAGGTTAAGTCACCTACAAGACAGGTCTTTCTGACTCTCAGTCTGTACCCTTGACTTTGATGCTCTGTGGTCCCTTGTCTGCACAAACAGGGCTCCTAGGATAGCTTCCGTTGCCTGGACTAGACAAAGCAGAGGACTCGGAGGGTGCTGAGAAAGCCCTGCAGGAGTGCCTGCTGGTACAAAAGCCGTGTCCCGGTCATGGCATGCGTAGTGCCTGGTTTCTTGGCCCACAGCAAGATGTGGGTTAGCATCCACAGACCTGGTGAGAAGACTGGCTCGGGATTGTGGTCATGGGCCGAACCATGTCCCCCCGAAATTCCTATGGTGAAGCCTTAACCCACGGCACCTTAGAATGTGGCTGTGTTTGAAGAGGGGGTCTTTAGAGGTGATTAAGTTAAAGTGAGGCCACGAGGGTGGCCCTTAATCTGATCTAATTGGTGTCCTTGTAAGAAGAGGACATTTGGGTGCACAGAGGCACCAGGAATGTGCTCACACACAGGGCAGACCGTGCGGGGACATGGGGGAAGGTGGCCACCTGTGAGCCAAAGAGAGCCACAGGAGGAACCACACTTGCCAACGCCTTGACCGTAGGCTTCCAGCTTCCAAACTGAGAGGAAATAAATTTTAAGCCACCCAGTTTGCAGTACTCTGTTAGGACAGCCCAAGTAAACTAGTCCAGTGGACATGGGTGAGGCCCTGCCCTTCTCTGAGCCTCGACTTTCTCTGGAAGATGGGCAAAGCTGTGCACCCTCCAGGAGTGGCTGTATTAAGTCAGTGCCTAGCCTGTAACAGACTCTGTAAGCCGGTAAACGCCAAGGGTGGGGTCATAAGGAGCCAGAGTGTGCCCTCAGTACAGGCAGCAGAAGGGGCCACAGTGGCCAAGAGGGTCCCAGATTCTGGGGAGGAGTGAAGGGCGGAGGAGGATGCACACCCACTCTTTCAGGGCCAGGGCGAGGTGTGGCCAGGCTGGCAGTGTGCACAGAGGGCCGATTAGGCGGCCTCTGGAGCCCACGGGCAGCAGCAATCAGACAGGTGCAGAGCATTCCAGGGCCCAGCCCCCGGGATGATGGAGAGCAAAGGGCACAGCGCCTCACCCAGGGTGGGTGTTCAGAACTTGTGCATTTTCAGGTGTGGGTAGGATGGGGTGGGACGTGGTCCCTGCCTCTCACAAGGCTGCTTCTGAAGAGGACCAATAGAGTGGCTCGGGTGGGGAGAGGCCAGAACACCTCCAGAACTTTGGCAGGCTTGCTTTGATTGCTCAGTGAGGTGGCCATGGACCCGGGAAGCATACTGGACCCCAAACCAAAGGACCCAGCATGAGGCCTGGCCCCCCACTCTCCTACCCTGCACTACCCCCTAGCCAGATAATACACTGGGTCCACTCACAGGGCTGGGTGGGGGCACAGGGCAGCAGTATGAGCTGAACCTACCCTCACCCCAGGTCTAAGAACCCCAAAAGACTGAGGGTTCCCCCTGCCCCCTGAGAGCCTTCCCTGGACAGGCCTGCACTCACCTTCCTCCTGCTTCAGGGTGAGGCGCTCCTCCCCCAGCTCCTCCCAGTTCTGAGGTAGCTGCAGCGGGCAGCTTTCCTCCAGCTCCTGCCTGCGGAGGACAGAGCCGGGCTGGGGGGCCGCATCCAGCTGCCAGCCCCTGCTTAAGGCTGCCGCGCAAAGCAAGGGGAGGGTGAGGGGGAAGCCTGGGCAGAGGAGGTCATGAGCAGGGCCCAGGAGGAGGCTTTGAGAGGTCGGAAGGGGCTGAGTGACCCAGGGGAGGGGCAAGACAGAGGCGAGGGAGACAAGACGTGAGACTTGGGGGGTGATAGAAAGAGAACAGGGGTCAGGAGACCTAGATACGGGGACACGGCGCTGGTGGAGAGGACATGGAAGTGAGGAGAAAAGGAGAGTGGGACACACAAGAGGAAACAGGGGCAGTGACAGGGACGAGAGTCTGGGGGAGAGAGGCTCTGGCCCTGGGCACCCTTTTTGGGGTGGATCCTACCGTGCCTTGGCGTGGCTCAGGTTCCTCTCACCGCCCTGGTGCAGGAGTGCTGCCTTTCTCCAGCCCGCCTCCGGGGCAGGCGCTGGCAGGACCATGCCAGGTGCAGAGGCCGGGATGGGGGCTCCCGCAGGGGCAGGGGCTGGCCCAGGGGCTGGTGGCTGGGCCCAGGAAGGGGGTGCAGTGGGGGCCGAGGCCGGGGTCTGAGGCAGTGTCAGAGGCAGGCTTGAGGCTGAGGTGGACACGGAGATCAGGGTCCTGGGGAACTTCCGGTTTGGCAGGGCTCGAGCCTTGGGGGCCCTTCGCTGTGTGGCCTCCTCCTCTTCTACCTCCAGCAAGCACTTCATGAAACTCTGCCAGCTGCTCCCCTGGTTCTGGACACCTGCGGTCACCTCGGGCTCCTGAGGCTGCTTCTGGGCACAGTCCTGCTCCTTCCTCTCTCCAATGTCCCTCACATCCTGGGGACAGAAAGGGGAGAGAACTGGGGAGGCCTCCAGCTGGCCTGACTGTCCCACAAAGTTTCTTTGTGCTCCCACTCTCCAGGGCATCCTCACACTGCTCCCTCCTCTCTGGGGCCCTGGAGGATGCCCCCAGATCTCACAGGCACCCCACCAGGGGCTCCCTTGCACTTGACCTGGGCTCTGCCGCCTCCCGGCTCTCTGAGCTGTGGTCCTACCATTCATTCATTCCCCTTGCTACAATCAACACGGCCTGCAGTGGTCTGGCCAGAGGTAAGCTTCCTGAGGGCAGGGACCTCATCCCCTTATTTTATCCTTATCTACCCAGCACTCCACACACGGTGGGCACTCAGTAATCCCCACTCACTGGTTCAGCAATCCACCCACCCCCTGCACCCTCCCACCACAGGGATGGCCATGGTCGTCAGCCCACCCCAACCAGGCCATGCCCTGCAGGCTCTAACCCAGCCTTTTCTCTCGAAGATGCAGCCCTGTCACACACACACACCTCCTTTCTTCCTAAAGCATCAGCTCTGCTTCCCCACCAGACTGCTCCCACAAACATGCAAGCATCCACATTATCTTCCTCCTTTAAAAGATAAAATACTCTCCCCTGGCTGGTGTAGCTCAGTGGATTGAGCATGGGCTGCAAAACAAAGAGTCACCAGTTCGATTCCCAGTCAGGGCACATGCCTGGGTTGCAGGCCAGGTCCCCAGTGGGGGCCACGTGAGAGGTAACCACACATTGATGTTTCTTTAACTCTTTCTCCCTCCCCCTTTCTCTAAAAATAAGTAAATAAATTTTTTTAATTTATTTATTTATTTATTCATTTATTTATTTATTTTTAGAGAGGGAAGGGAGAGAGAGAGAGAAACATCAGTGTGTGGTTGCTGGGGGACATGGCCTGCGACCTAGGCATGTGCCCTGACTGGGAATTGAACCTGCGATGCCTGGTTCGCAGCCCACGCTCAATCCACTGAATAAATAAAAATTTTTTTAAAAATAAAATAAAATAAAGGCAAAATACTCTTCTGATGCTACAAACTCCTCCAGCTACTATGCCAGTTCTCTGTTGTTTTTCTTTAGAGCAAAATTTCTTGAAGGACCTGGCTGTCCTCCATCTCTAGTCAGCATCTGCTTACCACTCTCCAAAGCTGCTGCCACAAGGCCATGCTCAGGTCTCTGCCCTCCTCAGCGTCCACCCCTCAGCAACGATGGCCACAGATGACCATCTGTCCTTCTGCAGGTGCTTTCTTCTCTAGACTTTCACTCTCGCTGGCTGCACCTCCCCACCCTCCTCTGCTCTTCCTCATTCTTCCATTTCTGAGTGCTGTGGGCCGGACGCCAGGGATTTGTCCTCAGGCTCCTTCCTGTGCTAAGCTCACTCTCTCCTAGAGGTTATCTCCTAGAGGTTGGTCTGACATTTGCACCTCCAGCCCTGACTCTGCTGCCCTGCCTAACTCCAAGTGTTCTCCTTGGCATTTCTCCCTGGAGTCTAGAACAGGACCGAAGCAGAACTTTAGGCTCCTCCCACTGCTCCTTCCCCCACGCCACCACCTCAGTTGAGGACACGACCTGCTGCTCGGGGCCCAGATCCAGAGGCCTTTCTGATTCTTCTTCCTCCTCCTTTCCCACCACGCAGCCCACCCTCGAATCCTGCTGCCACATCCCCCCCATCCCTGCTGCTGCCCCCTGGTCAGGTCATACCACCATCTCCTGTCCAGGGTGCTGCCACCGTGTCCGCCCTTGGCCCCCACCCAAGTTCAATATCCACCCCACTGCTATATCAGTTTCCAGATTACATCACTTCATCTCATTCTTTGGCCTAAAACTCTTCAACAGCTTAGTGTAGAATTGGAATTCACTCCAAACCCTCACCCTGGACTTCAAGGTCCTGGGTGGCCTGCCCCTGCCATGCCTCTAGCCTCCTCTCCCATCCTCTCCTACCCTGGCTTCATTGCCCCACTCCAGCCTTCTTGCCGGACTTGGTCTTGACAAGCTTGTGTCCATCGGGGCCTTGCCACTGCTGCTGGTTCTGCCCAAATGTTCTCCAAGGCTCGTGCACAGCTTGGACCCTTCTGTCCTTTGAGACTTAACTCAAATACTACCTTCTGTACTGCAGAGCAATCCGCCAGAGAATCTATCGTCTCCCTCCAAGACCTTCCCCTGGTCCAGCCCGACTGACATCACTGCTGTCTACGGAGCAACTAGTTATGAGTTCACGTGTTAGCCATCTCCCCCAACAAGATCGTAAGCTCCATTCAATGTTAAGTCCCCAATGTCAGGATTGGTGCACTGTCTTCGATACATTTGTGTTAACCAACGACTCCGATTATGTCCTTTTTCTTGGTGACGTGTGAGGAGCCAGCTCATGTGCATAGAGCACGTACGCAGCCTAGTTGAGAGTTCTGCAGCCCAGAGGGAGACTCTACTCCCCCCCACTAGGCTCCTTTGACTGTTTTCCTGAATTAAGGGCAACTGCTCGGTTTCTGTCAGGCTTCAAACCAGTATCACAAGCAGTTCTGGAACTCCTACTCCGTGGTGGTGGGGGAGGTCCCAGGAAGGGACCCCAGGTGGCAGCCATGAGCCCAGTCCATTACTACCTCTCCCGTGGCCCTCGGGGCTGCCGAAGTCCAGGGCCTGTGGCCCCCACTCAGATCCAGATTCTGAGCCCCAGGATGGCAGGGGTCCGTCTCAGAGCCTCCCCGATTATTCCAGGACCCTGCACTGAGCTCGGCTCCTTGCAGTTGCTTAGCTCCAGGGAAGGATGATGCCAAGGCCCCAACATCTTTCCTTGATGCTTTCAACACTTGCACATCCGGCTCCTCCCTCTTCCCTCCCCGAGCCCCGCCCACCTGGCATCACATGTCTTGCACCTGCTGAACTGACCTCTGCGTAGCTCTTCTGCCAGTGCCCTGCCACTCCTGAGCCTGCAGCGGCTCCCTGTGACCTTCAGACTCGTCTTCCATCCACCCACACAACTCGTACTTACAGTCAGTGACTGGAGGGGGTGTGGGCCAAGGGTGGTGTTTGTATTTGGTGTCTAATGTTGTAGATACTAACCCATGTTTGGATGCTGTTGGGACTGATTCTGTAGAGATGGAGAGACTGACCATAAGGGAGAGAGGGGTTAGAGGCTGGGATCTAAGGAATAAGTGGGGGGGGACTAGCAGTTGATGGGGGCAGGGACCCACCTTCATGGCCTCTGTTGTGACCAGGGGAAGGCAGGGGTGGTGGGGTTGTGGATGGGGAGATGTGGTGGTTCTTCTCATCTGATGCTTCTCACTTTTCGATGACACCTGAGGCCAGATCATCAGCCCAGATGTATGGCATGGAGAGTAGTGTTGTGAACTACTGACATCCTGGAACCCAGGGGGAGAGTGGTATGGCCAGGGAACAGCAGAGGATTGCCGGGAGCTTCTGACATGAGCGGTTATTGCTTGAGAGTGAAATCCATCAACAAGACAGAATTTTTCTCCAAGCACGTTGAACTACTCACACGTGGGCGAAGGGTAAGTGGGTGGCTGGGTTCAGCCAGGGTTGGCAGTGGCCAGTGAATACAGCAGAAAGAGGCAGGGGCAAATGATGACTTTGCGGTCACAGGCTGCCCGGTCAAGTCGAAGTACTAAGAAGTGGCAGAGCTGGTGGAGGTCGGTGGGGCATGGGCTGGAAAGGGGTTGGGAGCCTCTCAGATGTTCAGGGAAGCTTTGGGTTGTATCCTGTGATCCAGAGCAAATTTATGGAAAGAAATCTATGCTGATGTGGAAAAAGCCATGATATGACCTGGGATGAACCCAAGGGCTCAAGAGTGTGAGAGTATCATTGACCCCTACCCAAAAGGCACACACACACACACATATGCATATATGCTAACACACATGTGCATGCATGCACAAACATGTGTACACTCACACAAAAACACAGGAACACACCCCTTCCCCAGTTTGACTCCAAATACTGCCCCATTTCTGCCTCTGCCCCCTCCTCCTACTGATCCCCTCACTCGTTCCCATCCCCACTCCGGCTCTACTTACTGGTGGAGGAGCAGGCCCTGTTGTCGGCTTGGACTCTACAGCCTTGACCCTAAACAAGGGAGAAACCCTCCATGGGGGAGGGGCTGGGCTCAGGGTTTCCCCCTTATACCCACATCCTTTCAGTCTCCTGGACACTCAGGCCCACCACCCCAGCCTCGGCATCCTGGCCTTTGGCTCTCAGAGGGGTTTCTCATTCCTTTGCATCCCCACATGGGGTCATGGCCCACAGAACCAAGGATTCTGGTATTAGAGCTCTTGCATGGGTGGGGCAATTCAGACCCAGAGAGACTCGACCTGCCCAAGGTCCTACATCAGGTCAGAAGCGGTCAGGACAAGAATTCACCTCATCTGTAGCCCAGCAGAAGAGCACTCTGGCTGGGGTCAGGGGGTGGCGGAGGGAGTGGCACCCAAGGATGGCTTACCAGTCTTTGGGTGCGTCAGGTCCTGGTGTGGATGGCGGGAAGGAGTTGTCAGTCTTTTCTTCTGGAGTTGTTGAGGCCATGAGGGGCACTGATTCCTGGGAACTGTCTTTGTCTCCTTGTGGGCCAGGCTCTGGCAGGGGCCCCTGTGGCCTAATGTGCGGGGTGTCTGCCTTCTTGGGGGGCTTGTCTTCCAGCTGCTGTCCACAGCTGTCCGAGGTGCAAGAAGGCTCTGTTGGCCGCACTATATCTGACCCATTTGCTGCCTGGTGACCTGGGGTGGGCTGACACTCCAGCTGCTGCTGAGAACAAGGACACCAAAATGGGGAGCCACGTGCTGGCTCCCAGGTGAACCTCAACACTCATCTGGAGACCAGTTATCACAGGCCAAGTCTGTCCTGACTGAGGCCCTCCCAGCACACCTAGAGGGCGGTACAAGTCAGATGCCCCACTCTGAGGGAGCAGGAAGTTGAGGCCCAAAGAAGGCATGCATAGCCAACCCAAAGTCATGATCCCTGCTCTGCAGAGGTAGAATGAGAGCCTAGAGCAAGTGAGGTGATCCTCTGCAAATGGGGTTACCTACGGGATATCTCGAAGGATAAGAATCCTTCATGGAACACCCTAAAAAGGAGATTTTTATACCAACTGACTTCAAGACTTAGTGGAAAGCTATTATAATTAAGACAGCATGGTGTTGGAAACACAATTTAGGTTGCTACCCAAATCTGTGCCTCCCGGGCTGCAGCTCCATTTTGCTCAAATAAATGCCTTTTATAGATATTTGAAAAAGACAGTGTGGGGTTGGAATAAGGATGAGTAAATATATGAATGGAACAAAGTAGAGAGTCCAGAAAGAGACTCATGAGGATGTGGTCAACTGATTTTGGACAGGGGTGAAAATTCAGCAGAGAGGACTTCCAGTCAAGATGGCTGCGTAGGCAGACATGACTCGCCCTTTGCATGACCACATCAAAATTACAACTAAAATATAGAACCACCATCACTCGGGAATGTCAGAAATGGAGCTGAATGGAAGTCTGACAACTATGAAATCAAGTTGAGTGGAAGTCTGACATCTACGGGATTAAAAAAAAACATATCCATCCAGACTGGTGAGAGGGGTGCAGACACAGAATGGGTTGGTCCCACACCCACGTGGATAAAAATTGGGGAGGGATATCTCGAGAGCAAAGAGTCCCAGATCCACACTAGGACCCCTAACCCAGGGTTCCAGTACCAGGAAGATAAGTCCCCACCACTTCTGGCTGCAAAAACCAGCAGGAATGGAGTTGGAGGAAGAAATTTCTGGAGCCCTACGCAGTTCCTATTCAGGAACGCATGCATGGACTCACGTACTCAGACTCACTCTCTCTGAGCTCCAGCACCAGAGTAGCAGCTTGGAAGACACCAGTGGTATACAGGGAGAAACTGGAGTGTCTGGCATCAGGGTGAGCATTTGCTAAACCCTCCCCTCAAAGAGCTGACAAGCTGGTGCCATGTCTGAGACTCCATCAACCTGGCTAACACTGTCTGACCTGCCTTGGAGATTCCCAGAGGCTCTGCCCCACTCAATTTACATGCCCACCCAAGCTGCTTTTCCAAAAGAATGTCTGGTCTTGGCTCTTAAATCCTATCAAACAAGCAGCAGCTGTCTTCAGTGAGCCCTAGTGGCAGCCAGATTAGATTCACATTTTGGTTTCACCTGGGAATCTCCAAGCCCAGCACGAGTAGCAGCCATCTCAGAATGCTATAAGGGTTCAGACAAAGGTGCCCCAGGCAAAACACAGGTGGAGCTGATCTTGGCCTGCACCACCTGGGAAACCCCAGGGCCAGCGCACCCAGTGGACAGCTACAGACCGAGTAGGAGCACCACCACCCTGCCCCTGCCCAGCTGATCTTCAATGGAGGGCAGAGGTTGGTGGTCAGTGGTCACAGTCAATCCTTGCAGCTGACTGGCCTGGGTAAATCCCTCCCATTGACCTGCCAACAGCGACCAAGGCTCAACAGCAACTGGAGGGTGTACTCAGCCCACATAAAGGGTACACATCAAATACCCAGCTTGGGTGATAGGGGAGGCTGTGCCACTGAACCCTACAGGACACCTACTACTAGGACAAAAGTCACTTTCTCAGGCCCTCTTTCCCAGAGCTGGCTGGACTCCATAAAGCATGACTGACCCTAATTGTTTTATGGGCCTTCTTCCTTAGGACTAGAAAATTCCTGGAAGCACCCTGAAGGCGCAGAGGCTCCCAGAACTCACAAAACAGGACCTAACAGACCACTGCAACCTGAGACTTGGACCTTGCCAAGGATGACATTGAAACAAGTTACAGCCCAACGGAAACATCCTGCTCTACAGCCGCCCCTCACCCCACAGAAGCCGAAGCCCCAACCCTCCTGACTGGTGCACATCTCCACGCCAGCCCTCTCCCTCCCTTAGGAAAGCTAAACCTTTACTCTCTGCACTTTCTTCTCTTTGTGAATTCTCTCACAGCCCTCGTCACTGACCACCCTAACACCTACTACATGAGGCCACACTACCAAGACACAGGTCAGAGTAGCTATACCTAATACATAGAAACAAACGCAGGAAGGCTGCCAAAATGAGGAGACAAAGAAACATGACCCAAATGAAAGAACAGAACAAAACTCCAGAAAGAAAGCTAAATGGAGATTAGCAATCTGTCAGATGCAGAGTTCAAAACACTGGTTATAAGGATGCTCAAGGAACCTAGTGAGGACCTCGGCAGTATAAAAAAGATCCAGGCAGAAATGAAGGATTCACTACTTGAAATAAAGTGCAATTTACAGGAAAACAACAGTAGAGTGGATGACGCTGAGGATCTAATCAATGACTGGGAACATAAGGAGCAAAAAACAATCAACCAAAACAAGAAGAAAGGGGTAAAGAGGTGAGGGGATTAAATACAAATAGGTAGTTACAGAATAGCCATGAGGTGTGAATTACAGCATAGGAAAGGTAGTAGCCAAAGACCTTACTTGCATGACATATGGACATGAACAAGGGGAGGGGGATTGCCTGAAGGAATGGGGGTGCTGGGTAGAGGGGAGCAAAGAGGAAAAAATCAGGACAAGTGTAATAGCATAATCAATAAAACATCCTTTAAATAAATAAATAAAAATTAATAAAATAATGGGCAAAGTATTTCAATAGACATTTTTCTAAAGAAGATATACAAATGGCCTATAAACACACAAAAAGATGCTCATCATCATTAGTCACTAGGGAGATACAAATGAAGACCACAGTAAGGTCCCACAACACCCCTATTAGAATGCTTCGAATTAAAGAGACGAACCATACCAACTTGGGGAGGAGGGTGTGGAGCAACTGGAATTCTCGCACATTGCTGATGGGGATGTAGAATGGCACAACTGCTTTGGAATAGAGTTTGGCAGTTTCTTAATAAGTTAAACATGCACATGTGATCCATCCCACTCCTAAGCATTTATTTGCCTAAGAGAAATGAGAGCATACAGCCATGTGGACGTGAGAGTTGTATTTGCAATAGCCAGACAGTGGGAGCCAACCCAATGTCCATCCACAGGTGCGGGGATGAAAACACTGGGATACATCCATACAGGGGAATGTTACTCCACACAAAAAGTGTTGATCCACACAACACAGAGAAATCTCCACACAGTTGCACTGAGTGAAAGGAGCCAGACAAAAAGAGTGCAGGCTGCATGCTTCCATTTGTGATAAATTCTAGGAAATCAAACGGATCTTAGTGACAGAACACTGATCAGTGGTTACCTGGAAACGGCAGGCAGGGGTGGGGGTGGGGAAGGACAGAACGACACGAGGAAGCTTTCAGGGGTGAGGATATGGTTATTTTCCTGATTGTGGTGGTGGTTCTGTGGGTATGTACACATATGTCCAGAATATCAAATTGTACACCTAAAGTATGTGCAAGTGCCTGTCAATTATACTTCACTGACGCTGTTTAAAAGCACAAAATCTTTAAAATACGTAGAAAGGTATTTTGAGTTCAAGTAAGTTTGGAAAAGGCACCATACTGTAACCATCTCTCAAAGATCCCAAGGGCTAAGACAGTGTCTAGGGCATCCTGGCATAAAGAAACCAGTTTGAGCTTTGTTAAACCCAGCATGTCCCAATTTTAATTGTATGCAGACCCCACCCCACCACCTACTCCCTGCCTCCAGCACCCATTGGCGTACCACAGGGCCATCCGGAGACAAGTCAAAGGCTTGCTGTGGGCAATCAAGACCATCCAGAATTATGTCAGTAACCCACAGTGACGCACACAGGGTGCATGCGCGACATCCCCAGACACAGAGAGGCGCAGACACAATGCGCCAGAATGGGGACAGGGGTCCTTAACCTCCCTGTGGGTCCGTCACACCAGGCCTTCCTGCCCAATTGTCGTGGACGTTACCTGGCACCTCTTGGGGGGCTGGCCCTCCTCGGTCCCTGGGTTCTGCTGTCTCCCCTTCAGGTCCTCGGGCTCCTTCACCGAACCCTGCCGCTGAAGTCCTTCCGGTGCTGCAGGGATGCTGGAAGGCAGCACCCCCAGCTCATTTCCTGGCGTGGTCCGATCCTGGCCTACTTGCAGTTCCTTGGGCTCTTCCTGGGAGACCCAAGATGAAAGCTTCTTCCTGGGAGAACAGATGAAGGGACCCTCAGCTCCGGGACTGGGGCGTAGTTGTATGTTCTCATACGTCTTTGTAGTTACCAGCACGCCAGTGCAGAGCTAGGAACACCATAGGTGCCTACTTAATGCCTGGGAGAATGAAGGAAGGACTGACGTGAATTCCCCAAATCGTAAGCACTTTGGTGTCCATGTTTAGAGGAGTTAGGACTGAATATTCTTATTATTTATTATTCTTAAGAAACATCAGAGAGAACTGGAGTTCAGAGAGGCTGGGAGACTTGAGCCCAGGGGTCACAGAACTGAAGTCGACAGCTCCGGGTTTGCATCTGTGAGTCTGTGTGGGTGGATGTCACTTCAGTGCCCCGGAGTAGTCCCTCCAGGCTTCTCCCTACGGACACACACACGTTTGTGATGAGGATCTATTTAATTACCGTCTTCAAGTAAGTGCACAATTCTCCACGGTTTTGAAACTGTACTGCATTTACAATTTTGCAGTCTTTTTTTATTGAACATTATTCCCATATTAACATCATATTAGCATTCCCATGCCAAGAATCTTTCATAAGCATGCTTTTTAATGACAGCATAAAACTCTGTATTTTATAGATCATCATAAATCACTAAATTGTTCCTCTGTTGTGGGCATCGTGGGTGCATGGGCTCCGATTTTTAATGTGTAAAATAATGTGACGGTGAAATGGTTTCTGCATAAAACTTTGCCTGAATCTCCAATGATTTCCTCAGGGCATGTTTCTAGAAATGGACAAATGGAAAGGCAGTTTTAAGTCAGTTTGAACAAATGGCAAGCTGTTCAAGCAGACGTGTTGACATGGTTTTCATTCCCACCAGTGCGGCATGCAGTACCTGTCTCGGGGAACTTGAACCTGGCTTTGGCTGCACCACCCAACTTTTCATGTAGAAGAGACTGTGTAGAGGTTTCTGGTTTTAATTAAACTTAAACAATAAGCTAATCAGGCTTTACTATCTCTGTCTCCCAAATCCTTTACCTTGCCTTTCTCTGGCTCTTGCTCGATTTTCTCTTTTTAGAAAGAATATTCTCACTACAGAGAAGTTTAATATACATCTATATCTATATATAGAAAATATTTAGAAACTAGTAACAATAATTCCAGGTAAACATATGTTTCCATGCCTCTCAGCCTCTCTTTTGTTCATTCTATTAGTTTGGTGAATACATATTTATTGAGCATCTACTATACACCAGGCACAGCCCCAAGCATGAGGAATTTGAGGCTCAACAAGACACAGCAGAAGTCTGTGGTCCAGTGGGAGCTCAGACAAAGGCCAACACAAATAATGGTGTAGTGTGATTTGTGCAATGAATGAGAAGTTCAGGTGCTGTGACTGGGAGGGTCCACCTTGGGCTGGAAGTACTCCCTCCTCTCTCCCCCAGCTCCAGGTAGGTCACCGGGGGTTCTCTCCTGGATCTGCTCTCTGAGAAGCCCCCAGCTCACCCTGGGTCTACCAGATGACTCTGCTCTGGGGTCCTGAGCTCCAGGGGCCCCTCTTCTGATGCTTCTCTGTGTCCAGGCTTCTCCTCTGGCCTTTTGGAGGCTGATGAGGGCTCCTTCCCACTGTCCATCCCTGCAGCATCTGGAAACACAACCTGGAACAAAAATGCTCTTGGTGCCGGCTCAAGGGCTGGCTGTGAGTATGCACTCTGGAGGGGTACCCCCCACTCCCTGGACATCATCCCCACCTCAGGGGCAGGGAGATTCTATGCCTAACTGGGGGCTTTGTTGGAGAGAGGTGGGGAGAGAGAGGCTGGGGTACAGTGCCAGCCCAGCTTGTCGGTCAACACTCAGGACTCTGATGTAATCCTGGGGTCCAGAGTAGTACCTGAGCCAAGGGTAACCCGCCAAGCACTGTTTGACAGAGCATCCTGGGGGACTTAAAGACCCTCAGGAGGTCTGAGAATGACTTCCACAACTTCCACTACTATTTCAGAGCTGAGAATGACTTCCACAACTTCCACTACTATTCCAGGCTGGGAAACTGGGTTTTCATGCCCACCTTGGTGTATCACTCCCTAGCTGGGTGATCTTGAGCCAGTGACTTAGAGCCAGCTCCAAGCCTCACCTGAGTCAACAAAATCCAGACAACTCAGCCCTGGCTGGTTTGGCTCAGTGGATTAAGTGCCAGCCTGTGAATCAAAGTGTCGCTTGTTCAATTCCCGGTCGGGGCACATACCTGGGTTGCAGGCTGGGCCCCCAGTTTGGGGTGTAGGAGAGGCAACCACACATTGATGTTTCTTTCTCTCTCTCTCTTTCCTTTCTCCTCTCTCTAAAAGTAAATAAACTCTTAAAAAAAAAATCCAGACAACCTGGCTCAATGCCCTGGCTGGTGTGGTTCAATGGATTGAGTGCTGGCCTTCAAACCAAAGGGTCACGAGTTGGATTCCCAGTCAAGGCATATGCCTGGGTTGTGGGCCAGGTCCCCAGTAGGAGGCATGCAAGAGGTTTCTCTCCCTCTCTTCCTCCCTGCCCCTTTCTTTAAAAATAAATAAATAAAATCTTAAAAAAAATTTTTTTAAAAAGATTCTGGTGTGAGCTAACAGTAAGGGCACCTACCAGGAGGCAGGGCCTGTGCCGGTGCCTCAGAGATTTCACCCAGTCAGTCCTCACCATGACACACGTGAACACTGAGGCTCCAAGTGGGTGCAGTGACATGTCCAAGGTCCCACAGCTGGTTGAACATTGGGGCCAGGCTCCCATGACTACACTGTTGAAAAAATCTGTCCTGCAGGACTTCTGAGCTCTTAATATACTTGCATGCATTATAGATGAAAACTCCACGTTCTTCTGGGGGCTAAGGAACAGGAGCTGGGCACGTCTGTCTGGGGGGGACTCTAAGGTCTCCGATAGCAATATGTAGTTCACCAAAGCACCCCTGCCCTGCCCTGAACTCATTCCTTTCTAAAGCCTTTCTGGGTGTGTCTCTCCTGCCTCTCCACCTAACTTCGGACTCTGCCGCACCGCCAGCCCCTCACAAACATTCTGCTTTCATCTGCGCAGACTCCTGCAGTCCTAACACCAAGCCCCCCAGCCTCTGAGCCTGCCCCACCATCTCTCCAACACCCACTCACCTCATCCTTCAAGCTCCTACCACTTCTCCAAGCTTTCAACCACCTCAGCCCTCTCTTCAGCCTCTGAATTCTCTGGAGGCAACATCAGCACCATTTCCAGGGGCGCGCCATGGACCCCTTTTCACTGTTTCTAGGGGTAAATCCTACCTCTCAGTGACAGCGTGTGACCTTGAAGCTCCTGTTGGGGATTCGTCCACTTGAAAGCACTGCAGGCCAGCCAACATCCATGGGGGAACCTTCTATTTGCTGGTCACGTTTGCAAATGGTATTCTCCTAAACACCCTGTGAGGTCAGCGGGTCTGGCCCTGTTTCAAAGATAAGGAAGCTGAGGCTCAGCGTAGCCCACTGTCATGTCCAGTGCCCCACGGCTGGCCTGCAGAGGACCTGGATGCAGACCCAGGCTTGCGTGACTCCCAAAACTGCTTATCTCACCACGCTGTCTTGCCCCAAAAGAAGCTCACACCCGTGCGATCAACAATTGTTTAACAGACAAGTGCCTGTGCTAGGCAGCGCCAGGCCTTGGGGATACACGAGGTTGTCTGGAGGCTCGCACGTTTTACAGGGCCTTGGGGGAGGAGCCCCTAACAGCTGCTAAACAAACTCCTCCTCCCACCTCCTTTCCTCTCAACCCTGGCTGCCCTGCTGTCCTTCCTGCAATTAGGTTTGCACCCGCTCAATGCAAACAAGACCTCTGCTCCCAGGAGACCCTGCGCCCCATGTGGCAGCTCCAGCATCCCAAGGGCCCAGACTCTCACTTCGCACAAAGAAGTCAGCATTGTGACCAAGTCCCTCTCTCTTCCCTTGGAACTCCTCTCTCCCTGCTCCCTCTCTCCCGTGAGGGTTTCCTAAGCATTCCCGCACCAGGGGTGGATGACCCATCTGGGGGAAACCTCCCACCAGACCCCCCCAAACACGCCCCCCATTGTTCACCCTCTCCACCTCAGAAAGCGCAGCCTCAGTCTCAGAATGCTCAGGACCCAATATTCCACAAGCTGAAGTTTTAAGTGGGATGAGGCTCCGGAGTTGGGAGGAGCCCTCACCCCCATCGTCAGCCTACAAACTGAGAATCTAGACCAGGAGGAGAAGCCTGCAGTCCTGGCAGGAAGGCATGGACTCTGAGGACAGAATTGAGGGGGGTGAGCGGCAAATATAGGCTGTGCTGCCCCCGCTTTTTGGCCCTTGGTGCCCTTTTTATTCCTTTTTATCTGTTTGCTGGAGGATGTTATTGAATTAGAATTTGAAGACACAGGCAGGGAAGGAAACTAGGCTTTTAGGTCCTGTAATCTTTTTAAGTGATAAACACAAACTCTCTGCCCGGAATCACAGCAGGAGTGCTGTCAGTCCCTTTGAACGTTACCTTTGGCTTTTAATCTTTCCTGACAGACTGTGAATTCACAAACTTAAGTCTGCATTCTTAATAAAAAGCCTTCTAAGGAGGGGCTCGGCGTGCCCTCCAGGAGAGAGGGTGGCCATGGCACTCTCCACTAGAGAGAGTGGCCAGAGTTCCTTTACTATTTCCCCATAGGATCTGGTTATCTCTGTGTATTTATTTCTCGTGGTTTTGACGAGCAACCGCAGCAGGAATGGATACTGCAGGATGATATCCGTTACAGCTGAAAGCGTACAGTTCAGTGGCTTTAGTATATTCACAGGACTCTGTGATCCTCACCCTTGGAATGTTTTTGTCACTCCAGAAGGAAAGCCGACACCCCTCAGCCATCACCTCCACCCTTGCACCCCACCCGCAGCCCCAGGTGGCTACTGCTCTGCTCCCTGTCTCTGTGGATCTGTGGATTCACCTGTTCTTATTCTGGACAGCGCCTGTCAATGGAATCGTACAATATGTGACCCATGGTTACTACTTCTGTCACTTAACACGATGTTTCCAAGGTCCATCTGTGTTGTGGCATGTATGTCAGTGCTTCGTTCCTTTTTATGGCCAACATACCACGTTTTATATGGCCATTCATCGGCTGATAGACATTTGGATAATGCTGCTAGGAACATTCACGTACAAATTTTGTGTGGACATGTTTTTGTTTCTCTTGGGTACATACCTAGAGGCGGAATTGTGGGGTCATACAGGAACTCTCTGTTTAGCGTCTTGGTGTTGAGTGCCCTTTTATAAGTGTTTTCCCCATCTGAGAAATGGGGGTGGGGGGTTCTCTTAGAAATGTCTATGCTACTAGGAAAATACAACAGAGAAAGATGATAAGTGACTTATAAAATGTATTTCGGAGACCACCAAGGAAAGCTGCTCCCATCAGCCCCCCACCTGGGCCCTGTACCTACCAGAAAACAGATTTTAATCCGCTCACCTCCTTACCCACGGGGTCTGAGCCTATACTCCACCTAGAGGAGAGGATTTTCTGGGCCGTCACTGTTCAGCAGGCTCCATTACACAATGAGGATAGCAAAGCTTGCTCTGCCTACCTCACAGGGATTATTGTGTCAAGATGACCTCTTCCAGGCAGCCCTCCCTGCCTGCGCCCAGGCTGAGTGGGGTCTGTCTTCTCTTGGCTGCCTCGGCCCCCTGGGAGTTTCCTCCATCATGGCACTTTTCACTCTGCACTGCAAATGAACTTTCATCTCTGTCTCCTCCGGTTTGTGAGCTCCAAGAAGGCAAAAGCAGGGTGGGCCTCGTCTCTGTGGCCCCAGCACCCAGCTCCTGGCATCTGGTAGGTGCCCAAAGCCCATCTTTGTTAGACTGAATGGAACTGAAAGTGCTCTGAACACATTGTAAGATTTGGCTGCCGCTGGCATAGAGGGATAATTCTCTTTGCAGGTCAGAAGAGGAAGGTTTCCTAGCTGTGACAGCCATGTGACCAGGCCCAAAGTGGTCACCGTGGGCTACCTTCACGCTGCTTGACTTCCAGAGTGGAAGAGACAGAACGTGGTGCTGATGGTAGACATGGCCCCGAAGTTCAGCTCTCAAGTGCTGGATCTAGATGTTCTCACAGCTGGAAGTTTCTCTGACTCAGTGGTCCAGGTGCTTTACTCCTGGGACACCCTCTTTTCCCCGGTGTTATTCGGCACACACCGATGCAAGGAGTCAGGAGGCAGGACAGACAACACCATGGTCCATCCCCAAACTGCCACTTGGCTTTGGGATACAGCCCACAGGTTATACACGTGTGCGCACACACCCATTCACTCGTGCATTCACTGAGCACTGTCTCTGGGCCCGGCCCCGTGCTGCTGAATGCAGGGTCCGCAGGCGTCAGGGACAGGGTCCTGCAATCAGGAATCTCACAGTCTAGAGGAAAAGCAGACATACACAGGACGATGGGAACAGGAGGGAATGAGACAGTCCATGTGGGAGTGGCCCCTCCCTTGCCCTCTCTAGAGCTCTCCCCCCCAACTTTATCAGGGGAGTCTGTCTTTGCGGCTCCAGGACATTAGGAAAATGAGAGACAGGGCCAACGAACTGGGAGGAAGAAATCTCGTTTCTTTGCTGTGGAGAATCAGCGTAACAAGCCAAGTTGCAATTAGAAGTCAATTCATATAAAGAAGGGTTAATGTCACACCCTCCAGGATGGCTATCATAAAAAGAAAATGGAAAATAACAAGTATTGGCGAGGATGAGGGAAATTGAAGCCATTGTTTATTGCTGGTGACAATGTAAGATGGTACAGCTGCTGTGGAACACAGTTTGGAGGTGTCTCAGAAAGCTAAATATGGAATTATCATATGGCCCATTAAAAGGCATGAAATTCTGCCCTGGCGGGTGTAGCTCAGTGGATTGAGCCTGGGCTGCAAACCAGGCATCGCAGGTTCGATTCCCAGTCAGGGCACATGCGTCAGGGCACATGCCTAGGTTGCAGGCCATGGCCCCCAGCAACCGCACAATGATGTCTCTCTCTCTCTCTCCTTCCCTTCCCTCTCTAAAAATAAATAAATAAAATCTTAAAAAAAAAGATTAAAAAAGGCATGAAATTCTGATACATGCTATGACACGGATGAACTTTGAAAACATACTAAGTGAAATAAGCCAGACACAAAGGATGCTGTATGATCATATGAGGTATCTAGAACAGGCAGATTCACAGACACATAGTGGAACAGAGGTGTCATGGTGACCAGGGGTGGGGCCCAGTGGGGCCTGTTTGTGTTTGGGATGATGACAAGTATCTGAAAATAGATAGTGGAGATAGGTATACAATATTGCTGGTGTACTTAGTTTCACTGAATCAAACACTTAAAAATGGTGAAAATGGTAACATTTTTGTTATGTATATTTCACAATAAAATTTAAATTTAAGAGGTTAGATCATTCCTATAACAAAGAATGTATACAGAGTGAGTAAAATCGATACAGAGAGGTTTAAGATAACTCAGATCACTGGGGAGAAGTAGGGAGGGTCCTCAGAGGAGTCGGCGGAGGCAGTTGTGGGCAGTCTAGAAAGGGATTGGCTGAGAAACTTAACGCCTCTGGAGCCAATGGAAATGAAAAGGGAGAGCTCTCTGGTTCCTGAGCTGGCTCACTCTCAGGCTCAGGCTCTGGCTCTGGCGCTAGCTTTGGCTCTGGGCCTCACTCTCAGGCTCTTCTTTCTGGAGGATGCCTGGATGACTGCGCTGCAGCTGCCTGCATTTCCCAATGGACAGCATTTTTGTATGGGAAGGAACTCCAGACAGAGCCTAGGTTCAGACTGGCCTGGCAGAGAGTGGCAGGTTTATTCTTTGGGTGTTCCAGAGGGAACAGGCTCTGAGGCAGAAGCCTGCCATTCTTCCGAAATTGTGTAGTTTTTGTATATTATGTTGTTTTTAGTTTGTAAACTAATCCTATAGAAACGAGATAACTAAAAACTAACTGGGAAAAGATAGGAGAGAACTCAGGTGACCTTTTGGCATCTCTGGGCCACACATTAAATACACAAACACTAATGAAAACTGATGAGCAAAAAAAAAAAAAAAGGTTTTAAGTAAACTTATGATTTTGTGTTTGGCTGCATTCATAGCCATCCTGGGCCGCATGAGGTCTGTAGGCTGTGGGTTGGACACCCCTGTTTAGAGTTTAGCCTTGATTGACAGACTTAAGTAACTTATTTTTAATAAAGACTCCTTTCCTTTATCACCAAGCTTTTTGCCTCTGGAGTTTTTCTGTAGAGGGTGAAATATTTATGAAATGAGAGAGTGGTAGAGGAGGAGAATGGATTTTGAGATTCCAATTATTGCTAGCACCTTGCATCTGCTGTAGCATTCTGTGAGAAATCCAAGTAAAGACTGGGAGTCTTTTTTTTTTTTTAAAGATTGTATTTATTTATTTTTAGAGAGGGAAGGGAGGGAGAAAGTGAGAGAGAGAAACATCAATGTGCGGTTGCTGGGGGCTGTGGCCTGCAACCCAGACATGTGCCTTGACTGGGAATTGAACCTGCGATGCTTTGGTTCGCAGTCCGCGCTCAATCCACTGAGCTACACCAGCCAGGGCAGACTGGGAGTCTTTTTAAAATCACTTATGGTGACCTTAAAAATAAAAACAACCAGTTATTTTTACCAGCCCCCCCCCCCAAAAAAATGAGTTCATTCAAGACAAGCATGCTACAGCAAAAAAATATAGGCAAGACCACAGGAAAAAAGAGGAAGTTGGGAAGGGGTACACTGAAGGAAAGTCCTTGAAGGAAAAGTGAAAGTTCTGGTTGGTGATGGCTTCTCGTTGGATTAATTGCAAGGGCTCCCATTGGCTGGGCCTGTTGCTGGGCAAGGAGAAAAATCTTCCTCCTTCTGGGGTAGTAGAAGCCCTTGCTGGAAATGCAAGGTAGTTTCTTCCTGTTGGGGTGCCTAATTGAGGTGGAATGGTAGTGCAGGAGAGCTCCTTCTTCTGGCCGCCTGAGTCCATTTTGAACGGGGTTTCTTTATTCAGTTTCCCACGTACGGGACTAAATTTGCTTCTTTGAATACGATTCTTTGCTCAGTCGCAGGAGGCCTTGGGCACACGGTAGGTTAGGATAAGGGTCCCGGTTAGGACCTCCCACTGAGCATAGTGGGTCACAGAAGGATTTCTCTTAGAGGAGGCGCCTCAGTCGAGTCTCACAGAGTCAGCAGAAGGAGGTGGCAAAGGCTGAAAGAGAGTCTTCAGGGTGAGCTGTGTTACATCGCTACAGCTTTGAATCTCAGCCAGCTGGGCCCCAGATGTAAGTGTCGAGGCGATAGGGATGATCCGCAACCAGACAACGGCGCAGTCTGTATTGACGGTTTCTCTGCAGCACGTGAGGCCTCGTGGAAGGGGGAAGTCCCCAGAAAACCCCGGTTCTCATCAAGGGGACTGGACTCTTGCGTCCGACCGACTGCGGCATGCCTTGAGCCACGGCTCCCAGCAGAGGACGCCCGGGAGAGGAGGCGCGGAGGTCCGTGAGCCGCCGCTCTAGCCCGACCAGAGTCATAGAGTCGCGCCGCTTCCGCCCCCGGGCTGGGAAGGAGCCGGAAGTTTGGTGGGCTGCGGACATCGAGATGGAGGAGGGCGAGTACGAGTCGGTGCTCTGTGTCAAGCCGGAGGTGCACGTCTACCGCATCCCACCAAGGGCTACCAACCGTGGCTACAGGTGACCACCCGCCGCCCGGCCGGGCAAACCCCTACTTAACCCCATCCGCGCTGCCCGACACGCCCACTCGGAGCAGAGGAGGGCCCTGCCTGCTTAGGGGCGAGGGGGTCGGTAATGCTGCGGCGTCTCCTGGCTTGTGGCCAGAGCAGGGAAGGGAATTCAAGCTTTCGGCTGTCTCGGTGCGACGCGTCGGGCTCCCAGTGGCGGGAAAGGCGTTAAAGCCTGTTTAGCGCTTGGGGCCCTGGTTGGCCTTCAGGTACCCTGAAAGTAAGTGGTGTCGGGAGTGGTGGTGTCGCAGACCTTTTTCTGTCAAAGCCAACTGATAGCCTTCAAGGGATCCTTGAAAAACCTATGAGAGGGAAGGGGGCCTCTCATAGGCGGGAAATCCCAGAGGGGAAGGAAGGGCGCTCCGGCTGGGAGCCTTAAATTCATAGCGGAAGCCCAGGCACCCCTCCCTGTCCAGCTTCCTTGCTTGAACTTCTTATCTTATCACAGTTTATGGCAGCTGGGAGGAATCATCCGTACTTCTCTGGTGAAATGTCCCTGAAATGAATGAACATGCATACACTTGTAGAGTAGTATCTGGAAGGGAACTGCCCCTCGGGAGGGGAACGGGGTGGGGATGGGGGATTTGTACCATTTGTATTGTATTGTATTACTCTTTGTATGTATTACTGATCAAAAGGAGATGAAAAATATTAAGGGAAAAAAAGAAATGCCTGATAGAGACAACCTGGTCTACGGCTGTTTTGTGCCACTGATGGGCAGGCGAGAGGCGGCTCTTGGAGGCCCTGTTTCTGCAAGTGATTTGGAAATACAGAACACAGGATTGGCCCGCGCCGCAGGCACGATGGAGTGTGGGCATCTGACTTCTTGTTACTTCCAGTTGTGTGTTAACGTGGGCTCACAGCTGATTCTGTAGTGATCAGATGTTTTAATGAATACCTGCTACTTCCATGCCATGATTTTAAAATAGTGTGAAAGCAACAACAGTTAATAAGAAAAACACATTTGCTTTCTGTCATCAAACTGGAGATGTGCCACCGAACCAGGATGGTCCTTGACCCCCAACTCCTTCAGTCGGGTAGGTTTGGCCCCTCTTGGTCACCCAGAAAGTGAGGGTGGCAAGTGTCAGGGTTGGCTGGTTTGGCATAGAGGAAACTGTCGGCCCTTGCCCTTCAACCTGAGAGCTCTGCTTAGCCTGAGTCTAAGGCCTGGTGCCCCAGTAAGCAGAACTGAAACCGAGTCTGCTGACTGGTGAACGAGAGTCTGCGTTTGTGTGAGCCTCCAAACAACCTGTGTCGACAGTTGTGGTGGCTCTCGGAGTCCCGCATACGCGGCGTGTGCGGAGGGACTTCCAAGGAGAGCCCCGTGGAAAGACCCAAGGTTCCTGCTGTTTGGGGGTTTTACAGAGCTGCTTCTTGGCACTAAAATGTGAACTTACCTCGCCATTGTGATAGGCCCGTAGTTTTCTGGCTTTCTTGCTGCCTGGGCTGCCTTTGAGAATGTGCTTCCTTCTTTCTTTTTCTTTTTTTTAGACTTCATCTATTTATTTTTAGAGAGAGGAGAAGGAGAAAGAGAGGGAGAGAAACATTAATGTGTGGTTGCCTTTCATCCTACTGGGAACATGGCCCGCAACCCAGGCATGTGCCCTAGACTGGGAATTGAACTGGCAACCCTTTGGTTCACAGACCGGCGCTCAATCCACTGAGCTACACCAGCTAGGGTGTATTTCTTAAACACCCATTCATTTTCCCCTTGCTCTCCTTTTCTTTGCTAATGGCTGCTCCCCTCCCTACTTTTCCTCCAAGATAGTTTCTGATCTAAATGGTCACTCTGATCACTGCTGCCTAGCAGTGTCTTCAACAAACAGGCCCCAGGAGCCGCTCCCTTTACAGGAAGAAAACTGGAAGTCCCACTTCAGAGAAGGTTTCTATAATCTAAAACCGAGGTCAGCAGACTGTGACCCACTGCTTTTTTATATGGCTTGCAAGCTAAGAATGGTTTTTACAGTTTTAGATGGCTAGGGGAATTTTTTTTAAGAAGACTCTTTCATGACATGAAAGTTATATGCAATTCAGATTTCGGTGTTTACAAAGGTTTACAGAAATACAGCCATGCCCAGCCTATTCAGTCACAGTTCTTTTTTTTTTTATTTTTATTTTTATTTTTTTCAGTCACAGTTCTTAAAGCACTGGTGTGCTTGTGAACTGCAAGTGACTAATCTCACTGTAACAGCAGCGCAGGGAGTAGTCGTGACAGAGATTGTGTGGCACTTAGGGAAGATTCGCCAGCCCCTGCTCTAGAGCAAGCAGCCTGTATGCCTTTCCCAACCCTACCTCCAGCACTAGGGTACTCGGAGCTGGAGCCTCTGCCAGAGGCTCAATGGTTTTTGTCCCCTTAGGGCTGCGGAGTGGCAGCTGGACCAGCCATCATGGAGTGGCCGGCTGCGGATCACTGCAAAAGGGCAGGTGGCCTACATCAAGCTGGAGGACAGGACCTCAGGTAAAGGCAAGGGAGGCCTGTGCGGGTCTGGGGTGCCATGCTGCCTACTGTGAAGGGAGAGACAGCCCTGGTCTGGCTGGGTCACTCTGGGGTCGTGGGCATCTGCCCTCAAAGTGGAAAACCCACATGTACCTCTGAGGCTCCTACGTTTCCCCATCTTTAGTTGTGGGAACCACTGTCCACAGGTATTCGAAGTGGTGTTTCCTGCCAAGCACCTGTTCTCTTTGGGGGTCCTTAAGAAAATACTACGTTTGGAGCCCAAGGAGAGGAGACCTGTGAGTGGGTCCCCGGTGGGAAGCCCCGGGGGTTGCCTTGAGACAGACTGGGGGAGGTGCCCGGCCCTCTGCCTCCGAGCTCTGGTTCTCAGGGATTCTGTTTTCAGGGATTCTGTATACGGTAACTCCCGGGCCTACCCCACCTCTTAACTGAAGGATCCAAAACTGTCTCCTGAGCTCTTTCTGTGCAGAGAGGATGAGCCAGACCACATGGTGTTGGGGTAGCTGGTAGATGTCACTTTTGGGGACAACTCTCCGGAAATCCTGTGCAACCAGTGCCTCTGGATGCTCTGTGGAGGGCAACATGGCCTGGAATGGCCTGGCCCCCAGAACAGGAACAAGTGCCTGCTCAGTCAGGTGCCTTGTCATCGGCCATCTATTTTTCTAATATGTAGAAATTTTCCTTTGTGGGCTGGAACATAGGAGGTTCATAGGCAGATGAATTCTCAGGACTGCGTCATTGGTGTCTGTTCTGTGGTGCCTTGGGTGCATCACATGACCTCTGGCGCCTTGGCCTCCTCTTCGTCGAAATGGGCATCACATTAGTTTCTGTTCTACCAGGTTGTTGGAAACCCATCCAGTTGTTTTGTGAACCGCAGGGTGACCCAGAGCATTGATTTGCTCTGGAGCATGGGGTTGGCAGGGTGGCGTTGTCTGCAGAGGAGTTAGAAGAGACAGCTGCTGTGCACCTGGCCGAGAAGACAGAGAAGTCTGTCTGGCCCTGAGATCGGCTGGGACATCCCAGGTGGTGTCACAAAGGAGTGGCAACACCTGTTCTCTGGGGCCCTTGGGAACCGACTGTCAGGTGACTCCTAATGTAACAGCCACTGCTCAGGGCCCAGCCTTGCCCAGAATACTCTCAGCTTGGGGTCGTGCCCACTGGGTCATGGGTCGTGTTGGGCTCTCACTTTTCGGTTGCTCCAGGCCAGAGAGTCCCAGCCTCAGCACTAGTGACGTGGGGGCCAGGTGAGTGTTGTAGACTGGTCACACGTAAGATATTTAGCAACGTCCCTGGCCTCTGTGTGCTACATACTGGTGCTTCCCCCACCCCCAAGTGATAACACCAAAAACGCCTCCAGATATTGCCTGATGTCCCCTCGGGGGTGCAGGGGGAGTACAGTCCTGGTTGAAGGCATCCAGGACTGTCCCAGAGCCCAGTTAAAGTGGACAGAGTTATTAAAGCTACAGACTCTAGGTCCATGGATTGTGAGGCAGCTCAGCTTCGATTGCAGTCGCCTCTAAATCACAGGTCTCGGGAGGAAATACTTGGTTAAATACTTAAAGCACCAGCAAAGACCAGTGTTGGGTAAGCAATGCCAGTCAGAATGCCCACAAAGGGCGTGAGCGCTGCGCCCTAGAGAGCCGTCGTTAACGAGGGGCTGCACTTCGCAAGGGCCCCCTTTTAAAACCATTCCCTCCTTCTCTGTCTCGGAGATTAAATCAGCTGGCTTCGGTTCTTCTGTGGGTGCAGAAACTTTCTCCCTCCTTTCCACTGGGCTCAGCGGCCCCTCCACGTCCATGCCTCAGGCACCAGCTCTTTCTGAAGGTGCGATGTGCCTGGGCCAGGCCGCCTGCTGCGGAGCTCCCAGAGTGCAGGCGGCCGTTGTAGGTGGCGCTGGCGGCTGGAATGAGTAACCAGTGGCTCTGGCCCATCATTCTCACAGGGGGATGGGGGCCCAGCGTTGTTACAGCTGTTGATTTTTTTTTTTTAAGATTTGATTTGATTTTTGGGGGGAGGGAAGGAGGGCGAGAAACGTCAGTGTGTGAGAGATACATGGATCGGTTGCCTCTTGCGTGCCCCAAGCTGGGGACCTGGTCTGCAACCCAGGCACGTGCCCTGACTGGGGGTCGAATCAGCAATCTTTCGCTTTGTGGGATGGTGCCCAACCCACTGAGCCTCGCCGGTCAGGATGCAGCTTTTAATCTTAAGAGGAGCCAGAAATCATACTATTTTATGTGTAATTTCATTTTAATGTGTTTGGCAGTTAAATGAAAGATAAAGGTAAGCCCTCTCTGACTTAAATCTTTCGTTGGTTGTATCCCTCTGGCTTCCCTTCAGCCAGAATGGATTTCACTTGAACCCCAGAGTAAGGTCTGCCCGTGTGCCTCACGGGCAGCTGGACCCAGTAGGGTGACAGAAACATCCAGCTGGAGTGGGCTTGGGCTCACTCAGACTCGTGCTTCCAGGCGAGCTCTTCGCTCAGGCCCCAGTGGACCAGTTTCCTGGCACAGCTGTGGAGAGCGTGACGGATTCCAGCAGGTACTTCGTCATCCGCGTCGAAGACGGAAACGGTACGTGAGGGTCTTGGAGCTTGCTCCTCATGAGGGGCCTTTTCTGCCCCTGGAAAGTGGGACTGATCACTTGTTGTTGTCTAGGGCGACGGGCGTTTATTGGGATTGGCTTTGGGGACCGAGGCGATGCCTTTGACTTCAACGTTGCATTGCAGGACCATTTCAAGTGAGTAGAATGCCTCCTCCCTTCTTCTCCCCCGACAGAATAATCTCCCAGGTTAGGGTCCCTGGAGGGTGGTGTGTGGTTTGTTTTCCAGCAGAGCCCCAGGAACACTCACTTCTGTTTTGGGACAGGCCGGCTTCTCTGTGTCCTGCCAGGCCTCATCTCCGCTTTGAAGTTCCCTCCTTTTCCTGAGGCCCATCTCTGCCACCCCAGTCAGCTGGTCCAGACTTGGAGGGGTCATGTTTCTGCCCTTTCCAGGCCCCTAAGGAGCCAGAGTCCTCATCAGGCTCCTGTGGCTTTTCTGGGTCTGTCCCTCTGATATAAAAAGTGGTGCTTGGCTTCCCAGGCCACCCAACAGGTGCCCGGGTGGTCCTTTCCGAAGCTAAAAGGCAGGGCAACAACGACTGCTCCCCTGCCGTCTGCAGGCCTCCACTTCCGGCAAGTGGGGGCCCTGTAGCTGCTCACACGATGGCCTCTGGTGCTTCCCTGTGCTGCTGCCCCTGCCCCGGGTGTCTCCCAGGTGGCTGTGTCATGGAAGGTGGGGGACCTTTGTGTTGCCCTCTCCTTCCTAGCATGTCTTGTCTCACCATCTACCTTAAGAGCCTTGGGGTGGGGGGAGTCCTTAACTTAGTTCTTATGCCAAGTGCTTGGGAGTAGAGGGCCAGGTTCTTGGATTTATTGAAGACCAGCATTAGAACCCTCTACATAAGTGATCTCATTGAACTTTCATAACAGCCTTTAAGACATGCAGACCTGTCAACCCATTTTGCTGATGCAGAAGCAGATTGGTGTGCAGCTGCTCAGGTGTCACAGGCAGGATTTGAATTCAGGCCCGATGCCAAGCCTGCGCTCCTCCACCCCTGCTGCGGCAAAGCTCCTCTTCTTAGACCGGCGGCAGGCGGTAGTGGCGTGAGTTGGCTGCAGGGCAGCCGGGCTCTTCCTCAGCTTTGTCGTCTTCTCCCCAGGTGGGTGAAACAGCAGTGTGAATTTGCGAAACAAGCCCAGAACCCAGACCAAGGCCCCAAATTGGACCTAGGCTTCAAGGAGGGCCAGACCATCAAGCTCAACATTGCGGTGAGTCCCACCTTTGGTTGGCTGTGTTGGCCACGATCAGGACACTTGCGGCTACCACGCTGAGCCCACCCAGTGCAGAGCCCCTCGCTCTGTCTCACAGCTCAGTTCCATCAGCTCAGCAGGTGTTTACTGGGTGTTTGCCTTGTTCCAGGTGCCACGGGGGGATGAATGAGAGGGCCCCGCTGTCCCCTCAGAGTTGAGCTGAGACAGGCAAGTCAAGACGTGATTACAGCATGGCAGGAGCCTCTGACCTAGGGATGTCCTCCACCATGTGTTCTGCAGGAAAGGCACATAGCCCAGGGTTAGGTGAACCAAGGAAGGCTTCCTGGAAGAAGCAACCTGTAAAGAAGGGAGGAAGGGTCAGAGGGTGGCTCAAGCAGAGGGAACAGCATGTGCACAGCTTCTGAGTTGAAAGAAACATTGGTCACTTGTTGCCAGAGTTGGCGATTTTGTCCTCGCTTGTACAGTGGGGGTTAGCGTGCTCCTTCCAAGCTGCCTCTTTGTCCTTGCACCTTGAGTAAGGAAGCTTTTGGGGTGCTGTGGGCAGGAAGGCCTCAAGATGGACATGGGGAGTCACGGGTGCCTTCTGCTGGCAGTGTTGTCCTGGCTCCCTGTGTCTTTGTCCTGGGCCGCCCTGCATCTGGCTTTCCCCTTAGCCCCTGCCGAGAAGAGGAAGAGGTTGGAGTGGCTAGGTTGCCACGACCTGGCCTTGAGCTACTAAGGGGTGGTGTTGGAATGATTTGGGGAAACCAAGGACCAAATGGATTTGATTTCGAAGAAACTTTGTAACCCTAACATAATGCTCTTCCTCTTTACTTACTATCTCTTTCTCCTCTTTTCTGCTTTGTGCTAGTGATGATTTGGGACCTTGAAGTTGGCCAGCTGGCCCTTAAGAGAAAATGCAGGTCAAACCCAGTGGACTGGTTGGGATGTGATTCTTTCTCTTGCTGGGAGGAAACTAACATTTACTGAGCAGCTGTGTGCCAGGTAGTGTTTCCAGGGACTTTCTCGTGCGAACAAACATGCCCCCTTTCACAGGTGAGGAGGTTGAGGCTCGCAGAGGTTGCGGGACGGCCCAGGGTCCTGAAGCTAGAGACGTCTGGCCCAGCTGGGCTCACACGGAGCTCTTGGAGGGCTTCGACCTGGGGCTGCGGCCTTAGCGTTTGATTAAGCTGTGTCTTTCCTTACAAGCGGGGACACAGGTCGTCTCCCTCTTTGTGGCTGCTGCTTGTTCCTGGCTCACGCTCAGTGCTCAGAGGTTTTTTTCTTTAATGCGTTATTAAAGTATGGTATGCATACAGAAAAGTGCACAAATTATGAATGCAGAACTCAGTGAAGGCTGAAAAGCCGAATTCACCTGTGCAGACCATCCCCCAGATCGAGGCGCAGATGTCAGCACCCTGGAGACCCCTCTGCCGCTGCAGTGCCATTGCTGCCACCCCGAGGAGCCGCTGGCCTTACGGGCCCCCTAGGTTTCGCTGGCAGCTTGTGTTGGTGGGGTCACCCATTCTATACACCTTCCTGTCACTGGCGTGGTGGGGGTGAGCGCCTCCATCCGCCCTGTTGCGTGTAGTGTGTTCATTCTCCTTGTGGGGATGGATTCCACTGTGAGACGTGTCCAGCGTTTCCCCACATTACTGGTTGGGGGACATTTGGGTGGTGTCTGGTCTGGGGCTGTTAAAACAAGCGGTGCTGCTGAGAATGTTCCAGTGCGTATCTCTGGGTGCACAGGTCTGTGCGTTTCTATGGGGTCTGTATGGGGGGGTCGGGGAATTACAGGAATTCCATCAGTTCTTCGAAGGAGTCTACCCAGCCAACACTTCCACCAGCAGTATGTGAGGGTTCCAGTTGCTTCATACTCTTGTCAGCTCTTGGTGTTCTATGTCTTAGCTCCTCTGGTGGGTACGTAACCGTGTATCATAATAGGTTTGATTTGCATTGCCCTAATGATGAGTAAATTCGGATGCTGGGTTTTAAAATTACATGTGTTTTTGATAGCATTAGAATTGTGAGGCATTGAATATCTCTCGTAACAATGAACATGCTAGACAGATCTTGACCATCTGTTGGTTACGTACACATTTGGAGCCTGGGGGTCTCCCTGTGGGGTTTTCCGACAGCGGCAGGGCACCAGCAGGGCTGACTGGTTCGCATTTCTCTCCTCTAGAACATGAAGAAGAAGGAAGGAGCAGCCGGGACTCCCCGAGCCCGGCCTGCCAGCACGGGGGGACTGAGCCTGCTTCCCCCTCCCCCAGGGGGGAAAACTTCCGCCTTGATCCCGCCCCCTGGGGATCATTTGTCTGTAGGGGGTTCCCTCGTCCAGCCAGAAGTTGCTCCCGGTTCAGGTGAGTGCTTGGAGGTGGCTGTACTTGCTGCTAAGTGGGTTCCTCTTCTGCTGGCAGCTGGGGCTCATGGCTTCCCCTCCTTCCCCGTCGATCTGTCATTTAGTAGCTGTGCATGGCCAACCGGAAGGTGAGCACCGTGGGGCTGACCCAGCTGCACTGAGTGAAGGGTTCCCCTGTCCCCCTGCAGCCCACCACTCAGCCCTTCAGGGTGCCTCTCGGGTGGGCAGGAACCTCAACGCATTTGTTCCTCTGAAGTCATCCCCGGGGTTCCTGGTCCTCAGAGGCTGGTCCGTGGGTATTAAAAGAGCGGGTGATGGAGACACAGCCTGTGCTCCCAGGGCGCACATACCTAGTGGGAGAACAGGAGTCACGGGCCTGGAGACTGCGGACCAGACTCACTACCAGCCATCACGCTCAGGGGAGGCTTCACAAAAGAGGTTGCTTGGAGCGGGGCCCTCAAGGCAGGAGATCGGGGCAGGGAACACTTGGGACTCTGCTTAGAGAGACGAGCTGTGCAGGGCTCTGACTCGTGAGCTCCTGGTGTGTTGAGGGAGATGGGTGAGGTGAGTGGTGAGAAAGAAAATAGGAGCTCTAATTTGGAGCGACCCCTCAGTCAGGCCATTGGGGTGCTGAGGAGCCGAGAGGCAGCTCCTCCAGCAGGCGGTGTGATGCTTGTTCCAGGATGTAAGTGGCGCCTCCTAGAGACCCCGGAATTTCAGAAGTTGGGGCCGGGGGCTGGCCTCTGAAAGAGCCGGGGTGCCACCCCCCTCCCTCAACCTCCCCACCCTGCCTTCCCCGCCCAGCATGATGCCCCCGGCCCTCCCCAGGCTGGGTGGCCGTGTTTCTCTGCACAGTGCTCACCAGCTTCCTGGGGACGAGATCCAGGCAGGCGGGAACCTGCTTTCTTCCCATTTAAGCCTGGTGGGCATCAGCTCCCGTCTGGAGGTCAGGCTTCAAACTTGACCCCTTTGGGGGGCCCCAGCTCAGGGGAAGGGTAGCAGGCAGTGAGCCCCCTGCCCCAGAAATTACTCTTTCAGCCTTGGTTCTCAGTGAGGTGGCAGGACTGCTTGCCTGGGCATCGCTTGGGGTGGGGGCAGAAATCTGTTCATGTTATAATTTGTTTGCTCACTAAGGTCTCAGCAGTGCTGTCTTAGGCCTTCCCTCATTGCTGATGTGTTTTTAAGAAATAATATGGAGAACGTGCCGTGTGCTAGATAGCATCATCGGCCCTGGGGGTACTGCGTTCACGGTGTGCACTGATGTGAGAGGCAGGCAGTTAGCACGTCTGCCACTTGGTGGTGCTGGATAAATGAGAGCTGTGCCTAGCTGACAGGTGCTGAGCCCTTACACAGGGGTATGCAAAAGTAGGTTAATAATAAAATTAAATAATACAATGATTAATAACCAATATATAAGAATAAACTTCAAAAATAGGTTTATGTCATGCATATACAGTTTATTTGTAATAATTATAACCATAAATATACTTATATAAATTATTATTATAATTAATTACTGTATTACTGCTTACTGTTAACCTACTTTTGTCCACCCCTATATATGTTCTAAAACCAGCCTGGCTGAGTTTAAATTCTAGCTTACCAGCAGTGTGGTGTTCAGAAAATTGCCACTTCTCTGAGCCTCAGCTTCCTCATCTGTCGGGTGGGGCAGTAACGACACCCGCAGTGTGGGTCTCTCGTGGGGATCAGACGGTCCCCGGAGAGCCCTGTGAACGTTGTCCGTGCTCAGTTATCAGCTCTCACTTCATTAGCATTGTCCTCATCCTCGTGCTGTGTGCTGGGCCCGTCAATCCTCAGACTGTCCTGCGAGGTAGTCACGGGGCTCGTCTCCATTTTAGACACGAGGAAACGGAGGGCTGAGTGGCCTGCGTGAAGCCACACGGCTGGGGCTGGCATGTCTTCCCCAGGGACTGCGGCGAGACCCCACTGCGAGAGCAGACGCGGAACGCTTGGTGACCTGAACCACCACTGACGGCCCGAGTTTCATCCAGTCTCCCGGCCCGGAGGGGATCAGAAGTAGCAAATTGGCGGGAAGGCAGAGGATGGCAGGCACAGGGACAGTTGGGACTTAAGAAGGGACAGTTGGCAGCACTGGGGGAGGTGCCAGAAAAGCACAGGAACAGGCTCTGAGGCCCGGTCATGACGCCCGGCTGGGGGCAGGTGTGGAGACACCCACTTCTGTGATGCCTAGTCTGGACGGCTTTCCCCAGCCCCGGCCAGTTCGGCTCCAGGACTTGGCACGCGTCTGACACACGATTTTCTCAGCTGCTCAATCCAGACTGGACTGAGGGGCTTTATACAAAGAAGACCTTGCAGTTTGGGCATTCTCCATTCAAGAAGCCAGGGCGGGAGATGGTACATTTTCAACATGAACCGTGAAAGACAGGGCCAGCCCTCAGGGTCGCGTGATGGAGGCTGTGTGACCCGCCCTCACTGGCACCCACCCTCCACCTCGAGTGTGGCTCTCTGCTTTCCTCCGGGAGCCCTCGAGAGCCTGTGAGCAGGTGGTAGGTAGGGGTGTGGCAGCTTGTTGGCGTTTCCTTGCCCAAAAGCAGGTCTCCCGCGTGTCTTTCTCGGCCGCCTGGAATTAATGAGACTGATTTCAGAGTCCCTGAGGCAACTAAAAAAATCTCTGATTCCTGTCTTTTTCATTTCTCTTCCTACCCACTGCACCTGGGGACATCCCTAGGGGGTACCACTGTGTCCTGGCCCCAGCCCAAGCCTGCCACTGCTGCCGCCGCTGACATCTGGGGAGACTTCACCAAGTCCACAGGGTGAGGAGGCTCACATTCTCTGTGGTGGGACTCGGGCCAGGGCTGTCTCTGTGAAAACCTGGGGTTGCTCCGAATGCCTGCCTTCTGTCTTCAGAGTACAGCTCCAATTTGGACCTTGTCAGGCCACCTAGGGGACAGGGCCCCATGGCACTGGCTTAGGTGGCACGTTTCTGTTCGTGAAGACTTTTTGTCACTCTCCACCGCTAGGTAACCTGGAGCCAGCTTGTGCAACCCTTTCTGGTCTGTAAACCGCCCTGCCAGTGCTTTGGCTTGTCCCCAGTACCTCCTCCCCCATTCTGCCCCCACCCACCCCAGAACACGGGGCTGAGAGTCGGCCTGGGTTCTAGCCTTGGCCCATCCTCACGGGACCTCTGAGGCCAGATCCCATGACTTCTCTTGCCTTCTCCATCTCTTGCCTTCTCTGACCCCATAAAATGTGTAGCCTTTCCCTGGGGTCGTGGTGAAAAGATGCTAAAATCCTTCTGTACCACCATTTACGTGGACAGGCTGTGGGACAGGAGTCGGCATGCCTTTTCTATGAAAGACCAGAGAGCAAACAGCTTAGACTTCGCAGGCCACGTGGCCTCTGTTCCTATTACTCAGCTCTGCTCCTCTGGCTCAAGGGCAGCACAGACGATATACAAGTGAATGGGCATGGCTGTGTACCAATAAAGCTTTATTTATAAAATAAAGGGGGTTAGATTTGGTGCCTGTGCTATATAGTTTGCCGACGTCTGCTCTAGAACACTCAAGAGCAGACTTCTTAGAGCTTTCTGCCCAGACCAAATACACCTTTTTTGTGTTCCGTCATTTTCAAACATCTAAACTCTGCCACCCCTCCCTGTCTTTCCTCTGCAGGGCGACCCCCAGCCAGGCCCAGCCGGGCACAGGCTGGGTCCAGTTCTGACTGGAGCCCAGCTGTTTGTGTTTCACACGACTTGAGAAAGGAGCTGCCTCGTCTGGGCCGGAGGAAGGAGGACAGAGCACTGCCTGGCAGCCTCTCTCCTCTCTTTGCTTGACTCTCTCCGAAGACCGGAGCATTATGCAGTCTGAGGTCACCATGTCGCACTGTTCCTGGGACTCAAGTGTGCGACCAGGACACAGGAGGAGAAACGCTCCAAGGCTCTGTCCCCGTCTGTCTTCTTGACTTGAGAGAGACTCTGAGACAACTTCTTCATCACAATGACCTGCAATAAACACGAGCCCCCAAAAGCAAAGAGGGGTTGAGTGTGCTGCCTGGCCTCTAATCAGCCCCGTTCAGGGATGACGGGTGTCTCGGGATCACCCCTTCGGAGGGGAGCACCCTACACTCCAGGTGGCTGCAGCCGCTTGTCACGGCGCTTTCAGAGGAGGGCTTCCCTGCTGGTCTCCAGCAGGCTTAGAGGCCGCAGCTTGAATGGACAGTGCAAGGAAAGTTGGGGGCACTAACCAGTTTTCTGAAATTTTTAATACTTGCTTTGCTCGTGTGCTGATCTGCACTAATTCGTTATCTTTGCAAAGGGACCCTTCCTGCCCTGGGCCCCAGGAGGGGCCTCTGAAAACCTGTTTTTCTGTCGGCCGCAGGTGCCACCCTGGGTCCCAGGAAGCCATGTTCATCTTGGCCATGTGACCCGGTTTCCGTCTTCAAGGCTAGGTAGGCAGTGCAGAGCCAAGGCAGGCGCAGGAAGCCAGGAGGAGTGGCCTTGGGGCAGAAGCTGTTCTTTGGAGGTGGGGACCTGCTGGCAGCCGTGTGGGTGCCCAAGCCCACTGTGCGTTCCTGGTGGGCTGGGGTGTTCTCAGTGGATGTGAAGTGCCTTTTTGCAGATAGCTCTCTCCCCCTCCAGGGACTGCGTGACAGGAGAGCTCCGACTGAGCTCTAGGGGTGCCTGTGTTGCTGGTTTATAAGAAATAATTTTATCTGAGCACACCTCTAAACTTGCTTTTATCAGTTTTGCCTCTCAAAGATTTCTGAAGGGTCAAGATGATGAACTGACGAAAGTATTTGCCTTTTTGTGGGACCAGATTTCTAAGATAAAAAATAAATATTTTTGCTTCTGTCAGTGCATGTCAAAGCAAACACGTTTCCGGTGGCGTGGCCCCGAACCTTCCAGGTGCCGCGACTCGGATTCGCCCGCCTCCCACCATCGGTCATGAGCACCGAGTGCGAGTGTGGGCCAGGGCGGCGGGTGGCCGTCGGCTGCCGTGAGAGAGGTTGGCCCTGTGCCCCTAAGGCAACCGGACTTCTCTCCTGCGCGTCCAGAAGAGCAGTCTTGCCATCCTGGGACATTTTGATCCCCTGCTTCCCACCAAGCCCCCTTGTGGAAGCATCTCCCTAAATACTCAGGGCCTGTGGGCCCACGGAGCCCAAACAATAAAAAGGGCCATGCACTTCTGCCTGGGTGTTCTGTACCAAGGATGGGGTTCTTTTTTAAAATAGTTTTTTAATTGTCTTTCCATTTTATTTTTTTAAAGATTTTATTTATTTTCGAGAAAGGGGAAGGGAAGGAGAGAGAGGGAGAGAAACATTGATGTGCAAAAGAAACTGATCGGGTGCCACTTGTACACGCCCTGACTGGGGACCAAACCCACAACCCAGGCACGTGCCCTGACCAGGAATTGAATCTGTGACCTCTCGCTTTGTGGTACAATACCCAACCAGCTGAGCACCAGTCAGGACTAGTAATTTGTATTTTTGGTATGGAAATAGCCACTCAGTACAGGGAGGACAAAGAGAAAGAATTGAAGATCCTCATGTCCATTGGATGAGGATTAAGGAAGTTACGCCAAAGGATTCTTAGGAGGAGAGAGCTTTTTTGTCTGTTTTCCATTACTTCCCATCTTCCTAAGTGCTTGGAGGCTGAGAACGAGGAAGCTGGGACTTACAGGAACTTAGTAGAGTCACATACTGTTGAAAGTAAGCATCTGGGTTCTGGAGACAGACGCGGGCTTGGGGTCTATCTAGGCTGTCGCCTGGTGAGATGTGTGACTCCATTCTTAACCCCGGTGTCACTCAGATGAGGTATGTGAGGTGTAGCAGGTGCCCATCCTATGTTTGACCTTAATCGCCTTTATCTAGAATCAGGTAACATGCCCAGTACTGCTACTCACCATGGTGGTTATGAGGCAGCTGAGGAGAAACAAGTTACCAAGAATCAAACCTGAAAAGCACCTTGAAAGGGATGTGTGGTAGCAAGGGACAGTTTGGGGCTCTCCATCACCCACTGAACTCCCAAGTGAAAAAAACGGCTATAGGACCAGACCAGGATCCCCAGGAAACACCCCTCCACACCAAACCCAGCATCTCTAACAATACCCCTGACGGCAGGTTCCAAGTTGGGGGAGGCTGGCTGAAATGGTGGGTGGAGGTAGCTCTGGTTGGTCTGAGGGTTGTGAGGCCTGAGCTGCTCTCACTACAGCGGGAAGACTTGGGTGCACGGTGGTGGGGCAGGCAGACTCTACACGGCACCCACCCTCTCCACCTCCCGGTGTGCACGCTGTTGTGCAGCCCGTCTCCTCCCAGTGGGGCTGGACCTGTGACTGCTAACCAGTAGAATAAGGCAAAGATGACACAATACTGTTGCCATGGTTACTTTCCAAGAGTTTGCAACAGCTGTCTTGCTGTCTCTAAAGAAGCGAGCTGCCATGCCGGCGAGCTGCCCCAGCTGGAGGGTCAGGGTGGCGAGAGCAGGCTGACAGCCAGGCAGAAGCTGGGAGCTCCTGGTCCCGCAGTCAGCAAGGAACTGAGTGCTGCCAAGGCCACGTGAGCCTGAAACTGACTTGGCCCCAGCTGGCCCTTCAGATGAGCCGCAGCCCTGGCCAGCACCTGGCTTGCAGCTGTGCCCAGCATCCTGAGCCACAGAAACGCAGTAAATGAGCTGCTGAGTTGGTGGGAATACCGTGCAGCAATAGGTACTGATAGCAGAAGTGAGCGCAGGGTGTTTGGGGTGGAAGTTGGTGTGAGAAAGGAATCGGGCGTACGGCCTTGGGAGTTCGTGCAACCCGCTCATTTGGGCCTTACTTCACCCTCACGCTGACGGTAGCTGTTGTTCAATGTCTACTCCGTGTAAAACTCATTTTATCGTCCCGACGACCCTGTGAGGTAGGTGCTCATCCTGGTCTTACGAAGGATGAGACCGAGGGACAGTGAGATGATGTCATTTGCCCAAAGTCACACAGTTGCCGAGTGGCACAGGTGGGACTGGAACCCAGGCAGTCTGGCTCCAGCACCCACGCTGCTAACCGAGTTGGTCTGCTTGAGCAGTGCTGGCTTCCACTTCGTATGTGGAAGTTCCCATTCCCTCCGCGTGCATTAAGAAAGCCATATGTGGCTGTATTGAATGACAGGCCAAGAGAGGGGCTTTATTCCATAGGTGCTTGCAGGCCACTGAAGTGATCATGGGCACACAGTAGGTGTTCAATAGCTGTTGACAGAGCAGGAAGTGACAGGAAGATACAGTGCTCTGTGGACAGACCAATTTTTCCTCACTGCAACTTGAATGCAGACACATACTTTGATTTCTTCCTCATTACTGATGTGATGTAGATACAAAAACAAAACACAAAGAATCTTGACAATTATGTAATATTACTATAGCAAAAGATTGGAAATGGGCTGTGTGTCTATTGCTGTGTAACAATCACTCCAAAACACAGAAGCTTAAAGCAACACACTATTATCTCACGATTTCTGTAGGTCAGGAACCCAGGTGCAGCTCAGTGGGTCCTCTGTGCCCACGTGTCGCACAGGCTGCAGTCCGGTGTCAGCTGAGGCTGCAGTGTCATCTTAAGGCTCAACAGGGGAGGATCCACTTCTGAGCTCACTGAGAATTCTGTTCCTTGTTGGCTCTTGGACAGAGGTCATTCATTTTCTTGCCACGTGGCCTCTCCATAGTTCACAACTGGGCACTTAGCCTCATCAAAGTGAGCAAGCATCCCCAGCTGGTGTGGCTCAGTGGATTGAGTGCTGGCTTGCAAACCCAAAGGTTGCCAGTTCGATTCCCAGTCAGCACATTCCTGGGTTGTGGGCCAGGTCCCTGGTTGGGGGTGTGCGAGAGACAACTGATTAAATCTCTTGCACATTGGTGGTTCTCTCTCTTCCCCTCTCTCTAAAAATAAATAAAATCTGGGGGCAAAAGTGAGCAAGCAAGAGTGCCTGCAAGACAGCAAGATGGCAGTCATGATCTTAATCTGAGAAGGGACATGCCATCACCTTGGCTAGATTCTACTAGGGCAAGTGTCAGGCCCCTTCCCACACACACTTGGAGGGGAGGGGCTTACACAAGGGTGTGAATACCAGGAGGCAGGATCATCCAGGGCCGTTTTAGAAGTCTACTTTCGTATTAGTTTCCCAGGGCCGACGTAACAAATTACCACAGACGGGGCATCTACGGAAATTTATTCTCCCTCCCAGCTCCAGAGGCTGCAAGTCTGTTAGCAAGATGTCAGTGGGGCCGTGCTCCTTCCAAAGGTTCTTCGAGCTTCCGGTGGCCCCAAGCATTCCTCGGTTTATCGGAGCGTGTCGCCAGTCTCTTCCTCTGTCTTCGCATGGCCTTCTCTGCGTCTCTGTGTACGTCCTCCCCTCTTCCTGCAGGGACACCCTGTATTGGAGTTAGGGCCCACCCCTGAGTTCAGGCGGAACTACATCCTTAGTCCCATCGGCAAAGGACCTGTTTCTAAATGAGGTCACATCCCCGGGTACTGGGGGCTAGCACTTGAACACACCTTTTGGGGGGACACAGTAGGACCCACCACCGTCTGCCCACTACCGTGTCCATCGGTAAGAGATGAGTTATATACACTTAGGTACATCTGTACAGTGGAATACTAGGTCCCTGGGGGAAAGCAAAGAATGAAAAAGACCTTCGTATGTTGATAAGGAATGGTTGCTAAGCTACATAAGGACAGGCAGCAAGGTACAGAATGAAGTGTAGATAGACTGTGTTCTCTTTTGCATTAAAAAAATGAGAAGGAAGCAACCTAGATGCCCATCAGTAAATGAATGGATCAAAAAACTATGGTACATTTACACAATGGAATTCTATGCAGCAGAAAGAAATAAAGAGCTCCTACCCTTTGCAACAGCATGGATGGAACTAGAAAGCATCATGGTAAGCGAAATAAGCCAGGCAGTGAGAGACAAATACCATGTGATCTCACCTTTAACAGGAACCTAAACAACAGAACAAAGAAACAAGCAAAATATAGTCAAAGACACTGAAATAGAGGACAGGCTGACAGTGACCAGAGGGGAGAGAAGAGGGAGTTTCCAGGGGAAAGGGGAAGGGTTTACAGGAACAAAGTTAAAGGACACATGGACAAAAACTAGGGGGAGGGTGGTGATGGGAGGGAAGTGGGGATGGATGGGTGGGCGGGCTGGAATGGGAGTAAAGGGGAGAAAACTGTACTTGAACAATGATTAAAATAAAGAATTTAAAAAAAGAAGAAGAAAAAATGGGAAGGGAAAATGCACACTTCATGTGCACAAAGTATCTCTGGGTGATTAGGAGACAGGGATGGGAGACATACTTCTGACTTTCTATATTATTTGAATTCGAATCATGTGAATGAACCATCTTTTCAAAGAATGAAAAAAATCTACATTTAAAAGGTCATCGGTCAAACCAACACCCAACAATATAGAGCGTGGCTAAAATTTTAGTGTCTTTTTCCTATTATATCCATAAATAAGAAATAATTCATTTTTCTTTTACAAATAGGAGCTTATTCTGGCCTACTGTTCTGAAACCCTGCATTTAATATCTTGTAACCATTTCTCCAGTCCCTGAATGTTCTTTTGTAATATTTGGAATGACTTCATAGTATTCCATTAAGGGAACAACTCATGACTTATATGTGAAAGTCCCCTGCCGCTGGACATTTCAGTCTTTCTAATTTTTGTTACTAAAGCCAAGCATTCTAGTGCCCTGACTGGTGTGGCTCAGTTGGTTGGGTGTTGTCCCACAAAGCAAAAGGCCCCCAGCTCGATTCCTGGTCAGGGTACATGACCGGATTGTGGGTTCAGTCCCCAGGTGGGGCATGTACAAAAGGCAAATCCTCAATGTTTCTCCCATCAACACTTCTTTTTTTCTCCCTCCCTTCCCCTCTCTCTAAAAATATATTTTTTAATGCTTAAAAAAATAAAGTCAGGCATTATAGAAAGACTTTGCCTGTTAGCTTTAAGATATCCATCAAATTCAGTGAACCAGAACACCCAAACTCTCCAAGTCTCCCGGTTAATGTGGTTTTGCTGATGGTGGGCAGAGTCCAACCCAGCACAGCCCCCGGATTAGGCAGGCGCTTGGCTCTGGCAACCAGGGGCAGGTAACTCTGTCACTTGTTTCCCAGTTACCTGAGTTGCAGACTTAGAACCCTCTGCAGTGAGCAGGTGAGCACCTAGCACAATTTCCTTCCGATGGTCCTGGGCTTGCTGGACTGGGCACCACCTGGTTATGGGGCAGGTGATGGGCAGGCAGCAGTCCTGGGGATTCAAATGACTATAGGGCAGGCTGAGCTGAGTCACTGAGTCAGCGCAGCAGGAGAGCCAGTCTCCTCACAGAGAAGGGATCCATAGGCCCCCAAGGAGGCTGGTGAAAATATCTGCCTCCCGGCAGGAGATTCCTTGAGCTCCAGAGGTAAGAGGGTCAGGGAGAGAGGAGCTGTGCCTGCTGCCCTCCCAAAATCTCAGGTGACGCTGCATGGTGTATAGGAAAGAACACGGCTTAGAAGCCACTGAACCTCCTGCTGTTGTCCTTGGGCATGTGACTTTACCTCTCTGAGTCTCGATTTTCTCACCTGTAAAATGGAAATAATCCTAGAGCCTGCTTTGCAGCCTAGGTCCTGCTTTGCAGAAATGCTCAGAGGGGCTGAGGACATAAGAGGAAGCAGCTAGTGCAGGCTGCCTGTGAGGTGGTGCAGGGTCTGCTCCCCAAAGGAGACCTGATATGGGGAGGGGGTGGCCCGAGTAGACCCAGGCACAGGGCATGTCTCTTGGAGGGAGGGGTAACGATGGGTTCCTGGTGCTACGAGGAACACTCTGGAATGAAGACTGCAGGACCAGGCAGGATCCAAAGTGGACTGGTGAGGTCATGAGCCTGTCAGGGCCTGGGTAGGGTCCCAGACGGGGTGACATGGACCTGGGCCAAGCTGAGGCACCTGGCGGCCAGTGGGGCTCACTGGTTGACGTCAGTCAGCCCTCCGGAGGCTGGGCCAGGGAAACTGTGCCCTTTCCTCCTAACCTCATACCTCTCTGTATCCCAAGTCCCAGGGATTAACCCAATCTCTATTGTTGAATAGCTCTCGGCCCTGGCCCAGGCCACAGCCTTTGCCTGCGCCATCCCCAGGTCACAGAGCCCAAAGGGCACATGGCAGCCCCTAGTTCGGCTTCTCAGGTGTGAAAAGCAGGCTCCTCTTTGACAAAGTAAACTCCCACTCATTCCCTTCCCACCATGGGGAAAGGCAGAACCATCAGCCACAGGCCTGCTGCTGTGCTTTCTGGGTATTTATTGTTTCTCAACTATAAAATCGTAAAATTCAACATGCTTTTTCAAAGCACACCCCTCCCTCAACCCTAGAGATTCAGACCCGCCTATCGCTTTGAAGTGGATGATTTGCTCCAATGCCTTCAAGAACAGAGGGAGGCAGGTGGAGCCTAACTAATTGTTACAATAGAAACGACATCACTGCTTAGTCTCTGTGGCATGGTTTCCTCTTCGGTTTTACCCCATCCCAGCTGGGGGAGGCGCCTGAGCTTGTGAGAAGGAATGGGCAGCAGACGAGGTTCCACCATTTTGCAGATAAACTGAGGCCAGAGGACCTCATGCAAGGTTGCTGGACAATCGGGAAAACGAAGACATTCTCCCTACAGTTCGAGTCTTTGAAACCTCAGTATTGCTTCACTGCGCTCCTAGGGGGCCGGCGGGAATGCTCCCTCCTGCTGGTTGACCGATGGGTTGAGGCCAAAGTTTAGGAATTTAAGGTCTTTAAGGCCAGGAAACCTGAGCCAAGTCCGTAGAGGGACTAAGCAGCTGGCTCTGGGTTTGGATTCTGCTCTGCCACCTTGTAGGTGCCAGATCTTGCACGACTTGCTTGATCTTCAACTTCTCGTTTATGCAAAGGAGCTAATAAACTCTGCTTATCCCAAGCAGTAAAAGCGCTCGATGAAGAGCCCTCAACCAGTGCCTATTCGAGATAAGCTCTGTCTGGACAGACTCCGGCTGCTCGCCTACTGCGGCCCCGCCCCGGCCCCAGGGCGCGCCCTCCGCGGGGAGGCGGGCGGGTCGGGAGCGGGCTCCACCCCCTGGCCCGACCCTGCCCGACCCGCTCGGCCTCAGCGGCGGCGGCCGCGAAGCGCGAAGGTAGGAGGCTGGCCTCGCGCGCTCCCGCTGCCCGGAGTCTCGGGCACGAGAGGTGCGCTCCGACCGGAGGAGGCGGCGGGGGTGCGCGGGCGGGGCCATTGCGGCGCGCCCAGGGCGGGAAGGCGAGCGCGCGCAGAGGCGGGCTCGAGCTGCGTCCCGGAGACTGGGGGCGCTCAGGGAGCACTAGCTGCACCCCTGCTGCTGCCGGGCCTGGCTGCCGGAGCGCGCGCCCACGGGCTCTGCGGACATCCTGCCGCGTCCAGTTCCAGTCCTGCCCGGGGCTCGCGGGCCGGGGTGGGCGGGAAGAGGCGGGGGGCCTGCTCGGTCACAGCGGCCTGCAAGCGCCCAACGAGCGCACCTCCGCTCCGGGGTTCTCCTCGCTCTACGGGGCTGAGCTGCGTGCGGTAGGAGACCCTTCCCAACTCTCACCACAAACAGCAGATCCCTCATTGCAGCTTCCTGTGGGTCGGCACCGTGTGGGATGTCACTTCACCTTCAGTGCAACCCTCGGAATCGAGAGCAGCTCCAGTGTAGGGATGAGGAACCTGAGGCCCAGAGCGGTCAATTGAGTTGCCTGAGACCGCACAGCCTGTGTAGGGATTGGGCTCTCCACTCCTTGGGTTTCTCAAAATGGGGCCGGGGGCCCCCATGCCAGTCTCGTGGTTGGCATTTTGCACGGGCTCCCCTTGGATTTTTATGCAAACCCAAGTAGCTAGTGCTCCCGGCCGACTTCTGACCCTGCCGTGGCCAGCCGCCCCGCTCCCTCAAGCCAGGTTACCTTCTGTTGGTTTTCATCTGAGATTTCCTGTTTCCTTAGCTGCACAGCAGTTGCTTAATAAATGAACTGGGAGCAGACCAGAGGTTAAGGGTAGACTGGGCTCCTCAGTCAGGAGAAGACCCCAGGAGTCAGAACTGCTAGATCTTGAGGGTTTTTTCTGACTGGCTCCTCCTCTCCCCTCTTCCTCCCAAGCCCTGGGGATGGGCACCCCTCCTGGAGACTAGGCACCCCTCTCACCAGGAGTCCCCTGAACTCCTGGGATGCAGCAGGTCCTGGGTACGTGTTCACTGTGAGTCCTTTCCAGACTGTGGGCATCGCCTGAGACCTGCCCAGTGCGATCCTGTCAGTCCAGGGCGATTGCTTCTTTTTCCTTTTTTCCATTTAGTTTCCTATTTCTTATTTGTCTCTCAGCATTCACTCACTGGCTCAGCAGCTGTTCCTGGAGCTCTGGCCTTAGGCACTGTGGAAACTGCAGTGGACAGGGCCGACTTGGTCCCTGCCCCCAGAGGAGACAGACAACACACGTGTTGGCACTGACAATGAGTGACCACTGTCAGGACCTACTGTAGCCAGGAGGTCAGGGTTTGCCCTCTCAGAAGTGACATTTGTGAGCCAAGATCTGGTTGACAAGCAGGAGTCAGCCATGGCAGGAAGGGGGAAGAGCATTCCAGGCAGCGACAATGGCAGGCGCTGAGGCCCCGAGCTCCTTCTGGTGTGTTGGGGAATCAAGAAGGCCGGCAGGGCTGAGGTGGGGCAGGTGAGGGGGAGAGGGAAGGAGATGGTGTGGGAGAGGTGGGCCTGGGCCAGGTCCAGCAGGCCCTCCTCTTTACTGGGGCGGGACCTTGAATTTTACTTTGAGTGTGATGGAAAGGGGTGGACATAGAACAGAAGAGGGATGGGATCTCGACTGCGAGAGATTAGACAGGGTAAGGGCACGAGAAGACAGGCGGGGCACCTATGAGGAGCCGTCTCAGCGGTCCAAGCAGGAGATGGCAGACTTCTATAACACACCGGGGTGACCCTGGCACACAGCAAGCACTATGCACAGTAGCCATCGCCGTTTCTGTCTGCCCCCTTGGAACTAGGCCTACTGGGGTCTCGCCTGCGGCTTCCACCCTTCGTGGATGGTGACTTCGAGCGAGTTATTCGGCTTCACTGAGCCTTGCAGTTGTCATCTGTGAAGTGGGTAGAACAGTACCGCCTCACAGGGCTGCCAGGAAGGTTAAAATGGATAAGGTGCAGAGGCAAAGCGTTGGGCACGTGGTTGGTTCAGTATTTTTGTGAGAGTGTCTAGCCAGCAACTGGAGAACAAAGAAGGGATAGGTGGGCAGGAGCAGCTGGCACGTTTGGAACTCAGAGCAGTCTTTGAGGAACTTGCTGGCCAGCCCCTGCCTCTCGACCTGCAGACGATGGCTCAGGGTCCACTGTGGGCCAGCACAAGGCTCTAGGCAGGGCACTGGGAAGCCAGCGATACTAGTAATAGGAGTGCCAACATGAAGCACAGCCTGCACTCACCCGAGACAACAGTGTGCGGTGTGATTAAGGTAACTCGAGCCGACAGTGAAACCCGGGAACCTCAGAGGCTCAATACAGTGGAAGTCCATTTCTTGTTCATGAACAGCCCTGTTGGGTGTTTGGCAGCTGGCTTTCCACATGGTGACCCAGACCCCTTCCGGCTTGTGGCTCTGACCCCAGGACCTCAGAATTATCTCCTTCCAGCTGCTGGACAGGCGAGGGGCTCATTCCTCATGGGAGGTTTTTATGGGCCACGTCTGAAGTGGCACGCATGCTTTCCATCCTAATTGCACTGGCCAGAACTTGTTTTTAAAGATTTTATTTATTTATTTTTTAGAGAGGGAAGGGAAGGAGAAAGAGAGAGAGAGAAACATCAATGTGAGGTTGCTGGGGGCCGTGGCCTACAACCCAGGCATGTACCCTGACTGGGAATCGAACCTGTGATGCTTTGGTTCGCAGCCCACGCTCAATCCACTGAGCTATGCCAGTCAGGGCTTGCATCGGCCAGAACTTGATCACTTGGCCGTATCTGACTAGAAGGGAGTCTGGGAAATGGCTTCTAGCCATTTTCCTTAAAAAGTCGAAAATATGTTTTGATAAACACAAACCATCTTCTGCCTTACCATATCAAGGCACACAGTTAAGCATGGACCATCTTATTTAATCCTCACAATAGAAACAGGCCCTGTGTTATCCCATTTTACAGATAAGGAAACTGAGGCTCAGAGAGGCAAAGACACTGACTCGGGGTCACACCTCTGGTGGGGAGGCCCAGGCAAGCTTGGAGTCCCGGCAGTCAGATGCCGAGTGTCCAACATCCAGCCCTTTGGAATTCCTGTGAGGAATTCTATCATTGCTTTGAGAATTGGATGGGAGCTGCAGGCGTTGGAGAACTTCACATGCGTACAGGGTTTAGATAGGATTTCTTGGGACTTAGAGAGCCCAGCAGGACTCTAGGGCAGAACCTGGTGGGCAGAGCCAAGGGTTGGTATCGCCCGGTGCCCAGGGTCCTGGCGTCCTGCTCCCTCCCTGCTCCCGTGGGCTCTGGCTGGAGGAAGGCGCAGAACAATTCCGCGCAGCTCACCGAGCACATCCCGGGCCCCCCCTCTGCCAGGCTGGGAAAGGGGGGTGGAGATCCTGGCCTAGGGGTGTTGGCCCACCGCCTGCTCCGGTTGTGCGCGCAGCCTGCAGCGGTGTTTCTGCGGCCCGGGGTTCTGTAGAGGCAGCGTTCTGCCTCTGGCTGAGTTCAGTTTTACCTAAATCTGGCCTTGGTTGCCATGGAAACTTGGTGGCGCTTATCTTTGCGGCCTGGTGTGCCTTGTTTCCTGGTTTTCCATCTGCACAACGGGTTCCCTAGTTGGAGAACGTGCGTTTATGCTGCACCTGCTGCATTCCTGGGTCTGACCTAGACGCAGTGGTAGAGCTTGAAGTGCAAACACCCCACCTCCCTGAGCCTTGATTTTTCTCCTCTGGAAATGGGTTGAGATGAGGATCTGATGAGGTCGTGCAAATATGCCCCCTGTGGGTGCCCGAGGCTGAGGCGAGGGCCCAGAGGTAGCAGGAACCGAGGACAGCAGCTGCCATTCACTAACTGCTCACTACCTGGCCAGCTGTGCTTCTAATAGGGATTAGACACACACCCTCCAACCCGTTTAATCCTCCCGACTATGTGGTCGGTAGTGTAGGCCCCGTTTTAGAGATGAGGAGACTGAGGCTCAGAGAGGTGCCTTGTCCACGATCATACTGCCAAGTGGCAGAGCATACTTGGATGTGGCCCCAGCTGTGAGCGGTGGGCCTAACACACAGGCTGTGCAGCCTCCTTGCTGCAGGGAAGGAACAGGGGGAGGCAGTGGGCGCACGCCTGAGGCCCAGAGCCCTGGGTGATAGGGACTGTACGTTTCGGGTTTTTTAATGAACAAAATTGGTATTTATTGAGTGTTCACTGTGAGCCCGGCACTGAGTCACACGCCGTCTGTGCGCACACGATAGTTTGTGTTTAATCTCCTGACAGCTGGCTGAGATGGGTGCCAATATTGCCCACATCTTACAGGAGGACACTGAGGCTCAGAGGGGCGGAGCTGCTTTCCCTGGGGCACACAGCAGGCAGTGGGGGTGGGGTGGGGGGCGAGGGGGACTCAGTTCCTTGCCTTGTCTGGGCTGTTCCACGGCCTGGGTTCTCTGCCCTGCACTGGTGCTGGAAAAGTCACCCGGCACCCTGAAATACAGGGTGAGGCAAAAGTAGGCTTACTGTTGTTCGTACGGAAAATAATGCAATAATTAATAAATAATAATAGAAGAATAGCCCTGGCTGGTGTAACTCAGTGGATTGAGCATGGGCTGTGAACCAAAGGGTCACTGTTTCAATTCCCAGTCAGGGCACATGCCTAGGTTTGGGCCAGGTCCCTGGTGTGGGGCATGTGAGAGGCAACCACACGTTGATGTTTCTCTAGCTCTCTTTCTCCTTCCTTTCCCTTCTCTCTAAAAATAAATAAATAAAATCTTTAAAAAATAATAATAATAGAATATTAAACTCTGTGTTTTGCCTACTTATAACTGTAAACCTACTTTTGCCTGCCCCTGTACATTCTTAACAAACTCTCAAGACTCTGGCCTTTCCTGTCTCCTGGGTGCTGACCCCGGCCCCTGAGCTTGGAGGGCTCTAGGACCCAGCAGTTGGGGCAGGTGGGGAGTACGTGTGTTTGTGTGTGTGTGTGTGTGTGTGTGTGTGTGTGTGTATGTAGTCCTTTCCTCTCGGTCTCTCCCCTCCCTTTCCTCCCCTTCCCCCTCTCCATCCTTCCCCTTCCCTTTCTTCTCCACCTCTTCCTCTCTCTACTCCCCTCCCCCTCTAGATCCTAAGTCTTCTCTCTGTTCCCCTCCTCTGCTTTCCCACTCCTCCCCCTCCCCAGCCCCTCCCACTGTTGTGGTCACATGGGGGCACCGGATTTAAGCCTAATCTGCCCAGTGCTCAGCACAGCAGTCTGGCAGTGGGGTGAGCTGGGTGGACTGAGCTAGTCTGGGGCCCTGGAGAGGGGTGCCTACAGCCTCCTCCCATGAGCTTGGGGCTGGAGGGGTCGCTGGAGGCCCAGCTGGCACTGGAGACAGTTATCCAGGTGGGTCCTAAGGGCTGTGCCCACCACATCCAGCCGCTCTGGAAGGAGTAGATACATCCTGGGGGTCCAGTGGTGGGAGAGGCGTGATGGCGAGGTGCACGGGGCCCCAGTTTGCAGCTCCCAGCCCGACTGGACTCTGGGTAGAGGGGCGTGCAGGGCTCCATAGTGTGGCTCCCTTATCCCAGTGCCCTGCAGAGGGTGGGGATCCCTGCTCCCGGATTTTAGGACTGGCAGAGACATCCTTACCTGTCAAGATCAGAGCTGGGTTGGAGCCCCCAGTGCCCCGTGCTGCCGCTGTGGGCGTGGTTCTCTGGCCCTCGGGGGGCGTCCTTTCACGGCAGGAGGCGCATGCAGAGTGTCTTTCCATGGGGTGTGTTTCATTTTTGTTTTTGTTTTTAGTTGTTGTTTTTCATGATTCAAACACCCAGGCTTCCCTCCATTTGGAGAATTTCCTGACAGTCTCCTGGGCACCCATATCTTGGGCAGCAGGACTTTGCCCCTTCCCACCCAGGCCAGGAGCCCAGGGTCCCAGGTGCCCCTCAGACCCTCTCTCTTTCCCCACAGGCACTGGAGAGCAGCATCCTGGGGCCAGGCCAGGAGGGGGGCCCGAGTGTGCGGGACTCGGGCCAGGACCAGGACCGCCAGCCGGCCCACCTGCCTGCCCGCCTCAGGGAGATTGTCACCCGGAAATTCTCCCAGCCTGAGAGCCCAGGTACCACCCCTCCCCTCCTCAGTCGTCCTGATGGTGACGGTGATGGCAACTCCTGTGTCTCCTTGCTGGGTGGCAGGTGCAGCCCTGCGATGGAAGGACCGATTTACAGATGAGGACGGGAAGACGTAGTGGTGTCCCTTCTCTAGATGTGCTCCCCAAGTGTTGCTGCTGGAAGGCAGGGCTGAGTGTCCCCTCCTTGCTGCAAAGACTTAAACCCCAAACGCCGTATTCACTCCCAGGGAAGGTGGGGGCTGGTGGAACCCCAGATTATGGGGGGAGGGCAGTTCAGTTTAGCTCAGGGCTTTGCAGAAGACCAAGGGGTGGTACTGCCCTCCGCCCCCCGACCATTCCGCCGCGCTGGAAGGCTGATGGGCTCTGCAGTGCTCACAACTGAATCTGCGAATCTGCACTTGGAGAGTCTGAGGGTGGAGTGGGGTACACGCAGTCGCAGGTGGAGTGTTTGCAGCTCTCCTTGGTGGTGGTTCTGGTTTTCCTGCCACGGCCCTCGTCCAGCCTCAGCCTCAGTGGGAGACCCAGGATGTTGGGGCCCCTGGGAGCCACAGGCAGGGACTGAGAGAGCCCGCGCCCAGGAAGAGCCTGGGACCCATGGCATGCGTCTAGTTTGACCAGGTGGAAGCGGAGCCCAGAGAACGAGAGGTTCCTTTTCCCTCTGGCCTTCCTTTTCCCTCTTCCTCCTCCTGCTGCTCACAACCTGACCTGTGCTATCTCCATCCCTGAAGTTACATGAGGCCCTTTCCTAAGGCTTTCCTGCTTTCCTGGCAGGTCTGGGTACTGTCCCCCCGCCCCCATTTTACGGATCTGCAAAACTGAGGTCCAGAGCAGAGTCGTAATTGGAGAAGGAAGGAGCTAGAACTTGGGTCCTGGTCTCCTGACTCCTACTGAGCCTCCCTCCTGTACCTCCCAGGCTGGGCGGAGCCACACTTCAACTGTAGCCATGTCCTCTCTGAGTCTAGTCCTAGGCCCTTCGCCTTGCCCACCTCCCTGTTCTTCAGCTCTGCTTGTGTGGCTTGATCCTAGTCCACTCCGACCCAGGCTCCTCCTGGGCCCTAGTCCACCTTCCTGCCTCCACAGATGGGTAGGGCACCTGTAGGGGGTGCATGTGCCCCTGCACCCAGGAGGAAGCCAATCACCTGCCTGCTGTCCCTCTCCAGCCCCGCAGTCGGACACAGAGATGGCATCAGTGCTGTCGCTTCAGGAAGAGAACCAGCTGCTGCAGCAGGAGCTGTCCCGCGTGGAGGACCTGCTGGCCCAGAGCCGCGCCGAGCGCGATGAGCTGGCCATCAAGTACAACGCGGTCAGCGAGAGGGTGGGTGCTGGCGGGGGGCCGAGGGCCGGGCCAGGGAGGTTGGGGAGACGGCCAGGGCAGGCCTGCACTCCCGGCAAAAGGTGGGCCTGCATGCAGGTCGGCCTGGGTTCTAACTGTGGCTCTGCCAACCTGAATGCCCTTGAGCAAATCACTCTGCTCTCGGAGTCTACGGGGATGGTCGAATGAAGTGGAGCTCGGAGGAATCAATGAGCTAATGGGATAAAGTGCCTGGCAGCAGGAGTGTCTCTTTCCTGTCTGTCCCAGGCCTGCCTGGGGCTGAGGGAACACAGAGAGCACGACCCCTAGAGGTCTCTGTGACCCCTTGAGTCCCTGGGCATCTCCCTCTCTCCCATTTACATGGGCCTTGGGCTTCACCCAACAGCGGCTGGGCTCTGGGGCAGACTGGGGTAGGCACAGGCTGCCATAGACCTGCCGCTGCTCCCCGTGGAAGAAGCCAGGCCTGCCTCCAAGTCCGGACAGGATTCCCATTCCTGGGAACCTGCGCTGCAGGCTTGTGGGGGTCCCAGGGCCTGGGCCAGGGGCGCAGGTTGTCCTCTGCACCCTGTCCTCTTTGGACCTCTATGCTCACGGGAGGAGACCCTGGAGAGTTGATGGTGGCTGGAAGCTGGTGGGAGAGTTGCAGGAAGGAGGGAGAATATGTGCGGATGGAAGATGAGTGCGTCCTAATTTCAGTCATAATAGGAGGCACCTCTATTGAGCGTCGGGTGCTTTACCTTTAATGCACCAAGGTCGGGACCATTGTGATGCTCGTTTAACAGAGGAGATAATAGAGGCTCAGAGAAGGAAAGCATCGTGTTTGGGGTCACACAGCCAGTTGAGGCTAGTCTCTTGATCCCCAGCCCAGGACTGTGCACTACAGGTTTATTTCTTGGGTATGGGAAGCGGCGATTGGGCTGGGAGTTCCAGGGGGCAGCTGGCCCCTGAGAAGCTAGAAGGACCTCGGACCTGATCCTCTGATGTTGCAAATGGGAGACTGAAGTCGGCCCAGGGTCCCCTGTGTGGTACTAGGACCCCTGGGCTGACCCGTTCATGCAGGGCCTGGCTGACCCCTGTTGGAAGAGGGGTGTGCTTTTCTGAGTGTGGTTGTGAGCTGTGCCTGCATCCTGGTATCTGCCCACTCAGACAAGCCCCTGACTTGTTGGGACTTGCAGAGGACCGCGGGCGGGGGGGGGGGGGCCCCGCCGTGGCCCCTAGCACCAGGGACAGCAGAGAGCTGGTTTTCCCAGGGTCTGCAGGGGGCGTGGAGGGCGGACTGGCCCAGGTTCCACATTGTGGTGGTGACAGGGCCCTGAGCCAACCCCCTCCCAGCTTAGGCCTCTCAGCCTTTGGGCCCTGGCACAGAGCCGGGCTCACGGCTGGCGGGGGGCTACCGGTTAAATGCCAACTCTGACTGACAGTGAAGCCAGCACTGCCTCCTGGGCTGGCAAGAGAAGGAAAGAGGAGGTGGGATGTGACAGGTCCTTTTTCTGCTGGGACACAGCTGCGGTGGCTGGGGGCACAGCATAGGAGAGGGGAGTCTGGGTTAAATCTAGAAAATTCCATCCTGTGGCCAGGAAGGCCCCAGAGGAACTTGTAGAGTGAGCCTGGTGCTTCACTGTCCTCTGCCTGAGATGGTGTCAGTGCAGCCCCACGCGGAGTCAGGGACTGGATGAGAATGACCTCCAGGCCTTTCCTGGGAGGTGGTCCCCAGAGAACATCAGAGCCTGGAGATCATCCTATTGCAGATGGGGGACAGGCCCAGGCACGGGCGTGAGAGGCCCGAGGTCAGCAGTGGAGCTGGGATGAGGTTCCCAGTCTGTGGTCCTGTGGCGCTGTCCCTGCTGCCCACATGTCCCTGGGCTGCAGGCGACAGGGCCTGCCCCTGTGGCCATGACCGTTGCATGCAGGCTGGGTCGGGGGGGGGGGCAGTCAGTGAGGTGGTTCTGCCTCTCCAAACCCCACAGCAGCCCTGGGAAAAGTGGAGGTGAGGTGGGGATAGTGTCCTGTTGATTGCATGTAGGGAAACTGAGGCAGGGGCTCCCAGTGGCCACCTCCAAGTTCAGAAGGAAGCCCTCAGAGTCTCTGTGGAGCCCACCCCATTCTTCCTGTCCCCGAGGAGCAGGTGTTGGGTGGGGCAGCTGGGATGAGAAGGCGGGAGGAGCCACGCCCCTTGGGCTCCACAGGGTGGACCCCCTGGGCTTCCTGTGTCCATGGTAACCTGGACAGAGTGACTCGAATAATAACTGTACTAGGGCAGCTGTTGCTAGGGGAGACTGTAAACTTCTTTCATCCTGGCTTGGTGACGCCCCCCTTTCCCTTCGAATGACAAGTAAAATTGAAAGGCTGTTTTGTGAGGGGTACAATTGGTACGGCTGGGCACACTGGGGCAGCAGGTGGAGGACCCGACAACGGCCCAAAGCCCTCGAAGTCACAGAAGCAAACGGCACCTGGTCCTCATGGCTGCGTGAAACACACAGGGCACAGGCCGCCGTCAGGCCCCACACAGACACACTCGGGGGCACAAGACGCAAACTCCCCGCAGCAGAAGTGGCACCTGCAGCCAGACACCACGCCATCCCACCCAGGTGTGGAGCCCATCACCCAGACGCACAGTCACAGTGCTGAGATGTACCCGTTCTGCAGACCACACGGCACAGTGTCTCACGTCTCGGGGACACACAGCTGTAGGTACCCACAGGCGCACAAGGCATAGAACCGCCTCTCTCAAGTCCCCATGAAGGCCCAATCTCAGAGACACACAGGGTCCCAGTGGAGACAGATGTCAAAACACTCCCCACTCACACCCGTGGCGTACGCCCGCATCGATGCCCAATGCACTCAGTGTCTTGGTGTCACCACCACCACACTCAGAAGTGAACACTGCCTGCCACCTGACAGGGGACTTCTAGCAGGGGCCCGCTGCTCACCCTCCAGGCAGAAGCCTCCCTCACAGCCCCTCCTCTCACACCTTCAGACCTCGTTCCCCTGACTCCCAGCAGCTCCCAGCAGCTCCTCCCTGTGGGTGGCTCCGGTAGCCAGTCACCCTGCCCTGATGCAGTGCTGGGCGGGTGGGTTGGGAGGTGCAGACGAAGTCATTTTTGGCTTTCTCAGTGGCTCATTGAGCATCTCCTGGGCGCACTGGGTCGGTGCAGGGAGCAGCCGGAGGGAGCCTGCACCTGCCGCTACCTGGCTCAGCCCTGTTAGCGTGGGTGAGGGGAGCAGTCTTTGCCGTTGGCTTTCTTAGGAGTGGGCGTGGGCAGACGTGTGGGCGCCCTGCCCAGGCTGTAGATGGCGAGTACGGGCCGGCGGCAGAGTCCACTGGGCTGGGCTGTTGTCCCTCGGCTCTCCCTTGGCACTGTCCCTCCTCTGGTAGTCCTGCTCACCCTTAGTTGCCTCCCCAACAGGTGGAGGATGCTGAGAGGCCCCTGGGACCAGCAGGTGCCTAAGGAGGCTGGGAGTTTTAAGGCTAGTGGGGGTAGTGGGGGGCAGCCAGTGCCAGGCAGCCTCCTTCCCCTGCCCACAGAGTCTGGTGATGAAAGAGCTGCGAGCTGCCGGGGGGTGGGGCTGGGGGTGGGGGTGGAGGAAGGGCGCTAACAGCAGAGGCTGCCCATGAGGTCAGGGAGAGGTGGGGGCCTGTGGCAGGGCTGGGAGTCAGGGTGTTAGTAAGTCATGTGGTATAGAGAGCATCTGTGCCCACAAATCTGAGCGCTGTGTGTATGGGGGGTGGGGGCTGGTGGAGGAGTTGGTGTGTGTCACCCTGGGGACGTTTGACACCACCTGTGTGCCCTGCGTGCGTGCATGCATGCGGCGGTGCCTCTGTTTCAGTGTATTTATGTGTGCTTATGCCATTAATTCATGACCTCAACGAGCGTGCCACTAACACTGTTCTAGGCCTGAGATACAACGGGAAACACAAATCTAGGCTTCCCTGAGCCCACTTGGGGTGGGGTCGGGGCGGGGAGACGTGATACTCTAATAACCCTCAACCACAGCACGGCTGGTGGCTTTGGAAGAGAGGCTCACAGTGCACCCAGGTGCACCCGTGTGTTCCGCATGCTCGTGTGTGTGGGCCCCCTGAATGTGTCCATCCCATGCATGCGCCGTCTTTTGTCCATGCGTGCCTGTCTGTGTGTCCGTGCACGGCTGCATTAGCCTGTCTATCGGTGCGTTGCAGCCTGGGCTTGCCCAAATGTGCCTGAAAGGCACTGTGGGTCTGGGCCCAGCCTGGTGCCCCCTGCAGAGTCCTGTGCCTACCTTCCCGGAGGCCCAGAACGCTCACCCAGGGCCCTTCCCTGCAGCTGGAGCAGGCTGTGCGGCTGGAGTCTGGGGAGCTGGAAACGCAGGAGCCCAGGGGGCTGGTACGGCAAAGCGTGGAGCTGCGGAGGCAGCTGCAGGAGGAGCAGGCCTCCTACCGGCGAAAGCTGCAGGCCTACCAGGAAGGCCAGCAGCGGCAGGCCCAGCTTGTGCAGCGGCTGCAGGCCAAGGTCAGGGCTGCCCACTCCTGCTCCTGCCTACCCTGTGCTCACTTTGCCCTGCCCCCACCCCAGGGCTCACCCAGGGCTCACCCTGCGCTCCTCACCCATCCCCAGATTCTCCAGTACAAGAAGCAGTGCTCGGAGCTGGAGCAGCAGCTGTTGGAGAGGTCCACAGAGCTGGAGCGGCAGCGGCTGAGGGTGGGTGCCGGGGCGGGGTGGGGCAGGCCCTTCCCACCCCGTGCCCAGCCTGATGCCCACTCCTCCCACCCAGGACACGGAGCACAGCCGAGACCTGGAGAGCACCCTCATCCGCCTGGAGGAGGAGCAGCAGAGGTGGGGCGCGGCAGGGAAAAGGCGTAGCGGGCAGCGAGGTCCTCCCCAGCCCTGAGGCCACTGGTCCCTTTGTCCCACCCAGGAGCAGCAGCCTGGCCCAGGTGAATGCTATGCTCAGAGAGCAGCTGGACCAGGCAAATTCAGCCAATCAGGTTCTGAGTGAGGACATACGCAAGGTGACAAGTGACTGGACACGCAGTCGCAAGGAGCTGGAACAGCGGGAGGTGGCATGGAGGCGTGAGGAAGAGGTGAGCCCGGGGGTCCTGGGAGGCCAGCAGGGGCCTCGTGGGTCCAGTCTGACTGGGGTGGTGAGGACTCAGACTTCAGGAAAAGGAGTGGGAGGGCCCCGCTGGCCAAGTGTGCCCTTTAGGAGAGGCTAACAGTTGTCATAATAATAGTCAGCCTTGATGAGCACATACCACATACCATGTGCCAGGTGTTCACTGTCTCTGCTATTTCTCACCATAACCGAATGTGGTAGGTGCTGCCGTCCTCATTTTAAAGAGAGGTTCAGTAACCTGCCCGGTGATGTGGCTGGGATGCAGACCTGGGTGCCAGCACTTGCTGCCCTTTCTCGCTGCCTTTTGCAGCTGGTAGAGGCGTTGAAACCCATTCCTCTGTGCCAGCGGGAGGCTTGGGGCCTGGCCCACAGGAGGACCCCCTCCCTGGGCAGCAGTGCCTCTGGGAAGGTCAGAGCTGGGGAGGGAGTGGGGCCCTCCCTCCAGCCCCTCACTCAGCCCCTCTCCCCTCCAGTCCTTCAATGCCTACTTCAGCAACGAGCACAGCCGCCTGCTCCTCCTCTGGAGGCAGGTGGTGGGGGTCCGGCGGCTGGTCAGCGAGGTGAAGCTGTGCACCGAGAGGTGAGGTGCGGCCCGTGGAGGGGGTGCTCGGGGAGGCACTGCAGCAGCAGCTGGGGGATAACTCCGATTTTGAAGTTGAATTCAATGCACCTCAATCTAACTTCAGTCTAACTTCGGTCCAACCCAACACGCCTACTGTGTGCCAGGCCCTCGGAGATTCGGAAGCAGCTAGTAGTAATGAACTCGTACCAGGGTCGTGGCAGTCAGCATTTACTGGATGTTTCCTCTGAGTTAAGCTCTTTGTACATTTTGTTCTGTCTCATAGTCACAGCGCCTCCATCAGGTGGGAACTGTGATGGTTCCCATTTTACAGATGAGGGCACTGAGGCTCAGAGAGATAGAGTGACCTTCCCAAGGCCACACAGCGATTAAGTGGCTGAGTCAGGATTTGCAGCTTCTGCTTTTAATCCCCTAGAATGTTCAGTTTCTGCTATCAAGGACCTCACCACCTCTACTGACGAGAAAAATAGACCCCAAAATACTAGACTGAGGAAGTGTGTGGTCAGTGACATGAGAGTGGAACAGAGAACGTCTGGAGGCTCAGAAGGAGGGGTGAGAGGGAGGGAGGTCAGAAAAACGTTCTTCATAGTGGAGGGGGAATTCGCACTGACCTCGAGGGACAGGCAGGATTTTAGCTGGTGGAGCTGGGGCGCTCCAGGCCAAGAGTACAGCCTGAGCTAGGGCTCGGATGTGGGAGAAAATGGCAGCCGGTGGAGTAGGAGAGGGGCAGACGAGGGGGGGTGGGGCTGGAAAGGAAAGCCTCAGAGGGCCCCCAGCAGGGGGCTTGGGCCTGCTTGGTCTTTGAGCAGGGGAGGCTGTGGGGAGGCTAGGGGGAGGGCGCAGAGGCAGGGAGACAAATTTGTTTCCTTTTGTACTTTAAAAATCTGTTTAATTAATCATCTTTTGTTAAAATCATCCGCTGTTCAATGTGTCCAGACTTCCAGTGGGTGTCACAGACATTTTGCCTCATGTTTTGTCTTGACAGTTTGAACCCGGATCCGTAGATGTTCACGAAATGTGAGAGTGTGTTTGTTTTTAAATATCTCTCATTTGTTCAGGAGGCTGGGACGTGTTCTGAGAGACCCCGCAGGCTGATGCTGTGGTGTCAGTTCACACTCTGCCCCGTGTTTCTTGTAGAGTGGATGTTGGATTTAAGGCTTGATCAGATTCAGGTTCAGGCTTGTTTCTTTCTTTCTTTCTTTCTTTTTCTTTCTTTCTTTCTTTCTTTCTTTCTTTCTTTCTTTCTTTCTTTCTCTTTCTTTCTTTCTTTCTCTCTCTCTCTCTCTCTCTCTCTCTCTCTCTCTCTCTCTCTCTCTCCTTCCTTCCTTCCTTCCTTCCTTCCTTCCTTCCTTCCTCTCTCTTTATGAAGTAACTAGATAAAATCTTTTAAAAATTTTAATATTTTACTTTGGAGTAACTCATATTCACAAGGTTCAAATTTCGAAAGGGTATGCTGTGTAAAGGCCTCTCCCACCTCCACCCTCAGACATGCCTCTCCCCTCTGGAGGCAAGCAGTGTGACCCGTCGCTTTCCTAAATGACCTCCCAGGATTGTTTCATACAAGCAGATATGGCAGATCTCTCCCCGACACCCACCCTTTCATGTCCTGGGGGTAGGATTCCGTCTCCGCGGTTTTGAAGATGCTTGCTTCCCCTCGTGTTTTAACTGAATTATAGCTGGGAGGTGGTTCCGTCTCCAGCTCTGAAGAGCTTCCCCGTTCGTTTTTCTCGGCTATAGAGTCGTCCACAGAATGGACATATCATGATTTATTTCAGAGCGGTTCCCTTTCAATGGCCATTTACGTTGCCACCAGCATTTCTTCCCTGAGCAGTGCTGCAGTGGGTCACCTGTCCACAGGTCATTTCCCTGTGCTGGGGCATCTCTGTAGGATGAATTCTCCGAAGTGGAGTTGGTGGGTCAAAGAGCTGATCCGTTCGTAATGTTCAGAGCTCTTTATCACCGCCCTGCCCTCCGTTGTGGTCGCCCTCCCACCAGCAGCGTGGGGGAGGGGCAGTTTCCCCAGCATTTCACCCTCGTGTGTGTGATGTGACTTCCCCCCCAACCTGATAGTGACAAACGGCATTCCAGTGTCGTTTTCATTGACACTTGGGAGCCCATCCCCACCCCTAGCCTGTCTTGTGTCCTCTCCACCAGAGACCTGCTGCAGCTGGGAGGGGAGCTGGCCCGGACCTCACGAGCCGTCCAGGAAGCAGGCCTGGGGCTGAGTGCCAGCCTGCGGCTGGCTGAGAGCCGGGCCGAGGCTGCCCTGGAGAAGCAGGCGCTGCTGCAGGCCCAGCTGGAGGAGCAGCTGCGGAACAAGGTGCTCCAGGAGGAGGGCCTGGCCCAGCTGCAGATGCAGAGTGACCTGGACAAGGCCGACCTCAATGCCAGGTGGGTGTGTGGTAGGTACCACGTGAGGCAGGGGAGGAGGGGATTTGGTCACTGGGGATGGGCCTTTCCCCTGCGGGAGCTCAGCCAGTCTTCCCCTGTGTGAGGCACCCCGTTTGGCAGAGTGGAAGCCTGAGATCCAGGGGGCTCTTCTTGCCCAGGGCACATCACAGGTAGTTCAACCTCTCTTGCCAAATTTGCTCCCAGCTCCTGCAACCTGGACAAGTCCCAGAGTGCTTTCCCAGGAGACAAGGGGGTGGCAGCCTCATTCTCATTTACAGATGAGAAGCCTGCGGCCCGGAGGGCAATGACTTGCTTGAGGCCATACAAACAGGGAGGCGAATCCTAGGGTCCCTGCCTCAGGTTTAGGGAAGCACGCAGGACACAGAGCTGGAGAGTTTGAGGACAAGCTGGGGTGGGTCTCCCAGTCACCTGTGTTGCTCCCCCACCTCCAGAGTGACAGAGCTGGCCCAGACAGTGGAGTGCCTCCAGAACCAGAATCTGGAGAAGGATCAGGTCAACAAGGCCCTTACCGAGAAGCTTGAGGCCCTGGTGAGATGCAGCTACTCCTGGGATGTGCCAGGGTGGGGCGGGGCACTGGCCAGATCCAGGGACTCGGGCTGAGGGCCAGGCTGCTTGGGCTGGCCTGGATTATCCACTCAGACGGTTTCACCCCTTATTAACTGAGCACCTAGTGTGTGCCAGGCCTAGTGTGAGCACACCCACCTCCTTTGTCCCATTTCATCCTGTCTGCAGCCCTGTAGCCCGATCCCCATCATACAGACGAGTGACCCCAGGCCCACGGGGAATACTGTCCAGAGTCTCAGAGCCAGTGAGCTGGGGAGTTGGGACTTGGGCTCATCATGCCTTAACCTGCTAGCCCCAGGGCTGTTGCTCTTGGAACTCAGCTGCCTCCCCACCAGAGGGACACCTCTCAAGGGGCTGCCTGGAGTCAGGGCAGGTTGTATGTCCAGATCTCCCCCAATAGGCTGTGTGACCTGAGGTGGGACCCTGCACTTCTCTGGGCCTAGTCTGCTCAGGGCACTGGGGCTGCTAAGAGGTCTACCAAGGAACTGGACTATGGCCATGGCCTTGAGGTTACCTGATGGCGGGGAGGCCAGGGAGGGAGATGAGTGGGTTTCAGATTCGGGCAGAGATGCAGACCACCCTCTCCTTGTCTCTTCAATGCCACTCCAGGAATCCTTGCAGGTCCAGGAGCAGGCGGCCCTGGAGACGGAGGAGGGGGAGGGGCTGCAGCAGACCTTGAGAGACCTGGCACAGGTGTGAGCTGGGGCGGGTAGCCCTGGGCAGGGCAAGACCTGGCAGTCCAGGGCCACCACGACCTCTTCTGGCCTTGAGCTGAACTGCAAGTGGTTGGGGAGCCTGGGGTACCCCCTCCACCTGCGCGGGCCCATCTGTGGGAAAGGCTGGGTGATGTCTTCGTAGTACACGGGAGACCTTCCCTGTCGGGCTGAGGGCTGTGACCTAGTGGAAGTGGAGTCAGGAAGACTTGCAGGAAGGGAGCTTGGGGTGTGCTGCAGACTTCGGGATGGAGCTGCACACGTGGCCTCCGCGGCGCCACTGCCCCCCACCAGGGCTTATTTGCCCCCCTCCTTCCGCTCCCTACCCCACTCCTCAGGCCGTTCTGTCGGACATGGAGAGTGGCGTCCAGCTAAGCGGCTCCGAGCACACCGCCGACGTGTCGGATGGCAGTCTGCGGGGGCTCTCGGGCCACCGGACCCCGTCCCCGACGCAGCGCTCCTCCCCAGGCCGCGGCCGCTCCCCGCGCCGAGGCCCGTCTCCAGCCTGCTCCGAGTCCTCCGTGCTCACCCTGATCCACTCTGCCCTGCACAAGCGCCAGCTACAGGTCCAGGTAGGAAGGGGCCTGAGCATCCTGGGGGAGGGGCTTGGGCAGCCTGGGCTGGGGCCTGAGCATGCTGGGATGCAGCCAAAACCCTGCGAGGGCCTTGGGGAACTCAGGGGTGGAGCCAGTGTAATGGGGGAGGAGCCTGAACATTCCTGGGTGGAAGAAAGGGTTACGGGAGTCAAGTTGGGAGTCAAGTTGGGAGTTGGGGGTCCCGGGGGCAGCCGAGAACTCAGGGGATAGAATCCCAGCCCAGAGTAGGAGGGGCTTGGGCAGCTGGGGGCGGAGTCGGGAGAGGGCGCCGCCTGGTGTAGTAAGGGAGATGAGGTTCCCTAACAGGACAGACAGAGCTAGGACCCTGGGGAAAGGCCTGAGAGGAGAAGTCTGCCTAGGATGAAGGAACTTGGGAACTAGGAGCCAACAGGAGCCTGGGGGTAGAGTCAGAACCAGGATGCGGAGGGGAGGAGTCCTGGGGTAGTCCAAACCCGGGAGAGGGAGTGCACCTAGTGGTTTGTCGGGCACCCTGGGGTCTTAGGTCGGGGTGGCCAGGGGGATGGAGACTCAGAGCTCTGGTGACGGGCTTGAAGAGGTGGTGGTGAGGGCGCAGTGAAGGGGAGCGGAAACCTAGTCTGGGGGTTTAGCTCCACTGTGTCAGGCCTAGGCTGGTGTACCTCCTTGGAACCTGCAGAGAGCAGCAGGTTGCTGTGAGGGCTTCCTGGGGCTCGCCCAGACTCAGTGGTTCCCATGCCACCAGGACATGCGTGGGCGCTACGAGGCCAGCCAGGACCTCCTGGGCACGCTGCGGAAGCAGCTCAGCGACAGCGAGGGTGAGCGCCGTGCCCTAGAGGGGCAGCTGCAGCGTCTGCGGGACAAGACCGACGGGGCCACCCAGGCCCAGGAGGATGCCCAGCGCGAGGCCCAGCGTCTGCGGAGCGCCGTGGACCTCCTGAGCAGGTGCCCAGGGGGTCAGGCGTGGGGGCCTGGAGAGCAAACCAGTGTCGGGGCCTAACGCCAGGCCAGGCCTGTCAGCGTGTGGGTTTGCACCGGTGTGGCCACACCAGCTCTTTTCATGTGTGTTTCCTAGCAGTGAGGTAGCAGATGTTTCCCGTACACCTACTGTGTGCCAGGCTCATTGCCAGGCATTTTACAAGTATTATCTCTAATTAGTCTTCCTGCCAAACTCTCGCAGTTCAGAACCCTCACTGTCCTGAGGCTGAGAGGCTCGTCCAAGCTCACGCAGCCGTGTGGCCAGTGGTAGCGATTGGAACTGAAAGCAAAACCGAAGGTTCTCCTGCCTTGGAAGGAGAAGGGCTGTTCATGTTGTTGCAGTCACAGTGAACACCTCACTCTGCATGCTGCTGTTTTTCCTTGATATCATACTGTACCCACTGCTAGCCTTCGTATCTATGGTGCTGAAGGGTTGCTACTTCAAGCGATGAGGTGGGACAGTGAAAGGTATGACAGTCATCAGTCCTAAGTCTGAGCTGGAAACCCTAGCTGGCTCAGAAAGAGGCACCCCCACCCCATTGCTTGTGACTGGTGGAGTTGGGGAAGTGGCAGCGCTCTGCACGCTGTCAGGGTTCCCAGTAGTTGCCTCCCTGCCCCTCCCCACCCCTCCCCACCCCACCCTGCCCCAGCCGCCACGTGCTGCCGGCCTATGCAGCAGGAAGCTGTGAGATCTGGACAGACCCAGCCCTACTGGGCCTCCCAGAATGGAGGGACAATGCAGGGAGTGCTATTGAAGCATCTACTGGCCATGTTGACTAGCAAGCTGGTAGCAGAATGGCCCACATATTCCAGGAGCCTAATCTCTTCAGCCTGTTGGCATCCTGGAAGATGTCACTGCCTCCATCCATTCCACTGGGCCCCCAAGTGGGCAGTCTGGGGGAGAAGGAAAGCCAGGTTCCCTCTGCCAGGAAGAGCCAGCTTCACAGAGATGTAGGTGAAATGAGCATGGGTGTGGTCAGGGAAGGCTTCCTGGAGCTGGGGGCCTTCGAGGATGGCAGGTGTTGCTCACATCTAGGACAGCAACCTGGCCACCTTCCCTGCTGGGAGCAGCCCCAGCATCCCCTTCAGCTCCCTCCTTCCTGGTCCTGCAGGGAGAAGGACAGCCTGGCCCAGAGCCTGCAGGCGGCCCGGCGGCAGGCTGAGGAGCTGCAGCAGGAGCGAGAGAAGCTCCAGGCAACGCAGGAGGAGCTGCGGCGCCAGCGGGACCGGCTGGAGGAAGAGCGGGAGGACACAGCTCAGGACAGTGCGCGGACACGCAGGGAGCTCGAGCGTAGGCGAGTAGCTCTGGCCTCCCTGCTGGGGCCACTTGAATGGGCCTTGGGGCTCCTGACAGTGTCCTTGGTGGCTAGAGAGCACCTGGGCCTCCTACTGTCTTGAAGTCCTCAAGACACCCCTCTGGCGTGGGGTCTTGCAATCAGCCCCGTTTTGATAAACGGAGGCTCAGGGAGGTATAGTGCCTTACCTGGGGTCCCAGGACTGGTGGGAGGTAGGGTGTGGACCATAATAACAACAATAATTAAAGTAACAGTAGTAATAACATTTTTTAAAATTAAAGTTACAGTAATAACATTCATACTAATATTGCCAAGTGCCAGACATCCTTTTAAGCGATTGTGTCCTCTTATTTAACCCTCGTGTGATTCTGTGATGTAGGAGCTGTTATTAGCCCCATTTTATGGACCGTGAACTGGGGCCCAGAGAGGTCATGTACCTTCCCCAAGGTCACAGCTAGTTAGTAAAAGAGCCGGGATTTGAACCCGAGCATCCTGCCCCTCACTCTGGAGAGTTAACCCCTTAACCACCGCACTCTTTCCTTCTCTGAGACACGAGGCACAGTGGTGTCCAGGGCACTGTGGTAATGGGCATCGTTCTCGGTTCTCAAGGCCCTTGGACAGTGCTGTCAGACACTACTTCAGTACGTCATGTATCCTTAACTAAGTCGTGTGTCCTTGTAACAGCTTCACAAGGTGGTGTCACTCGTCTGGCAGATGTGAAAGTGGAGACCCAGAGTCACAGAGCCAAAAGGCGGTGGCCCTGGCTGTCCCTGTGGTGAGGCTGTTGTCCCCAGGGCGCCTGCCTCAGACTGGCCCCCCAGCTGCTCCGGATTGTCTGGCTGCGGGGGACTCAGGGTGGGGGGAGTGACACGCGGCCCCCACCCCCACTCTGTCCCACAGCGTCAGACAACTGGAGCAGCTGGAAGCGAAGCGCTCGGGGCTGGCGAAGGAGCTGGTGCAGGTGCGGGAGGCGCTGAGCTGTGCCGCGCTGCAGCGGGACGTGCTGCAGGCCGAGAAGGCCGAGGTGGCTGAGGCGCTGACCAAGGTGCGTCCCTGGGTGCCCCACAACCACAAACCTGCTCTCCCCGAGGCCCCAGACCTTCTCTCTCTGGACACAGACTGACCCGGACTTCAGGCTGGCTGCTGACCTTGGTCACAGACAGATCCCTGCCTTCTAGACTCAGGCTAACCTTTGACCCAGGCCACAAACTGACCTCTGATCCCAGCCAGGTGAATTCACCTCTGTTAGTGGCCATATGCCTGCTTTTGCAGATGCCTGGGGCGGTGCCTGAGTTCAGACCATCTTGTCCCGTCTCTGGACACAGGTCTGGGGTCTGGGAGAGTTGGGGCACAGTCCTTGGCAAGTGCCTGCCCCACCCCCTGAGCAGTGGCACCCCTAGACCCCACTCTGGGGGACCCTCCGGCCCTGCTCTGCATAGCTGGGGTATGCAGCTTGTCTCAAGCAGCCCCGTAGGCCGTAGGCCTTCTGCAGTGATTTTCGGTCTCAGCTCATGCCTCCTTCCTCCACCCCCATCCCCGTCTCTGAGGGTCCCGTCTCGCTGTGTCTCTTGTTTCGCCCCACCGCCTTGCCTCTCCCCATCTCTCCATGTCTCTGCATACCTTTTCCCATCTCTCCCCATCTCCCTCCTCATCTCGCCAGCTCTCTCCACCTGACTGTCTCTGGCTGCCCTGCAGGCTGAGGCTGGCCGCATGGACCTCGAGCTCTCAGTGACCAAGCTGAGGGCGGAGGAGGCCTCTCTGCGGGACTCCTTGTCCAAGCTGAGCGCCCTCAACGAGAGCCTCGCTCAGGACAAGCTGGGCCTGAACCACCTCGTCGCCCAGGTATGCCATGTGCCAGTGGGCCCACCTGCTGCACCCACCTGTGTGCCCCACTCCGACACCCCATTAGGCGTCCCAGGCCCAACATCAGCCCACATCGTGCCTCGCTGTACATTTCCCTGAGCACCTCTGTCCCTGTACCTATCTGTCCTGCCCTGGCTCTTTCTGTCTCTGACTCCATCTGTCTGTGTGTCCTCTTTCATGGCCTGAGTTCAAAAGAAGCTCCGTGGGCCCTCCTTCCTTCTCCCCTCTCCCCAGTGTCCACACGGCCAAGAGCACCACCCCGTCCCTCCAGCGAGCCTCCCCCAGGCTGTCTGTGTTAGGTGGGTGGGTGATCCTTGGTCCTGGGTGGGACCCCCTTCCCTGGGTGGAGGGGCTGGGCTGATCTGCTCACTCAGCTCCACCCCCACTGGGACCCACAGCTGGAGGAGGAGAAGGCAGCCCTGCTGGGCCAGCAGCGGCGGGTGGAACAGGAGGCCACCTTGGCTCGGGAGGAGCAGGAGCGGCTGGAACAGCTGCGGCTGGAGCAGGAGGTGGATCGGCAGGGCCTGGAGGGCTCCCTGCGGGTGTCAGAGCAGGCCCGGCAGGCCCTGGAGCACCAGGTCCCTACGCTGCGCCAGGAGCGCTGCCGGCTGCAGGAGCAGCTGGCCCAGGTGGGTGATGTGGGGGATGGGGCACAGATGGGGCAAGAGTTCTAGGCTCCCAGCCTTCTGCACCCTGTCCTGGGGTAACTCGCAGGCTCAGGAGCCTGAATGTGGGTTGAAGTCCAGCTCCGCCTCTGTCAGCTGGGGCCTTGGGCAAGCTATTCAACCTATTCACGTCTCTGTTGCCCCATCTGTAATATGGGGCTAATCATTCCTATCACAAAGGGCTGTTCTAAAGAGGACACCCACGTAAGCACTTGGCAGCTGAATCACACCATTCAGTAACTGTTACTGATGTGAGAACAGGTAGAGAATTTTAGAATTGGAATGGCGGGTTTGTTGGGACATCATAGTTGGCAGGGTTTTAGGGATCCAGGGGCCTTTCTCTCATGTCTGTCCTGGAAATCCTGGGTTCCTGGGAGGGGCCTCTAGAGGGTGGGCCACAGGGGCAGGGAGCAGGGTTCCATTTTCTGATTTTTTTTTTTTTTTAAGATTTTTCTTATTTATTTTAGAGAAAGGGGAAGGGAGGGAGAAAGAAAGGGAAACATCAGTGCATGGTTGCTTCTCGCACGCCCCCTACTGGGAGACTCGGCCCACAACCCAGGCATGTGCCCTGACTGGGAATGGAACTGGCGAGCCTTTGGTTTGCAGGCTGACACTCAATCCACTGAGCCACACCAGCCAGGGCCATGTTCCCATTCCGAGGTTTGCAAAGGAGCACTCCTTTGGTTTGTTTTATATATTCAGCCTCTCTGGAAGTTTGGGGGCACAGAAAGGGTTCTGTGATGACCCAAACTGAGTGAGGACCCTCACTGTGTGCGTGAGTGTATTGCGGGTTCAGAGGAGTCTATGATTTGTTCAGGTACACACAGCACATCAGGACAGAGACTGGGCTCGAATCCCGGCCTCCAGCCTGTTAGGCCAGGGAGCTGGATCAGGCCCAGGGTTGGGGTGCTGAGCAGGCTGGGGGAATCTGAGCGAGGTGCTCACAGGGCCTGGGTGGGTGCCAGCTTTCCCGGCAGCTGAGCGGGCGGGAGCATGAGCTGGAGCAGGCACGGCGGGAGACGCAACGGCAGGTGGAGGCGCTGGAGCGGGTGACCCGGGAGAAGGAGGCGCTGGCCAAGGAGCAGGCTGGCCTGGCCGTGCAGCTGGCGGCAGCTGAGCGTGAAGGCCGGACCCTGTTGGAGGAAGCCACGCGCCTTCGGTAAGGCTTTGGGCTCTGCCCAGCCCACGCTGGGGCGTCTGCCTGGGGCCACTCTGTCAACCGTCACACTCTGGCGTTGGCCCACAGGCATGGTTACTGTGGAGCCAGGCTTGCCAGAGCGTCCTAGCTGTGGCTCAGGCTTCCCTAGGGAGCGTGGGCCCGGCTGGGCAGGTAGGCTGGCACCCAGCCCATGGCTGGCCACGCCCTGGGATCCGCAGTTTCCTGGGGCCTGGGAGGCTGAGGCCTGAGGCCCGAGGGATTGTGTGTGCTGCAGCTTGGAGAAGGAAGCACTGGAGAGCAGCCTGTTTGAGGTGCAGCGGCAGCTGGCCCAGCTTGAGTCCCGCCGGGAGCAGCTAGAAGCAGATGGGCAGGCCCTGCTGCTGGCCAAGGAGACCTTGACGGGTATGGGGGGAGCCAGGGGGTGGGTGTGGAATACCAGGCTCCAGCCTGGACTGTAGCCTCTCACGTTCTGGGGTCTCACAGAAGTGGGGAGCACTGCCTTCAGGGTGGGGCTGATCTGGGTTCCAGTCCTCCCATTGCCACTGAGATCTGACCTTTCTCAGGCAAGTCCCTTCCCTCGCTGGGCCACAGGCTCTCATCTGACCATTAGGGGTGATGTTGCCTGCCTTCTGAGGCTGTTGCCAGGATGGGCAAGGCAATCTTGCGAAGGCCTTGGCACAGTGCCTGGCTCAGCCCGCGGTGCCTGCCGCGTATTGTCCTCAGGGCGCTCAGAGAGTCCTGAGCTCTCTGTGGGGCCATCGAGGCTTTTCCAAACAACCCTCTCAGGTTATTCCCACGGTCCCATCCGTGCTTCTCCCCTCATGTCCCCCCGACCCTGGTCTCTGGACTCAGGGGTTCTTCTCACTCACAAATATTTTCTAAGCACCTACTTGGACCATGAAAATTAACTTCCCTGTCCACGTCCACCTGAGCTAGACAGAACCAGGACCAGGAAGGGAGGTGCTAACAGAGTCTCTGGTGGGTTTCCAACCCAGGAGATGGTTTTCATTTCTTTATTTTATTATTATTTTTAAAGACTTTATTTCTTTATTTTCAGAGAGAGGGGAAGGGAGGGAGAAAGAGAGAGAGAGAGAAACATCAATGTGTGGTTGCCTGTTGCATGCCCCCTACTGGAGATCTGGCCTGCATGCAATGCAGGCATGTGCCCTGACTAGGAATTGAACCAGTGACCTTTTGGTCTGCAGGCTGGTGCTCAGTCCACGAAGCCACACCAGCCAGGGCAAGGGGATGGTTTTTAGATCGTACACAGTAGCATGCACCCTCCCTGTGGTCACATCCATTAGTGCGGACAGCTGATAGCCCACCGGGTGTGTCTGTGGCAGTTGGTCACTAAAGGAGGTGCCGCATGGAAAGCTGTGCGCCTTTGGGAAGTTACCTGTCTCCTCTGAGCCTCCATGTCCTCGTCTATAGATGGGGGGTGAGGTAGGCCACCCCTGGCATGTCGTGAAGCTCTGCCAAGGGCTCAGCCAGGTGCCTGGCCCACAGTGAGCACTCAGTCAGGAAGGGGGGTTGCTGTCCTCCTCATTTGTGGGGGTCTCTTCATCAGTCATTTCATCCTTTTGATGCCACTCCCGGTAGGGAGGGAGGGGGACAGGGACAGTGAGCTTGGGCAGCAGGTGAGAAAACTGAGGACCAGAGGGCGAGAAGTTTCTTCAAGGGAGCCCAGCCCAGGTACCAGGTGCGCCCTCTCTCCTCTGGGGTTTTGCCTGCATGGCTCACCTGGCCCGAGTCTGCTGGCCCACGGGGAGGTTTTGACCCAAGCCTGTCCCCTCCCCCTGTCCTTCCTGTGCAGGGGAACTGGCAGGTCTACGGCAGCAGATGACAACTGCAGAGGAGAAGGCGGCTCTGGACAAGGAGCTGATGGCCCAGAAGCTGGTGCAGGCTGAGCGGGAGGCCCAGGCCTCTCTGCGGGAGCAGCGGGCAGCCCACGAGGAGGACTTGCAGCGCCTCCAGCGGGAGAAGGTCCGGGCGCTGGGCCAGGGTGGGCAGGGCTCTGAGCCACTATCTCCTCTGTGATCTCAGAGTGTCTGCACCCTCACTCTTCCTCGGTCTCCACCTCTGTGAAATGGAACTTCATCTTTGTTGAGGGTGGGGGGCCCTGGGGAGAAGCTGGGAGGAAAACATCGGGGACTCCTTATCAAACATACAGATTCCCAGGCCCCAAATCTGCTCCAGCCCTGGTGATCCTGATTCAGGAAAGCACTTTCATTTGCTAAGAATTGCTGTTTGCATATGAGAGATCACTCTAGGACCCGAACACATACTAGGAAAGGTGAGGGGCCAGGTCACTAGAAGACAGAACAGAGCCGTCTGAGAACACTGGCCCTGGACTTACGTCATCTGGGTTTGGGCCTGCTGTGGGCCACACACTGGTTATATTGCCTGTGGCCTCCGTGCCTTCGTTTCCCCGTCCGTAACCATGGGGACCAGGGTCGTATAGGTGTCGTGAGCACGAGCTGAGATGGCCCACATGGAGGTTACTGTGGTGAGCGGCGCTCTCTAAATGTTCCGCAAATGCTGCCTGTTATTATGGTACTAGGTAGGACAGGCCTCGGGACAGGGGACCTGTGCCACCCATCTTCGACAGGGCTGCCTCTGTCAGAGGTTCAGACTTTGACTCCAGGGGTGCCATTCACTCTGACCCTCCAGCAGGTGGCAGCGAAGCACTTGAAGTGTCACCAAGGTGCCAGGCACTGCCCTCCTGGCCCTAGGTGGGCTGTTGGTTCTCTGCCTGTGGGTTCTAGCCACCCGGTCCCCAGGGAACAAATTCCTGTGCCGTCTTTACTCTCCCTGCCCTGCCTGACTGACCTCTTAATGTCACCAACTCTTTTTCCTGCCACTCTGCCACCCCCTGACTTCAAACCCCCTCCGTTTCTCACAGCCAACTCCTCTCGACCCCGGCCTGCAATTCTGGTCCCTCTTCCTCAGTTCCCGAACAACACCTAGTTTAAAGTTTAGATTGCTCCTTGTCACTCTGGCTTAAGGTTTTCTGTTGTTGCCACTGTCTTCAGAGTTGGGCTCGCCCCTCCCTACACCCCCAAGGCCTCACCTGGCCTGGCCGCTTCCTGTGGCCCTGGCCCTGTTGCTCGCCATGTCCCCTCTGCAGTGCAAGCTCCAGCGGCCCTTCAATAGTATGATTTCCCTGCATGTGGGGTTTCCTCCTCCCTCCAGGCCGTCTCGGGGGCTGTACTCTGGGCCTGGGGTTCTTCCCCCTGACTTTTTTCCTGGCTGGCTGTTGCTCGTATCTCCTCCAGAAAACATTCTCTGACCCCAAGACCAGTGCTTCTGCTCCTGGGGGCTGGCACCACCCTGGCTTGTCCCTGCCACAGCCCTAGTCATTTGCCTGATCTGTGGTTTCTTGGTCACCTGTCTCTCAGCGTCTGGGGTACAGGTGGTCCTTGCCCCTCGAGTCACATGCGTGGGTCTGGCCCCCAGGAGGCGGCATGGCGGGAGCTGGAGGCCGAGCGGGCCCAGCTGCAGAGTCAGCTGCAGCGGGAGCGGGAGGAGCTGCTGGCCCGGCTGGAGGCCGAGAAGGAAGAGCTGAGTGAGGAGATCGCTGCCCTGCAGCAGGAGCGCGACGAGGGCCTCCTCCTGGCCGAGAGTGAGAAGCAGCAGGTGCGTGAGCCCTGGTGTGGGGCCCGGGTTCTGGGGCTGGTTTCTGCTCAGCCACCCAGCACCTAGGAGCTGGGCGTCTCTAAGCCATGCCTGGTACACAGTGGAGCTCGCTGAGTGGTGGCCAGAGTCGTGACACCATGGGCACTGGTTCCGGGAAAGCTGTCCACATCCACTCCTCCTGCCCCAGGCTGGGCGTGGCTGCCTTCTGAGCAGTCCCTGCAATGCCCACGGATATCATCTGACCCTCCTCAAAATGAGCTGACCCAGACTCTCCCATAATGCTGTGGAGACAGGGCAGACTGCGTCTCTCTCTTCTCTTTACCAGCTGTGTCACCCTGGGCAAGTCACTTTATCTCTTGAGCCTCAGTTTCCTCATCTGTAAGTGGGGATAATGACAGGCCGTGCTTCAGGGCTATAGTGGCAAGTTAGTGAGGGATAAGTTGTGTCCACATCCAGAGTTACTGTTACTCTTGAATCCTTTTCGGGGGCTTCAGGAGCGGTGAGCTCTGGGTCCACCCGTGGTGGCCTAGTCACGCCCTCCAAGTCCACTATGGGCGCATTTTCCAGGGGCCAGGGGAAAGGCCTGAGCATGCCCTCAGCACGAACCAACCCCCCAGGCCCCCATGTCCCTGCCCCTGCCAGGCCCTGTCACTGAAGGAGTCTGAGAAGACGGCACTGTCGGAGAAGTTGATGGGCACCCAGCATAGCCTGACCACCATATCCCTGGAGATGGAGCGACAGAAGCGAGAGGCTCAGAGCCGGCAGGAGCAGGACCGGGTAGGCAGGCTGGGCAGGGGCTCCATCGGAGCTGGGAGGCTCAGTGGTGCCTGGAGGAGCCCCTATTCGAGGCCGGGGCTTGGCTGTGCCCTGGGGAAGCCTCCAGGCTGTGCGGGGACCTGCAGTGCTTCCCCGGGGGTCCCCATCTGCCCTGGTGAGCCCCTTAGTCTGAGGGAGGGAGGAGCTGCTTGGATGGCGCTCTCTAGGCACCAAGGGAGGGCAGACGGTCGAAAGCGGGAGGCGCCATGCTTGGGGCTGAAAGTGGACTGTTCATCTGGCCCAGCGGGGAGCACCAAGGTTGTAGGGGGATGAGGAGGGGGCACAGCACCCTCTGAGGAGCCCATCTGTCCTAGAGCACCATGAACTCCCTGATGTCTGAGCTGCGGGACCTACGGGCCCGGCTGGAGGAGACTGCCTCGGCCCACGCCCAGGAGGTGAAGAGGCTGCAAGAGCAGGCCCGAGACCTGGGCAGGCAGCGGGAATCCTGCGTGCGTGAGGTGAGCTGCCCGCCCCACGCCCTTTTGGGCAGCACCCACTACGTGCTGCTGGGCGCCTGGTTCAGTGGGGGCCCAGAAAAATGTAAGGCTCATTTCTGCACTCAAGGAGAAACAAACAGCCTCCTGAGAAAGGAGGCAGGAAGCATCTCCTGTGTGCTTGGTATGTACACTCAGGAACTTGGGGTGCTCAGGAGGGGCTGGTGGGTTCTGCCCTCTAGGTGGTGTCACTAGGACAATCCCGGTCGCTTATTTCACATCAGAATGCCAACGCCACTGATCCAGCTTGCTTTGCTCCGAATCATAACTCACCCCTGTGGTCCGAGTCTGCGCAGAGCAATGGGGCAGGTGCCCCGTGGCCAGGGCTGCGGGGCTGGGCTGGTTTCCACCAAGGCCCAGCTTGAGTGGAACTTGCTGCTGTCCTCACAGGCAGAAGAGCTTCGGACTCAGCTGCGCCTGCTGGAGGATGCCCGTGACGGGTTGCGGCGGGAGCTGCTGGAGGCCCAGCGAAAGGTGCGTGAGAGCCAGGATGGCCGCGAGGCCCAGCGGCAGGAGGCGGGCGAGCTGCGGCGCAGCCTGAGCGAGGGCGCCAAGGAGCGAGACGCCCTGCGGCGGTCCAACGAGGAGCTGCGGGCCGCTGTGAAGAAGGCCGAGAGCGAGCGGATCAGGTGCGGTGGTGGGAGGGGTCCGCCCCAAGCCCTGTGCTTCACACTGAATTTGGCCCCTGGATGCTAACTTCGCCCCCAAGGGTCAGGGGAAATGGCACAAGTGGGGACTCTGCCCTCGAACCAAGCCTGGCACTTGGGTCGATTTAGGTGATTTTCCTACCTGAAGGAAGGAGAACATGGCGGCAGGCAGAGTTGGGTCCGGACTGGGACCCCGTCTGGTGGCTTCACCCTAGAGACTGGTGTGTGCCCCGCACCCTAGTCACGGGTCCACCCCTCCCTGTGGAGGGCCTGGGCCCAGCACTGAAGGGCTCTGCCCAGGACAGGGCCACATGGGCCAGCAGCAGTTGGGGCACCTTCAGGCCAAGAGCCAGGCAGACCCATTCCAGGAATCACGGGAAGAGACTTTTGTGGAGAGCCACACACTGCCCAGGACCTGGGGCTGCCTCTGACCTCTGCCCCTGCCCTTTTCAGCCTGAAGCTTGCCAATGAGGACAAGGAGCAGAAGCTGACGCTCCTTGAAGAGGCTCGGGTGGCCATGGGCAAGGAGGCTGGGGAGCTGCGGGCTGGGCTGCAGGAAGTGGAGCGCTCACGGCTGGAGGCTCGGAGGGAGCTGCAGGAGCTCCGGCGGCAGGTACCCTCCACAGTGCTGCACCACACCTTCCCTGGGCACTGGCTGTGTGGCCTGTTAAAACTTTGCGTGGACACTGAAATTGGAATTTTCTATAATTGTCATGCGTCAAAATTCAAGCATTTAAAAGTGAACTATTTCCGACTATTTAAAAATGCAAAAGCCATCTTAGCTCAAGGCCTTTCAGAAGCAGGCAGCCAGTGGAATTCGGCCTGTACTTAGCTGACCCATGAACTGGATGATCTCCAAACTCATCAACAGGAGCGAGCATTTAACAAGTGCCTTCTGTATACAGGGCACTGCCCTGGACCCTGTGCGCACAGGCTCTGCCACTCTGGAAGACCCCCCAAAGAGGAAGCAGCCCCATTTGGCCCCTAAGCTCTGCCTTCCCCACAGACGACACAGCCTGAGTACAAAGCCTTTCCGCCTCCCCCCATGGCCCCTTCTACCCAGGCCCTTCCTGTTGGGCTGAAGTCCTGGAAGCCACAGGAGTCCCTGAAATTTGTGTGCCAGGCTCTTGCTGGGTGCTTTGCCTGCCCCATTGTGATCTCCCATTGCCCTCACTTTAGCAGTTGGGGTGGGTCTTGCCCCTACCCCTGTGGAGAAATGGGGGCTTGGAACATACCTTAGCATTCCACTTGTCTGAGATCAAGTCCGCTGCCTGGGGGCTGTGTGACTTTGGGCAAGTCATTTCCCCTCTCTGAGCTTCAGTGTTCTCATCCTTTAAATAGGGATAATGTTAATACCTTTCCCATATAGAACTATGTTAAGATTGAATGAGTTAATTTGAGTGAAGTGCTTAGAACGGGGCCAGATGCTTGGTGAGCACTCCGTAATAGTTAGGCATTTGTACAGGTGAGAGGTGGCCCAGGGGGCTGTGGCTCCTGCCTGAAGAACACCCCGGGGCTCAACTCCCTCCCTGACTCCCCATGAGAGACAGTTATGATTTGGTGGTAAACTGAGGTCATGGGTACCCAGGTGCCTGGCATGGCTCATGCTCATTGGATATAACTGGGGCAAGCTCCCAGTGAATTTGGGGTGGTATCAATGCACATGTCCCTAGGGCAATGGGTCCCTAGTGCCCCCTGTGCCTGGCCTGGACTAGGCAGGGTCTCAGGGCAGAGCTAAACAGGATGCTGTGGGAACCTTTGAATACTCACCTATACTACCCCAGGCTAGAGGGAGCTGTGGGTGCTGAGAATGGGCCCTAGGTCCTACCTATGTCCTCTTTCTCTCACAGATGAAGATGCTGGACAGTGAGAACACCAGGCTGGGCCGAGAGCTGGCAGAGCTGCAGGGCCGCCTGGCACTAGGCGAGCGGGCAGAAAAGGAGGGCCGGCGGGAGGCCCTGGGCCTCCGACAGAAGCTGCTGAAGGGTGAGGCCAGCCTGGAGGCCTTGCGGCAGGAGGTAACTAGGTGGGTGGGCAGGCTGGAGGGGGCAGTCCTGGGGGCAGTTGCTGCTCTGTGCCTCTCTTCTCCCTCTGTCTTGGGTAAAGCAGGCCGGGACTCTAATGCTGGAGTCATTCTAAGAGACCAGTACGTAGCACGTGTCCCTGTCCCCTATTCCTTGAGAGTCTTCCCCAGCTATAATAGTAATAATAACAATGGCAAGAACTGTGCAGCAGGAGTGGGGGTGGGGTGGGGAAGGGGGAGCTCTGTAGGTATAACCTTATATGACTCTCCGAGAAGCCTCCTGAGAGAGGCACAGTTAGCCCCATTTTACAGAGAGAACCAGACACTAAGGCCTGCAGAGACAAGGGATCTGCCCAGGGTCACACAACCACGTGGGTCTGTCTGACCCCAGAGTCTCCACTCTGCCTTTTCTGGCCGTTTCACTACATTGAATCTGCTGTGTGACCTTGACTAAGTCACTTAACCTCTCTGTGCTTCGAAGCACTCATGGGATAGGGCCTAGCCCAGAAGGGGAGGTACTCAGGGCCTCCACCAGGTTCCTGGCATCCAGGTGCTACTCGGCATCAGTGAAGCTGGTGACTGGGAGAAGTTGAGTCATTCTCCATATCGGAGAGCTGCATCTCTGTGTGAGAGAGAGAGATCATGTACTCTGTCAGTAAATAATTTTTTAGCACATTCCCCCGCTGTGTGATTTATTGATAAAGTATGTGCGCTGAGAGGCAGTGTGCTCTCGTGGTGCAGAGAGCAGCCCTGGGAGCCTGAGAGCCTGGCTTTGAGTCCCAGCTCCTAGCTTACTAGTTGTCGGCCTTGGGCAAGTCACGTGACGGCTCCGGGTCTTGGTTTCCTGCCTCGGTTTCCTCAATTGTATGAAATAGAGCAGATTCATAGTGGTGGAGTTGATGTTTTTTGGAAAGTACTTAGTGTGTGGCACTGACATGTCCTGTCTACGTAGGTGTCAGCTGTTAGTTTCTACTAGTAAACCGTGTAATAAATAAACTGTGTACATTGCAAGTCACGGAAGAAAAAGATAGATTTTTAAAATATTTTATTTACTATTTTTAGAGAGGGGAAAGGAAGGAGAAAGAGAGGGAGAGAAACGCTTGCACATCCCCTTCTAGGGATCTGGCCTGCACCCAGGCATGCGCCCTGACTGGGAACTGAACCCTGCGCCCTTTGGTTCGCAGGCAGGCACTCAATCCACTGAGCCACACCAGCCAGGGTGGAAAAGATAAATTCTAATAGTTTTCTCCCACACCTGTGAATGGTCTTCTCCTCTTTGGATGGAGACCACTAAAGGAACAGGTGTTGTCTGCACCACTTTTGGGTGGGTGGCCTGGAGGCTGGGCCTGGGAGATGGGGCAGCAGGTTGGGAGGCGGCCTCGCTGACCCTCCCCTCCGGGCTTCACCCTTGCCCCAGCTCCAGGGAGCCCAGCGGAAGCTGCAGGAGCAAGAGGGCGAATTCCGGGCCCGCGAACGAGGCCTTCTAGGCAACCTGGAGGAGGCGCGCAGCGCGGAGAAGCAGCAGCTGGACAATGCCCGCAGCCTAGAGCTGAAGCTGGAGGCGGCGCGAACAGAGGCTGCGGAGCTGGGGCTGCGGTTGAGCGCGGCCGAGGGTCGGGCGCAAGGCCTGGAGGCCGAGCTGGCCCGCGTGGAGACCCAGCGGCGCGCGGCCGAGGCCCAGCTGGGCGGCCTGCGATCAGCCCTGCGCCGGGGCTTGGGTCTGGGTCGCACGCCCAGCCCCGCCCCGCGGCCCGTGAGCTCCCCAGGCCGCACTGCACCGGCAGGAGGTGAGCTAAGCCCTAGAGGCTCACAGGACGGGAAAGTGTGTGTGTGTGTGTGTGTGTGTGTGTGTTGGGGGTGGGGGGGTGGAGACTCCTAGTCCCCGCCGGCACGACTAGTTTTCCTCTGACGGGTTCGTCCCTTCTTCGTTTACCAGTCTCCAATCCCCGCCTCTTTGCTCGTCCCTGACACACGGCAGAGAACCGCCCATCTAGGCCCCACGTCTTACGTCACTTTCCATCTCTGAGTCCACGCCCCTCTTTTCAAGGAGTCTCGGCCCCGCCTCCTCACCAAGACTCCTTCCCTTTGCAGATCCAGTCTCCCTGGTTCACTTCTTGTTAAGGGGGCTGGAGGTCGCCTCTTCTTGAAGCCCCCCACTCCTCTGAGTCTTTGAGCATTCATCCTCCCTATTGACCCCCGCCCTCTCTTTATCAGCACCCCACCCTCTTCAGTCTTTCATCCCTAGCTCCGCACCCTTCTGGGTCGGGCCTGTGACTCCGGCATCTCCCTCTCACAGACACACCCTCCACCAAGACCCCTTCCAGGGACTCCTTCAGGAATCCTCCCAGCCCCACCTGCTCCCAAGGCCGGGAAGATGACCTGAGCAGATTAGCGCTGTTTCAGGGGGTGCGAGCACTCCTTTAGGGAGCATTCATCTTGTCTCAGCCCGGCACAGGCTCACCCTGATTCTTAGGGCCTGGGCTAGAACCCGTGGAATCCGAGCACTGCGGGGTATGGACTGTGGGGTCCTGAGTCATTGCCTCCCCAAGTCCACAGATTTAGCCCCAGGATCTTATTCGGTCATGCAGCTACTCAGTATTCACGAAGCACCTACTACGCGCCAAACACAATCGAAGCGCTGGGGTTGGAGCCGTACACAAAATTGACGAGCATTTTCTTTTGTGGTGTTTGTAGTCTAGACAAGGGAGTACCAGCCAAGGAGTGCGTTATAGAAATGAACTAGAGCGTGTCCCGGGTGGGGCGAGGGATGGCCGGAAAACAGGTGAGGAATCGTAAGTCTAGGCACACTGCAGGTGAGAACGTAAAATGGTGCGGCCGCTGTGGAGAGCAGTTTGGCAATTTCTCAAAAAGCTAACCCCAGAATTACCGTAGGACCCAACAATTCCACCCCTAGGTAAGTACCTCAAAGAACTGAAAACAGGGACTCGAGCAGATCCCTGTACCCAGTGTCTGCAGCAGCCACAAGGTGGGAGCAACGAGTGTCCGCAGACAGGTGAGCAGACGGTCGGACATGTGGCGTGTCCACACAGAGGAATAGTGCTCGACCTTCAACGGAAGGACATTGTGACACATGCTACAACATGGACAGACCTTGACAGCGTCATGCTAAGTGAAATAAGCCAGTCCCAAAGGACAAATAGAGTACAATTATCGCACTTACATAAAATACCTAGAATAGCCAAATTCACAGAGACAGAAAGTAGATTAGAGGCTATGAGGGGCCGTGGGGAGTTACTGCTTAGTGAGCACAGTCTCTAGGGTGCATTAGCTTACTGGGCTGCTGTAACAAAGAGCCATCAACAGTGTCTTAACAGGAATTTGGGTCTCCAGGTTCAGGAGGCCGGAAGTCTGAGAACAAGGTGTGGGCGGGGCCCTGCTTCCTGTGATGGTGTTGGGGAGGGGCCTCTCTCTGCCCCTTGGCTTCCGTATGCTATGTCAGCGTAAATCCCACCTTCACGTGGCCTTCACCTTGAGTGTGTGTCCAAATTTCCCCTTTTTTAAAAAGATTTTTTTATTTTTAGAGAGGGGACAGGAGGGAGAAAGAGATGGAGAGAAACATCAATGAGTGGTTGCCTCTCGTGCGCCCCCTACTGGGGACCTGGCTTGCAATCCAGGCACATGACTGGAAATCAAACCAGCAACCCTCTGGTTCACAGGCCGGCGCTCAATCCACTGAGCCACACCAGCCGGGACCAAATTTCCCCTTTTTATAAGAGCACCCATCGTATTGGAGCAGGGCCTGCACTACTCCAGTAAGATCGCATCTTAACTAATGACACCTGCAATGACCATGTCATGTTCTTGGGTCCCAGCAGTTAGGACGTCAGTGTGAATTTTGGGGAGACACAGTTCAGCCCGTAATAGGGATGATGGAAAGGTTTGGGAACAGATAGTGGTGATGGTCATGTGATGATGCGAATATAATCAATGCCACTAAATAGTACACTCATAGATGGCTAGAAAGGCATGTTTTATATATGTTTTATTAATAACTTTTTAAAGATAAGGCAAGGGAGAGGCTAGGGGTGCACGGGAGACAGGGAGAGCCCCACTGAGGAGGTGGCAGGTAAGGGAAGGATAGCTGAAGAGACCCCAAGGACAAGTGGAGGTAACCTTGTCCTGTGAACACAGAGACAGCCGCCGGAGTGTAGGGAGCGAGGTGGGAGGTGAGGACGTGGGGACAAGGGACCTGCTCAAGTAGTCCTTGCAGGACACTATGAGAGTGCTGGCTTCTACTCTGAGAGGATGGGGGTCCTGGGGGCAATGGGTGAATGTCCTGCTGGGGGCTCTTCGGGTGCTGACAGAGCTGTGGGCCAGATTGGTTGTCACTTGGCAGAAGCGGGAGGAAGCGAACTAGCTGAATCCCATCCTGCAGTTTCGATGTTGACCTCTAGGTGCCTCCTGTCTCCATTCATTCTGCCCCTCCCTTCTCTGTGGCCCATCATCTCTGCTTTGAGCCCACACAGCCCCTGAAGGGGGGATTGGTCCTTACCTCCCAGGGAATTACTATGAGGATGGAAGGAGGTGATGTAGGAAAAGCATTGGCCCAGTGCCAGCACTCAGTACAGGAAGGTGTCGAGGTGATGGAGTGTCCACCCTTGGACTGGGCCCTGGGGGCACAGCCCTCATGGCTGGGTGTGGAGCAGACATCATAACTCACCAAGGCGGGACGAGGTCACCCCAACACAGTCTGGGGTCAGGGAGGCCTTGGGGAGTGCTCTTTACATTTAGATCCAAGGGAATGGGCCAGGCAAAGAGGAGTGATGGGGAGAGAAGGGAACAGCATATATGAAGGCCCTAGTGCTGGAACAGGGAATGTTCTAGAACATGGGAGCTGAGGGTGATGGGGCATAGCCAGCTTGTGAGAGGCTCATGCAGTGAGCAGTGGGGCCTCTGAGTGATGGCACGGGAGCTGGGCTTGACTCTGAGAGCGGCCGGGGCTAGTGAAGGGTGAAGCAGGAGGGCTAGGGGACCCGACTGGGGCTGCGGGAGGCTCACATGAGCTGCTGGGATGGGGAAGATGTGTGGCGAGCTTGCAGGCAGTATCCTGACAGGAGAGGCTGGTGGCTGCTGCATCCCTGAGCACTCCTTTCCCTCTAGGAAGTGGGGAAGGGCCCCGCAGCCCCAGCCCCTTGGAATGCAGCCCTGGATCTGAGCCACCATCTCCGGGACCTGCTACCTCCCCAGTGTCTCCAGACCTGGACCCAGAGGCCGTGCGGGGGGCCCTCCGGGATTTCCTGCAGGAGCTTCGGAGCGCCCAGAGAGAACGGGTGAGGCCGTTGTGAATGGCTGTCTGGGGAATCGGTGGCTGAGGGCCCTGTGAGGGGCTGCAGGTTGTCAGAGCAGGGGTCTTCCCTTCCCCTGACCTTGGGACTGCAGGATGAACTTCGCACCCAAACAAATGCCCTGAGTCGCCAGCTGGTTGACATGGAGGCCGAGAGGGACAGCGCAACCTCTCGGGCAAGGCAGTTACAGAAGGCTGTAGCCCAGAGCGAGGAAGGTGAGTCCGATCCCCCCACCCCCGGGTCCTTGCTTTGTTCTCTCGTGCTCTTGGCAGCGGAGGCGGGAGGCTGTGGGATGCCCTGAGTGGCTCCTGTGTCCCTGTCCTGGTCACTGTGACCCGAGTTGGGGGCCGTTGCCTCTGGGAGACCATCCCTGGTGAGCCCCACCCCGTGTTCAAACTTACAGACAGAACTTCAAGGACTCAGGGGCAGGTCCTGGGGTGGGTAGACAAGCAGGCCAGGCATGTTGTGGCCTAGCTCAGGCCTCCAGGCTGTGCCTGGCCAGGCCTGACCCCTGGGGTGGGGACCCACAGCCCGCCGCAGCGTGGATGGGCGGCTGAGCGGGGCCCAGGCAGAGCTGGTACTGCAGGAGGAGAGTGTGCGTCGCAGTGAGCGGGAGCGCCGGGCTGCGCTGGACCAAGTGGCCGCGCTGGAGAGGAGCCTGCAGGCCACTGAGAGTGAGCTCCGGGCCAGCCAGGTAGGCAGGAGCGCAGGGCGGCAGGGCGAGGGGAGGGTCTGGGTGTTGAGTGGATGTTTGTAAGTCCTACTGTGTGCATCTCTGTTTCTGCCTGCCTGGGTCTCAGCACCCACCAAAGTGACCAGCCTGTGAGTCTGTAAAAGCATAGTCAGGCCTACTGTCTTGTTCTGTGTTAAGATCACTAGGCTATGGAAGCAAGAGCTGGGCACTTGACCTTCACAGACCTGGGTTCGGGCCTGGCTCTGTGGTTTCTTAGCCTGCCCGAACCCTGTTCTCCTCATCTGCAGAAGGGGGAGACCAGTGATTGCCTCGCAGAGACCATGCCCATAAGCTCCCCACACACAGGCGGTTCTCGGGGGACTGCTGTTTCCTTGCTCTATGTAGGGCCGTGTGGGTGGTGTTCTGGGGTGTTCGTGTGTCTTTCATCTGTGTGTACGTGTCTGTGTCTGTGTCCAGGGCAGAAAGTGCGGGCCCTGGTGGTGATGGTCCAGGTTGCTGAAGACCTGAGCCCTTCTCACAGCCACCGGTTCCCTCCCTCCCTCCCCACCTTTTCCTCCCCAGGCCCTCCACTGCTGCCCCCACAGCCCACCCCCTGCCTCTGGCTCTAGGCCGAGTTTGAGCGGGGTTGTTGTGTCTGCGGCTCCAGTTTTGGCCTTGGGCCCACCCGCAGGGGCCGCAGGAGGAGGCTGGGAACAAAGCTGGGCAGCAGCCAGAGCGGGGCTGCCGGGCGCAGACACGGCAGGGTTGGGGCTCTGAGCAGGGCAGGGGAGGGGCCAGGCCTGAAGGCGGTTGTAAGGACACCCCTTCTGCCCACCCTGTCTCTGGGGTGGCGACAGGGGTGGAAGGACCGCAGTCTGTCTTCCTGTCCTGTCCCAGTTCTGCAAGCCTCCTTCACCATTTGAACTCATTTGGGAGAAGGAGGGACATCATTTCCTAAAACCCTGTGAGGCCAGGGCTCCTGCCTGTCTCAACTCAGGTCACACATGCAGCTTCTGGGCTGTTCCCCACTTCCTCCAAAAGGTCCTGAAGGGTGCGGGAGGTGCGGGGTGGGCTGGACAGCTGGGGCCTGAGCCCTCCCCCACCCACAGGAGAAAATTGGCAAGATGAAGGCCAACGAGGTGAAGCTGGAGAGCGACAAGCGGCGCCTGAAGGAGGTGCTGGACGCCTCTGAGAGCCGCACCATCAAGCTGGAGCTGCAGCGGCGCTCACTGGAGGGGGAGCTGCAGCGCAGCCGCCTGGGCCTGAGCGACCGTGAGGCGCAGGCCCAGGTCCTCCAGGATCGGGTAGACTCCCTGCAGAGACAGGTGGGTGCCCTCACGCACTTGCAGGCTCCTCAGCTGCAGGCCAGGTGCTTTACACAGACTAAGTAAACCTCCCAGCAACTTTGTGAGGTATCATGATCCTGACTTCACAAGTGGACGGACAGGCTCAGGGGGCTGATGTCATCCCCTGAGATAACAGCTAATGAGAGGCAGAGCCAAAATTGGAGTTTAGGACTGTTTGATGACAGAAGCTGCACGCATAGGAAGCATGCTGGACACGTTAGAGAAGTAGATTTCACTTGTTTCCTATTTTGCCTTGGCTGCTAGGAAGCTCATCTCTAACTGGACTGTGCAGTAATTCTGCTAGTCCTGCATGACCACTCACCAAAGCCAAGAATGGGGGGTCTGAGACAACCAGGTTGATGGCACTCTGGGTGAGGATAGTTAGCCAGCAGTGGGGTGGGGCCTAGGTGGCAGTAGGCTGAGCCAGTGGGATCACATGGGAACAGTAAGTGTCAGTGATGAAGGCCCAGAAGGAGGTGGGAAGGGATTGGCTTGGGTTGGGTTGGACCTTTCCTCTGGAGGCCACAGTGAGAACCAAGCCACTTTACCACCTTGTCTCTCCTGCCAGGTGGCAGACAGTGAGGCGAAGGCAGGGACTTTGCAGCTGACCGTGGAGCGGCTGAGTGGGGCCCTGGCCAAGATGGAGGAGAGCGAGGGGGTCCTGCGAGACAAGGTGCAGGGTCTGACGGAGACTCTGGCCCAGAACAGTGCCAGCCTCACAAGCAGCCAGGACAAGAATCTGCAACTGCAGAAGGCCCTGAAGGCCTGTGAACACGACCGCCAAGTACTCCAGGTATGGCGGTTTCCTGGGTCTGGTTAGGGGCAGACCCAGGGAGAATTAGTTAGCCAGTGGGGCAGTCAGTTAGTTGGAAACCCTAAGGAGCCAGTCAGTGAGAGGGAGGGGTGGGCTTAATAAGAGCATCAGCCAATAAGAGGAGGCTCTGGAGGGAGTGCTAAGAGAATAGCCTACTAGTACAGGCTTGGAGGGACCAGGTGCAAGGTTACTGGGGGAAACGGTATAGGTCAGCAGGCCAGGCCTGCTGTCTGTCATCTTCAGGTGAGGTGACTACCTGTCTTACGGACTTTGAAATTTGCATGAGATAGAGAGTAGAGGCTGTGTCCCAGCCTGGCACCATCAGTCCCTGTCCCCCAGGAACGGCTGGAGGCCGCTCGGCAGGCACTGTCCGAGGCCCGGAGACAGAGCAGCTCCCTGAGCGAGCAGGTGCAGACGATGCGGGGAGAGGTGGAAGACCTGGAGCTGCAGCGGGCCGAGGCTGAGGGCCAGCTGCAACAGCTACAGGAGGTGAGGGCCAGAGTGGGCCCCTTCTGTCCCCAGGATGCTGAGGCCCTCAGGATGGGGTGGCGACCTTTCCACCTATCACAGCCTCATCCCAAATCCAGGTCCAGCCTCCTGGGAGGAGGAACCCCCCACAACCCACATGGCCAGGGAATGAAGCATGATACCCCTATTATAGAGATGGAGAAACTGAGGCCCAGAGAGGAGAGCTGTCTGGCCTCAGGTGACAGTTCCCTGGTGTGGGCCTCAGGGTTGCCCTGCTGCATGAATGGGCACGGCAGGCTGGCTTCATTCTCCCCAAGCTTCAGACGCACACGCTGGAGCCCAGGGGAATCAGGGACTTGCTGGCATCTGTGTAGGTGCTGCAGCAGCGTCAAGAGGCTGAGGCTGCGGCCCTGCGCGCGGTGCAGAAGCTGCAGGATGAGCGGCGGCTGCTGCAGGAGCGCCTGGCCGGCCTGCAGCGTGCTCTGGCCCAGCTAGAAACCGAGAAGCGGGAGGTGGAGCGGTCAGCCTTGAGGCTGGAGAAGGACCGGGTGGCTCTCAAGAGGACGCTGGACAAGGTGGGCTGCTCCCCAGGGCCCTTCCCTCACTTCGTCTAGGTCCTGGCCGTGGCCTGTCTCAGCTGCACATCACTAGGGCCTGGGAGCCTCTGGTCCCGCTGCCTCAAATCTAACACCCCTCCTGGAGCACCCCCTTTCACAGATCTCCCTCTGCACCGGGCACCCTGCTCCCCTCCTGCTCTCCCCACCCAGGTAGAGCGGGAGAAGCTTCGCAGCCACGAGGACACGGCGCGGCTGAGTGCAGAGAAGGGCCGCCTGGACCGAACACTCACGGGGGCCGAGCTGGAGCTGGCTGAGGCCCAGAGGCAGATCCAGCTGCTAGAGGTCCCAGCCCTGGACACCTGCTGTCCTCCTAATCCACGACCCCCCCTCACCCTAGCCTGAGGGCCAGGCTATCCCAGGAGCTGCTGATAGCTCAGCCAGCCCAGAGCCCAGGCCCTGGGGTGGGGGCGGTGGAGGGTGGGCGGCTCTGAGTGAGATGGGGGGTGCTCTCCAGAGTGCAGAGAAGAGAGATGCTAATGGTGGGTTAGCGCCTGAGCCTGTGTGTTCATGTGTGTCGTGGGCGTGTAAGGCATGAGTGTACCTTAGAGTGTTCTTGTGCATGAGCCTTTTGCACAGGTGTGGCAAGTCTGAGTATTAAGAATATGGTATATCTTTGTGCATGTCTGTGTACAGGTGTCTTCATGTATGTAGGAATATTAGGCTTTTGTGCACATGTATGCACCCATGTGAACACAAGTACTCACATGCTTGCTTTGGCACCTGTGTATGGGCCTGCGTGTGAGTACATCTGTGTGTGTGTGTGTGTGTGTCTATCTGAGTAGGGATCACTAGGTACCATAACCGCAGGCCAGGAGGGCGGGGGTGGGGTCGGAACAAACGGGATCTCAAAGCTCCCTCTGCATCCCCTGCCTGCACTGGCCTTGCCACGAGGGCCCCCAGGCTCCCACCCAGGGGAGGCGCCTGATGCCTCCTTGCACACAGGTGTGTGCGCACACGTGGGGCCAGACTCCAGACTAGTGGCCTCTCCTGCAGGCCCAGGTGGTGGTGCTGGAGCAGGACCACAGCCCAGCCCGGCTGGAGGCGGAGGAGCAGCAACAGCTGGAGCTGCAGCAGGAGGTGGAGCGCCTGCGCAGTGCCCAGGTGCAGACGGAACGCACCCTGGAGGCGCGGGAGCGGGCCCACCGGCAGAGGGTGCGTGGGCTGGAGGAGCAGGTACTGAGGCTTGGCTGGGCTCCGGCCCCTCCCCGGGGGGCTGCAGAGCCAGCAGGTCCCTTCCCCCACCACCTTGAGCAGCTGGGCGAGAGGGAAGTGTGAAGCTGGAGAAGGATGAAGGGGAGCGGGGGAGGCCTGTGTGCGACCTCTTGGGTATAAGCAGTCTGGCACCGGAAACTGAAATGGTCAGGTGGTGTCAACCATGGCTGAACATGGGCTTAAGTGATGCCATTGGAACCCAGTCCCCTTGCCATGGCTCTGTTCTCCTCTGGCTCTAGGAAGGCCCTTTCCCGGGGTGGCACAGGTGGCCTCAGCAGCCCCAGCCTCGGTTTATCCCAACAACCCTGATCCCAGAGGAAAGGTGGGGAGGTTTTTTTCTGAGAGTAATAGCAAAAGTCCCAGGGATGCTTCTCATTGGCTAGCTGCAGTTCCAGGCCCCTTTCTGACCCTCCCTGACCTCATCATGTCTACAGGGCAAGGCTGGTTTGGCAAGCCAGGCCTGGGTCACAGGTCCACCCCGGGAGCCAGGCCAGTGCCAGGTCTGTCTGAGTGATGAGGGTGGGGATAGGGCAGCCCCCAAAGAGATGCCGTGCAGTCAGAGGACACCTGACTACACCACGGACCAGAGTGAGGAGGGAAGAGAATGCCCTGGTTCTTTATGAGACCTGTGTCTGCCTGAAACAGGCAGCACTGGTGCCTGCTGGGGTCCCGGCTGCAGTCACCCCCTTTTCTCTGAAATCAGGCCGAGGACCTGGGCTGTCTCTACTGGCGCCCCCTTCTTCCCTCTGCAGGTGTCCACACTGAAGGGGCAGTTGCAGCAGGAGCTTCGGAGGGGCTCCACACCCTTCTCTCCCGCTGCTGGGTCCCCGGAGAAATGAGCCCCTTCCCCGCTGGTGGCCAGGGCAGGGGAGAGGCCTCCCCTCCAGAACAGTCCACCCAGGGGCCTGAGTGTGTCAGGGCCCCCAGAGCTCAAATGAGGGTGAAGAGGAGCTGGGCTGGCAGTTCTGAGAGGCGGGGACTCCAGCACCAGACCAGACCCAGCACCAGCTTTCCAGCATCATTGGAGCCTCCCGCCATCTGTGGGCCCCACTTCGGTCCAGTGTCCCTCCCCAGATGAGCCACTTCCAGTTGTACACGATCCTCGCTGCATGGCTGAGCCAAAGCCAGGGGTCAGGGAGACCCTGTTGTCCGTGGCCGGCCCTGGAGCAGGCCCCTGGAGCACAGGCTTATGGGAAGGCAGAGGGGTGCCTGGGCCTTGGGCAGGGGCCAGAGACCCAGGCCCCCCCTGGCTTCCCAGAGGTCTCTCTGCCTTAGTTCAGAATGTTTGTCAGGAAAGTCCTCAGAGTTCAGAATCCCTGTATTTTTATACCTTTTTATAATGTTAACTGTTCGGAACTGTTTGTGTTTTTTATAACAAGACCCCATTTTCTAAAAATGGCTTTGTACAGATGTGTCCCTTTACTATCAAAGTGCCTCGTCCACCTGGTAAATGGGAGGGGAGACAGGTAGGGCCCGGGGCAAGAGGGACGGATGGACTCCGACAGAATCAGGTTCTGCCCAGCTCTGCCCCTTCTGTCTGCGGACCCTCGCTTGGGTGGGTGACTCCGTGCCTCCAGACTTAGTTTCCCTGCCGGGAATGTACGCATGTGACATCCCCACAGAGGCCAGTTTGGAAGGTTAAATGGATGGTGTGGAGTGGTCGCGCGGAGCCTGGGCCCACGGGCCAGTCAGAGGTGCCCCATCAGCTGGCCCTGTTTCTGCCCTCTGAACAGCAGCCCCACCGCCTCCCACCCGAGTCCTTGATCTCACAATCCACCTACCTTGACCTTCTGCCTTGTACCCTATGTTCACCCCTACGCTTCCATGCTGGCGGCCTCCTGCCCTGGCCTGCACCCCTCTGGTGACGGGGGATGGGTCCTGACTCCTGAACCCTCTACTTAGGATGTAGCCCCGAGGTCAGCTGTCACAGCCATCTCTCCAGCAAGTCAGAGCTGAAGTTGGGGGGGGGGCAGTGCTGGACAGCAGAGGCAAAGAGAAGGTCGCCGAGACATTCCCTTCCTGAAAGACCAGGAACCTCTCCGAGAGGACGGACAGTGATGGAAGCACCTGGCCACCCAATCTGTAGTCTCTGAAAAATGACTGAGTCTTTTGTAAAAACTTTTTAATTTTATAGAAAACAGAGGTGGTCTATGCCCGGGGACTGTAGGGAATCCAAGCAGACCAGCTGGGGCAAGGGGCATAACCTACCTCAGGGGCCAGGGGCACTGTCCTCAGAGAGACCAAGAAGGCACATCGGAGGCCCAGGCCCCACTGAGAGGCCAGGGGGGTGGGGGCTCCCTCCTGGGGGCGAAGACTGTGCAGCGGGGAGCCCGCACTGTGCCTCAGGGGTGGCCACAGGCTGGGGAGGGGCCTGAGACAACCCCCGGCCACAGTCCACTAACTTTTTACCGAATAAAAGGGGTGTCAGGCCGGGAAGGAAAGCACCAGGTCGGTGGGGCCTGAAGGCCCCAGATCTGAGGAGGGGCCGGGGCTTGGGTGCCAGCCGTACCCTAGCAGCCCCCGCAGCTCCTGGCACAGGAGGCCGCCACGGACTGGCACAGGCCACTGCTAGCCATCACGCCGCATTTGGAGAACTTGTCCCGACACAGGTCAGCTGTTGGGGGCGCAGAAAGGAGATGGGGTCAGGGTGGGGCTGGGTGATGGGGACTGCTCCCCATTCTGATTTCAGGGTCCCCTGGCCATGGCGCCTGCACGTGACCCGTGTTTCATACACATGGACAGGCGGACGCACAGAGTGAGCCGGGGGAGGGCGGCGGCGCAGGCTGCCTACCTCGGAGGAGCTCCTCGTGGGCACAGACTGTGCGGACGCAGATCTCCTTATTGATGACGTACATTCGCCGGAGGCTGGGGGGACGAAGCCAGGGGAGGGGTCAGCCCCCCTACCACCCAGCCCCGCCAGGAGAGCCTGGACAGGACTTGGTATGGGAGCCCTGGAGCCCTGGAGCCCTGGAGCCCTGGAGCCCCAACACCCAGGCCAGGGCTCAACCAGGGTTGAGCTCAGCTTCAGGATTCATTCTCCTTCCCCCAAGTCCATCTGGGCCAGCTGGAGCTGTCCCCCTCTGCTCCCTGCCCCCCGAGGCCTGCCCGCGCTCACCTGTAGAAGCAGACCTCGTTGAGACACTGTTTGCAGGGCTTGTGGATGGAGTAGAGACGGGTGCATGGGTACTGCTCCTCACGGCAGTCTGGGTGACAGGGGGGTCAGACTGGGGGGCTGCAGCTTAGGGCCCAGAACTGGGGGGGAGGGTAGCCCATAACCTTGCCCACCAGAGAATGGCTCTCATCTCAGGGTCTAGGTAAGCCCTGCACCCCCTGGCCTAGCCCATACCTCCCCACAAACACACAGCAGCACACACAGATACATGTGCAATGCATGCATACACGGTGTTGTTGGAACTGAAGCTGCCCGATTTTATACAGTGCATTTATTTACACATACACAAATTCACAACCACACTCAGAAGCATGTACTCAAACACGCATCCATTCAAACCCAAGTCCACACCCACACCCACGGTCGCAGTCGTCCACACCCTCACAGGTGCACACACCACCGCACTGAGCTCACGAGGGTCAGACGGGATCCCCCATAGTCTTGCTCTCTCGGGCTCCTGGCTGGGGCAGCCTGGGACCCACTCAGCCAGCCTGGGCTTCCTGCTCCCTCCTCACCTGCCTGCCAGCACACTCCCTGCCCCCAGCATCTGGAAGCAGGGGGCTCCTCCCAAGCCTGCAGCCAATTCAGCCTCCAGCCAGGCCCAGGGGGGCAGGGGGATCTCCCAGAGCTGCCCAGGGGGCCCTGGGTTGGCAGCCTAAAGCAGGGGCACCTTGGCAAGCCCCCCATCCTACCTCCCACTTGGGCCAAAGCCCAGGACCTGGCAGTCTGTCCCACCAGCATCCTGCCCCTCTCCACCCTGACCTCAGGGACTGTGCCTATTTCTCTGGCTGTCGGGGAATCTCTTACCAAGAGGCCCAGGCTCCGTGGGCTCCGTCTCTGCGTTTCCTGGCTCTGGTGTTGGGAGAGGGGACAACTCAGGCCAGGGTTCGGTCCCCTCTCCCAGCCCCGGCACAGACCCTGCCACCCCCAGGGCTGACCGGAGCCTGTGGCCTACCGAAGGTGGGGGCCAGGATGACTTCCTGTTGGACTTGCTGCTGAGACTGGAACTGGAACTGCTCCTCGGAGGGCCGAGGGGTGGCCTCTGCACAGGACGGGGTAAGGGGTCTTCTCCTTGCCCTGCCCTGCCCGCCACCCACCTGCCCAGGTGTCTGCCCACCTTATGCAGCCCCCACCCTTTACCTTGGTAATCGTAGTAGTCCGGGGTGTCTGAAAACAAAGGTGAATGCAGAGCTGGGGGGGCGGGCAGGCCGGTTCCCAGCTCCAGGGGCAGAGGAGGTCACGACTGAGCCAGGAGCGCCCCCTCCACCCTACCCTGATTCCCATCACCTAACCCCACCAGGTCCCTGGCTGAGCCTTTGCACATCTGGGAAGCCAGGCCTTGATGACATGGCAGGGCTGGGGGCTGTGCGGGGACAAGGCCTTACCAATCTGGTCACTGTAATGGGGGTACTGGACGTGGTCTGGGAACGGTGGCAGTGGGTCCAGGTCATATTGCCCCTGAGCCAGCAGGCCTGCTGTGGGGAGATGAAACAATAGGGGGTGTCCCACGGGGACAGCAGGGGTGGGAGCCGTTCCTGGAGAGGCAGGCCTGCAAAACCCTAAGATCCTACGACCAGACTCTTAGACCCTCAGGATGCAAATGCATCCCTCAACCATTAAGGCCCTCACATAAACTCCTGGTCCAGTGTCCCCTCGTTGACTTCGTCCTGCCCAGTCCCCCCACCCCTCCCCCATGCTGGCATCCTGGCCGTTCCTGGAACTGAGCACTCTCCTGTCTGTCCCCGGGCCTGGGCACCTGACTCTCCCTAGGCCTGTAATCCTGGTCACCTTCTTCAGGTCTCAATATTTCAGCCCTGCTGAGAGGCTCTCGCTGGCCCACCTCCTGCTGTTCTCATCCTCCTGGTATTTCCATCGTAGCGCCCCGCACACTGGACATTATCTACACAGCCCTCCCTCACCTAGACTGGCGGCACCATGAGGGTGGGGACTTGTCTGCCTGGTACATCGTGGTATCCCCAGGGCCCCGCCAAGGGTAACAGTGGGAAATCATGACCCGCCCCACCACGCTTCCTTTGACATCGTTTCTGGAAGTGCTGACTCTGACTAGTGTGTGGCTTGTAAATGAACAGCATGCTTGTCTAAGAATCCTAGGAACTAACTTTGAAAGGTACCGATCCTGACCTCAGGCATCCCAGCTCCAGGAGAGGTGCTGACTTTCAGCCTGGAGCCAGGATGACATGAAGCCAGGAGGACTAAACCAGGATGCTGCACACAGGACCAGACCATCACTTGCTGGATTGGAATGGACTGTGCTCGTCTGCATGTAGAGAGCTTTGCAAGCCCCTCCCTAGATCCCTGTCGGTTCCCCTTGCCCTGCTTATAAAAGCCTCTGCCTCCACTGAGATGTGGGGCTGTGCTTTGAGACACGAGTCCCCCTTCTTCCAGATGCCCAGCATCTGCAAATAAACCGCTTTCCTTGACATCAGCACCTGCCTCTCGAGCGCTGGCTTTTACAGCAGCGGGCAGCCGGCCCTGCATTCGGCCGCACTGGTGCCTGCACAGAGTGGAAGCTCAGTAGACAGTTGTTCAAAGATTCAGGCTGAACCTGGCAGGGCCTTTGGATCCCCACTGATGACTTCTCACTTGACCACCAGGGACCCTTCTAAGGTCCATACTGTACAGGGTGGTGGAGCCCCAAATGGGTCTAGACTCCCTGACTCTGGTACCCTCAACTCCCTACATGTCAGCTCCTGGGAGGGTGACTGAGTGAGCAGCAAAGTGTGGCCTTCTGCACCTGTGTGTGTGCCCATTCTCCAGAACGCTGCCTGTCTGCGGCTGTGGACAGTGGGGTGAGAGCCCAGGAAATGCCTCAGACCCTGGGAGGGGCTGGCTAGTCCAGTCTGTGCTCCAGGAGGCAGGAGGCCCTGAGACACGGGGACCTGAAGACCCACTGCCATCGCCCTCCCCCACACCCTCACTCTCACCCACGTAAGGGGACCCCCCACGCCACCTCCATGAGCCACTTACCAGGCAGGAAAAGTAGGAAGAGGTAGGCAGCTCTCATGGCCACTGAGGTGAAGAGGGCTGGGCTGATGTCAGACAGCTGGGAGAAGGGAGGGGGTCAGACCGCATCCCAGGCCCACTGAGCCAGGACCGCCAAGCCCACCTCTGCTCCCCAGATTCAGCCTGGAGAAGGAGTCTCCCGGAATAGAAGCCATGCACAGGGAGGGCCCAGAGTCTGGGGAGGGAACTGCTTTGAAGGGACATCTGCTGTCCCTGATGGTTCACTGAGGGCTCGAGCCCTGAGGGACAAGGTCTCCCACGTGGCTCCAGGGCTGATGGAGAGCAGCCCCCCTACCTGCGCTGCTCAGTTGGGGGACATTTCTAACCCCCTCCCGGCCCTGACCTTACTCTCTGTGTCCACCACCATGCCCAGCTCTGGTTCAGCACCTCCCCAGGTGCCCACCCAGTACATCGAGCATGTAAATCCCTGACCCCGGAGCCCATCCTTGGGACCCCAGCCCTGTCCAGCCAACATCACAGCCCACTCAGTGGCGTCTGCCCAACCCACCACCTGCTCCCAATTAGCCCCTGGGCCTTGAGCATCGTCCTTCAGCAGGAAACCACATGCGTGCGTAGGCCCCAGGGCCCCCGAAGGCGGCCAGGCCTGGGCAGGGCTCCCACCCCCAGAAGATTCCTCTCCTGCCAGGCCTCCCAAGACCTGGCTGTGCATCAGACTCACGAGACTGTGGTCTGTTTGTCTGCAGCAGCAGGAAACACTTAGGGTGGAGTCTGAGGAGGGCTTCTCTGGCTCCTAGGAAGTCAGTGCTGGAGGGAACCATGATGTCACCCAGCCTAGGGGTGCTGAACTCCCCGACATGGTATGGGAAGTGTTGTATATGTAGTTTTGGGGGGACAGAGCAGGGCTCCATAGCTCTCACCAGGCTCTGGAAGTTTAAGAACTCCTGGCTGAGTCCGGCGTCTGGCTGCTGGCCCCACAGTGGACTTGGCCGAGTCTCCAGGTCCCGGGTCTGGGCCCAGCTCAGCGGAGGGCAGCCGCAAACAGTCAGCCTTCTGCTGGGAGGCCTGGGAAGGGGCCCACGGGCTCACTTACCCAGGAGCGCCCCCTCCCTGCCACAACTCAGGGATCTCTTCCCCACAGCTAGCTGGAAGCCTAACTTTGACACATTTCCCTTGCGGGGAGTATAGCGAGAAGAAAGGGAAGAGGCAGAAGCAGGCATCTTGCCCTCGTTTTCCCCAGTTCCGGGACTTCTGTGACCCCTGCCCACCTCCTGCATTCAACGTCTCTCTCCCTCCCTGAACCCTCGGGGCAGCTGCTTGAGGCGGGTGAGGACACTGAGGTGGGACAGGGTGGGTGCAGAGATGAGACTCAGGACTCAAGCTGCCCCTCAGGCTAGGGACATCTGGCTCCCCACAGCCCCATTCTGAGCCCCCTTGGCCTCCCTCTGTTAAGTGGGGCTGAAAGACCTGGACCTCCTTCCTTGCAGCTCCCTACAGGGTCACGCTCTCTTGTCCTCATCCCCCATCCCCAGGGGCTGATGGCAGTCAGGCGCAGCAGGGCTGTCAGCACCAGAAGGTGGCCCTGCGACCGGGCCTAAGGGGTTTATGAGTGGGGCGACCTCTGTTCCCAAAGCCTCTCCTTGGCCTCTCAGCCCCCCGGCTCGGAGTCTAGTCATTTCCTCCCCAGGTCTGGCGCCCAGGCCCAGGCTTCTTGAGCAAAGGGGCCCCTAGGGCAAGGGGAGTGCTTGTAAAGAGGAGAGTCCCGTGGGAGTAATTAATTGACCCAGGGAACAGCTCCAAGCACTTCTAGACTATGGGTTTGGGGGGTGTGGGGGAGACCTAGGACCTGCCTCGGCCGCAACTCCGCTCCCCTCTAAGTTCCTCGTGGGAGGGGGACAAGCGGGCCTTCCCAGAGCCTCCTGCCCACGCTCCCTCGGAGGGAGGCGCTGCGGAGGCCGGGCTGGGGTCGGACGGGAGGAAACCAGATGTTGCGGCCCGCACAGCTGGGAACAATCAGCCGCGGCCGGCGCGCTCTCCCGGTCTCTGATCTCCCTTTGTCTCTCCGCGTCTCGGGGCTCCCGCCGCACACCCCCACCCCACCCGCCACATTCCAACCTCCCAGGGAGAACAAAAGCCGCCCCCAGCCCCGACGCCCCCATTTCTGGCTCCCCCCAAACTCCGTCTCCTCTCCCTTCCCAGTCCGCGTCCTCCTCTCAAAGAGATCCCAAACTTTCTAAGTGGCCTCTTAGCATCTGCTCAGACGGCCGGGGTTCAGGGACACTGGCAGCCACCCCCAGTAGCGGGGACACGCAGAGCCCCGCACCGCCCCCCTGCCCGCCGTCCGGGTCCCGCGAGGGCTGCCCGCGGAGTCCCGTAGCCAGGCTCTCGCCTACCTGGCCGGGTCACTCCGCTCCGAATCCGCCCGCCGGAGCCGCCCCTTTGCCCGCTGCGAGCCCCGCTCGGGGCCCCCGACGGGCCGGCGCCCGCCCTCCAGCCCTGGATCCGCTGGGTCCTAACGCGAGAAACGCCACTAGGGCCGCCGTGCCCTCGGGTCTGCACCGGTTCCTGGGGGCGCCCGTGGAGCCACCGTCAGGTTTGCCCTACACTCTTACTGTGCAGAACGTCTCCTCCTCCTCTCCGCATGGCTTCTGGCCCGCAATCAGTGGTGAGAGGGACGAGTTACCCCATTTTACAGAGGAGGAAACCAAGGCTCATAAAGGAGTTCACCCAGGGCCGCTCAGCTGGAAGTAAGCCTTGCGCTCCCCTCTGGCTTCTCCCAGCTTCGAGGACACCCTGTCTGGCCTGATTTTCCTCCTGCCTCTCTGGCTGCTCCTTTTGGGTCTTCTTAGTCATCTCCGGGCTGCAGTGGCTTCCATAACCAGCATTTCTTTCAGGCCTCCGGCTCCAGCCTACAAGGCCTGGCCCCACCAGTATCCCCAAGGCATACATATTCATCAGGGATCCGAGTCCAAATTCAGGACCCCAAGTCCAAATTCAGGACCCCGTGACCCTCTCCCAGGCCTGGCCCCAGAAGGTGTTCCCACTCAGTGGCCTCATGGTCCTTCCAGGACTCAGGCTTCTCCTGCCATCTGCCCCTGCATCCAGTCCAGCACCCAGTCCCTCATTCTGCCTCCAAAGTATCTTTTGAGTCTGTTCATTGCCCTCATGGTGGTAAGCCACCACCATCTCTTTAAATTTTTTTAAAAGAAATATTGACTTAGAGAGAGAGGGAGAGAGATCAGTTATTTCACTTACTGATGCATTCATTGGTTGATTCTTATATGTGCCCTGACCAGGGATCAAACCCACAACCTTAGTGTAACAGTACAATGCTCTAACCACTGATATATCCTGCCAGGGCTGCCGTTACCATCTATTGCCTGGATTCTGTGACAACCTCCAATCTGGGCCTTCTCAAGGGGGTCCTGCCCTTCCTGGCCCACTTCAGACACTGGCCCCTTACACTTAAAGCCTCTGCTCCTTTTCCAAGTAGCCCAAGGCTCAGCTTCCTGGTGGCCCCCAAGAGCCCTACCCTTCATCCTGGTCTGGCTTTGCCTCTTCATTCCCTCCAGCCATGTGATCTTTCGGCATTCTCTCACTAACGTCCTTTCTCTGTGGCCACAGGGCCTTTCCTCAAGCTTTTCTTCCTCCTCGAACACTGGTGAGGTCTACCTCCTTCTGGTTACAGATCAAATCCTCCCTTCCTCAGAGAAGCCTTCCCTTTCTCCCCGTCAGGCTCCAAAGCATCTTCTGCTTTGCTGCTCACAGCTGGCATGCTGTCCTATGTCTGCGGGATCATTTGATTAGCCTGTCAACTACGTGAAGACAGGGACAAGGTCTGTTTTTGCTCATCCTCACATTTTGCTCATTAGGCACAATGCCTTGCTCAGCAGCTCTTCCGGGAACATTTGTGGAATGAATGAATGAGTGTACACTGGATTCTTCTTGGAGAGACTGGCTGGGTGGGGGGGATGCAGGTGCCCAGACTCTGGGGCAGTCCTCAGCCCTGCCTAGTCTTGGGAGGCTGGGCCTGAGGCAGGGAGCTCCAGCTGGGAGGGGGCGATTGGCATGCCCCTTGACTCAGGCACTCACCATCAGGTCTCCTCGCTGGGTCCTGCTCCCCATGACTGCCTATCTCTTGGACCCTGAATCCTATTAGACAGGAAGTACATATGGCAGTTTCCCCTTATCTGTGGTTTTGCTTTCCGTAGTTTCAGTTACCCATGGGACTCTGCAGGCTGGAAATATTTAATAGGACATTCCAGAAGTAAACAATTTATATGTTTCAAGTTGCACACCGTTCTGAGTAGCATGATGAAATCTCAGATCATCTCTGTCCGGCCGGATGTGAGTCACCCCTTTGTCCAGAGTGTCCACACTACACGTGCTCTCGGTCCGTTGGTCCCTCGGCAGCCATCTCTGTCATCTGTGTTATCTGTTACAGTACCTCAGTACTTGTGTTCAAGTAACTCTTATTTTACTTCCTAATGCCGCATTCACATACCTCTTATTATGGTATATTCATCGTCCTAGTTCATTAGTTATTGTTACTTTCTGACTGTGCCTGATTTATAATCAAACTTTGTCACAGGTGTGTCCAGGAAGAAAGTGTACACGGGGCCTGGCGCTCTCTGCGGTTCCAGGACCCACTGGTGGTATTGGAGTGTGTCCCCGTGCATGAGAGGGGCGCTGCTGTGTGTCCTGGCATCATCTGTGGCCCCCAGTGCTGGTTTGTGAAATGAATGAGCACCTGCCACTTCCCTCCCCAGTGTCTATCACAGATCAGCAGGGTCTTCTGTCACTGACAGTGCTACAGGCTCCAAGGGCCAGCCCAGCCCCCTGTGCCCTCTCTTATTGCCTCACTGTTACCAGGCACAATCCCACTAAGGTGGAGAGGAAACAGCCTGGCAGGAATCCTGCCCCCTACTATTGACAAAAGGGGGAAACTGAGGCCCCAAACCTGCACTCTAGTGTCCTGGCTTCCAGATCTTTGCTGCTCCTACACACACCCCTGGCCCTAAGGACCCAAGCACAGGGGGCAGCTATTTGGGGAGAGGTAGTGGGTGTGGGTGCTTTCTAGAGACCTGCCCCTTCCCTGACCATCCTGCCTCTCACCCCAGGCTACACGCTGTATGCAGGCAAAGGCCATCTTTCATTTGCTGCTGCAGCCCCTCTGCCAGGCACATGACTGCCCAATAAATGCGTGAATCACCAGCTAAGGGTAGAGGAGGGATTCAAACCCAGGCCTCTCACGGTGTCCTCTGACTCCCCTTGAACAGCAACCATCACCCTGAACTGTTGCTGGCTTATGGCTGAGAACCCAGAGCAGGTCTGTGGATGCACCTGATATTATGAGTTACCTTCTCACACCCACGTCCCTCATCCTCAGTCTGAGTCTACATTTACCGAGCTCTTACAGGGGCAGGGCTGGGGGTGACGCCGGGGCTTCTGAGAGCGAGCTTGGTGGGGCCCTTGGAAGGCAGGAATCGGGCTTGTTTCCTGGTCTCCCCTGCCCAGCACAGATGGGCCAGATGATGGTGTAGGGCTTCGCCACGTGCCCAGACAGGGACACTGCACATGGTTTTGGATGGGCAGAGTGTGCGCAGAGCCTGGATTTTCATCTGAGGGAGGAAGTGAGTGGACCACAAACTTGTCCCTGGATGTGAAGGGTGGGCAGGGGGAAAGGGACCGGCCCCAGTCACATGCCTCCTGGACACTAGCACCTGCCTGGGTCTGAGGCAAGTCCTTTGCCTTTCTGCCCCACCGCAGGAGGGTAGGATACTGGATACTTAAGAGTGTGGATACTGGAGTCTAAGCAATCTGGCCCTACCTCTGACCACTCGTGTGACCTCTAAGCCTTAGTTTCTATGTGTCAAATGGGGACAGTAGTCCATAGTCGCTCTGAGGACTAAATGACAATGCTGTAAAATGCTTAGCAGAGTACCAGGCACAAGTTCAACTCAGAAATATTACTATCAAAAGAAGGGGAGGCTGGGAGCAGACCCGGGACAGTTTCTGCCAGCCAGGCCACCGGCTCAGCAGTACCAGGCAGGAAACAGGTACAAGCAAGCCAGTAAAATAGTGATTTTATTTGCTACGCTGACAGCAGCTCTGTGGGGTTGGTGGCTGCTGTCTCTACATGGGGTGTCTGAAAAGGGGACAAAAGTTAGCATTTCCCCAAGTGGGGGCAGGAGGGGCTGTGCTAGGCAGACTTGGGGCAAGAGTGTGACCACCGCCAGGCTCAGGGCTGGCGGTGGTGTCTCTGGAGACAGGGCCCAGTCCGTGGCTCAGAGGAAGGGAGATCCAGGGTCCAGCGCGCTGGACAGGGTGCACGCACTACCTCCCGGGCCCGGCGGGTGGTGGCCAGGGCTGCTCAGCCAGCTCCTGCTCCAGCTGCTTGAAACGCTTCTTGGAGACGCCCTTGGGCCGCAGCCACCGCAGGCAGCCTGGGAGGCAGTGGTCCAGCACACTCTGCAGAGAAGAGAAACAGCACAGAGGTGGAGGCGGCTGTGGCCCAGCCCCTCCAACCTCCCCAGCCCCTCGCTGAAGCGGGTCCCACCTCCAGCAGGAAGGCCCCCACGAAGTTGAAGGCGACCAAGCCCAGCAGCAGCAGCTTGAAGCAGGTGTCTCTGATGTTGCTCAGTGTCAGTGGCCCCCGCAGGAGGCCGGGCACCAGGAGGAGGCACACCAGGACGGAGCCCAAGAGTGCCAGGGCCACCAGGAAGGGCACTGGGGGGGAGAGACAGTCAGGCCAGAGCAGCCCTGCCCACTCACACACCGGCCCATGGGGACCCCCCCACTGCACCCCCTGCCCCCCACCCCACCACGCAGCAGCACCGTTGGTGTACAGCGGCTGGCGAAAGGGCGCCCCCTTGGACACAGCTGCGGCCAGGATGAGGTACTGGAAGCTGGACAGAGAGAAGACCACTGTGTTCTCGTAGTTGGGCAGGTTGTCTGGCGCGGGCACTGTCCGGTTCAGAGGCTGGAACCTGAGGGCACAGGGGCCAGGGGTCAGGGAATGTGCGGGTGGAGGACAGGGTCGGGTGGGGGGGACTTAGGGGTGGGCCCCCTACTCACCAGGGCTGGGCCAGTGTCAGGAAGTAGCCCCCCAGCTGCACACCGGCCACCAGGGCCACCTGCAGCAGCAGGCTGCTCAGCACGGGCACACTGAGCAGGGCCCCTGGTGGCCGTGCCCGCCCCAGCACTGGCGCTGGGCCGGTGCGGCTCATGAGCACGGCCACTGTGGCGGTGATGACCAGGTCAATGACCAGGAACTGCAAGTCACCCAGGTTGGTGTTGATCTGCCGGCAGGGGAGGGAGGGCAGGAGGAATGGTAGCCCCTAGTCTGACAGGGGAGCCCCAGCCCTGGTCTTTGGGGGCCCCTCTCCCAGTCTGAGGGAGCGGCAGCCCTGCTGGCCTTGGGGGGCCTGACTCTGAAGGGGCGGCTCCCCTGACCAGTGGGGAAGGCCCAGCCAAGGGGAGACCGAGCCTCGGCCTTGCGGAGGGCACAGTTCCCGCCCACAGGAAGCCCCAGGCTCCAGGCGGACATAGGAAAAGGCCCTAATATAAAAACAGCATGGCCACACAGCGTCCTCCGCTTTCCGTGAGGGCCAGGGACATGCTTTCAGAGGGGGTGAGATGCCGCTCTTCTCAGGGAAACAGGTGGACCCATGAGAAAGGGGAAAGGGCCTTGGCTCCTCCCTATCCCACCTCCACCTCCCCGGCACCGCCTGGACCATGCCTCAGTGTCCCCTGCAGACGGGGAGCTCTGGAGGACAGGGACGTGTTAGCACAGAACCGACCCCCTGGCCCATTTCTGAGGACCTCCAGGCTCTGTGCTTTCATCCTCTCATACTGGCCTGGCCCTGGAGGCTCAGGAGGCACCCGGGCCACACAGCCAAAAGTGGCAGAGCGGGATCTGAGGCCACACCAGCTATGCCAGAACCCGCCAAGCCCCTAACCCTACGACAGAGCATCCCTGCCCTGGCCCGACGCGGGCACCCACCGTGTACAGGATCAGGACAGAGACGAACTGGGTCAGGCTGTACAGGGCCATGTACTTGAAGACGCTGAAGGACGTGTCGAGGGAGCAGCGGCCTTCCCTGGGGAGCAGGTGCGGGTGTTAGAGGCCCAGGCTGGCTGACGGGCCAGCACCTGCCTATGGGCCCCTGCCGCCTCACCTGATGACCATGGGCACGCACTCGATGCTGGCCATGCTTGAGGTGAAGGGCGAGACCACTGAGGCCTCGGCCTGGGAGAGTGAGATGCCCACGTCGGCCGCCTTGAGGGCCCCACAGTCATTGGCGCCGTCCCCGCACATGCCCACACAGTACCTGGCAGAGGGGGCAGGTGCGGCCCGGATTCATAGCAGGCTCGGCCTGGGAGGTGCCTTTCCACCTGTGACACAGCCCCACCCGCCCCCAGGCGTGCCGGCGGAGCACAAGGCAGGCGGGTGCCCGGCGTGCAGGAGGTGCTCAGTGAATGGGCGCAGCTACTGCTCTGGCCTGAGAACCCTAGGAGAGCCCGCGCGGCTTCCTTCTGAGGGCTGCGGTCCTCTGATGCCCATGTCAGGGGCAGGGGTTCACGGACTGGCCTGTCCCCCCGAGGCCCCTCCCCCGTGCACACTCACTGAAGCTTCTGCAGCTCACACACCAGCTCCGTCTTCTGCTCAGGAGCCATGCGGGCAAAAATGGTGCCCTGGACCAGGACCTGGGGGCACAGGGAGAGGGCGAGGTGCGCAGGCAGCCGCAGGATAGGGGTGGGGCAGCCAGGAGGAGGGAGCGGAGCAGGGGGAGGTGCGGGGGGCCCAGGGAGGCTGGGCGGCCCTACCTTGGGCAGTAGCTTGGGGAAGTGGTTCACCAGGACACCAAAGGTGGGCCCGCTGAGGGCCAGGTGGCTAGAGCGGGGGTCTGGCTCCACGGTGTAGTTTGAGAACTGGTCAGGATCCTGCAAGCCCGGGAAGCTCAGCTCAGCACCCCTGGCCACCCCGGGTTGCCAGGGCCTGGATCAGGTGACACAGGGGCCGGGGCACCAGTGGGGTATGTGGCAGGAACTCTGGGTCAGCCTCACCTTCGCCCCATTCACAGCTGCAGAGGACTCCACCGGCAGGAGCTCGAGGGAGGCAGGCTGGCCCCGCTCAGGGGGAGTGGCGCTCAGGATGACCAGACGCTCCTGGGGGCCCACCATGCCGCAGCTCTGGGCCACAGTGACTGCTGTCTGCAGGTTGTCCCCTGGAGCGCATGGGTCAAGGTCAGGGTCCAGCTGCCATCCAGGGCGGCCATCCTCACCCTGACATGTGTCAAAGGAAAAATCGAGGCCGGATAGAATCCGTCTGCCGTGACCGGCTGGATGGGCTCAGGTAGGTTACCAACATCCCTGAACCTGTTTTCCCGTCTATGAACTTAGGCATCAAAGGTCTCAGCAACTGGGGGCCTGGGTTCGAGTCCCACATACACTCCTTAGTGCTGCGGGGCTCTGCTGGAAAGTGTGTGGGGGGGGCGGGTAGGGAAAACGAGGAGGAAACAGACCTACTGAGCTCCTCCAAGTCACCCTGTGGCAACCAGGCCTTGGAGAGGCCATCTAGCAGGTGAGCAGCCGGGTTGGACCCAGGCTGTCCGACCCACCCCTGGGCTCTTCGGAAGTCACACTGCTCCTCTGACCCTCCCCTTCTTCATCTGTCAGATAGGCGACAATGACCACTTGGAGGGGGATACTGTAAAGATCCACGACACGTCTGACAAGGACCTGGCCTGGAACAGGGTCCTAGGAGATGTGCCGGGCAGTGCCACTGGGTCCCTTCTCCCTGCCCAGAAGGGGCGCTGTGCCCTGAGCGGGCCTAGGGTACCTGTCACCATGACGGTGCGGATGTGGGTTCCCCGCAGAGCCTGGATAACTGGTGTTGTCTGTGGCTTCAGCAGGTTCCTCATGACCAACAGCCCCAGGAGGCTCAGCTGCTGCTCCACAGCGTCCCTGCAGGGTGGGTCAGAGGTCACAAGCGAGCAGGCCCCGCCCCCAGCTCTGGGCCCTGCCCACTCACAGGACTCCCTTTGCCACGCCTGAGGCTTGGTTCCCAGGGCCCACCTGGTCAGCTGCTGAGCTGCCTCCAGACTGGGTGTGACGGGCAGCGGCTTGCCGGCGAGGGCCACCACGCGGTAGCCGGCAGCAGTGTAGCTCTGCAATACCTGCGCAAAGCTGGTGGGCACTGCCAGGCAGGGACAGATGTCAGCGGGACAGGAATGTTGGTGCAGGGACAGAGACTGGATGCTCACCCAGCTCTGTGTCAAGGCTGACCAATGACCAGTGGACCTGGGGCCCACCCCTTCACCTGTCTCAGGGCTGCAGAGGCCAGCCACCAGCTCAGGGGAGCCCTTGACGTAGGCCTCGGGCTGTGCGGCGCCTGGCCACACCACCACCACGTTCATGCGCTGCAGGGCTGATGAGAAGGGGAAGCGGCCGAGGATGCTGAGCGGCACCAGGGGCTCCTCCTACGGGGTGGGAGAGCAGTTGAGGAGCTGGCCTGCGGAGCCCTCCCCTCCAACCCCACAGGCTTCCTCTCAGCTCACCATGCCCTGGCGCTGGGGCTCCTGAACTGGAGGTCTCATCACTGCTAAGACCTGGGTCCCAAGTGTGGCGTCGGCAGCCAGCCCCTCTTCCAGGACCTGGGAGGCAGGCAGAGAAGGTTGGCCTCACAGGGCCTGGGTGCTGGCTTGGCTTGGGGCAGCCAATCCTTGGCCCATGGAGAGAGGCAGCAGGAGAAAGTCAAGTTAGACTTATTCAAGACTTCCTTCATGGAAGACTGGATAGAACAGAAGAATGTGGGCTTTGGGGTCAGGCGGACCCAAGTTCAAACTCTGGCTTTGCTGCTGGGTGACCTTGGACAAGTTATTACAAATTCCCCTCAGCCTCAGTTTCCTCCCTGTGAAGGAGGCTTTAAGCTTCCTTCCTAGGGCTACAGGGAGGAGTACACGAAACGGATGTACAGTAGAGTGCTGGCACATAGTAGGTGCTGCACACGTGGCCTTGGCCATTGTTACTACTGACAGTGGGCATAACAGAGGCCACCCTGGAAGTCCTAGAATGAAGACCAGGTGGGCTTAGTTAGGGCCCAGCTGCCCAGAGGCAGGGGGCTGACCTGCTTGGCCTCCTCACCCAGCCAGTAGATTCCACCATCTTGAGGTCCATAGGGTCGCCCACCGGGGTGTCCTGGAGCCGGCTGAGGGTGTGGCAGGTGGCCAGTGCTCGGAGCAGGGGCCCCATGGGCAGGCGGCGGGGCTCTGGGACCAGTGGCAGGAAGGCCCGCCCTTGCCGGGGCACCACACCCATCACATCCAAGCCATCCTCAGTGAGGGTGCCTGTCTGCGGGGGCAAGCGGGCAGGCCGGGGATGAGGCCGGGATGAGCTGTGCCCTGCTGGCTGGGCGCCCACACCCCAGGCCAGGCAGGTCCCCCGGGAGTCCCAGGGCCCAGAGCTGGAACCAAAAGAGGTCTTCTCGTCTCTAGGCTTCTACATATTCGGTTCCTCTGCCAACTGGCCCCCCAACCCTGCTGTTTCTTTGTCTGGTGTCACTTCTTCCAGGAAGTCTTCCAGGAAGTCTTCTGTAACCCTACGGCTGGGCCAGGCGGTTCTGGCTGCGGGCTCCCACCCACGGCCCCTCTGCTACCCCACCACTTGTTCACTGCGGTACTAGGGAGAAGACCTGGTTGCGCACTGCGCTTAATTTAATTATTGGATAAGTGAATGAATGAGCGAGTGAATGAAGGAATGCCTGCATTTCCCACACATCCATCTGTTACATGTCTGGCTCCTTTGCTAGTCTGGGAGCTCTGGGAATCTGATCATCCACCAACCTTTCTATTCAAAACCCTCCACAGCCCCTCTGCCCTCAAAATAACATCTAAGCTCCTGCCCACTGCTCCTCGGGCCTCAAGCACATGGTCTCTTCCTCCAAGGAGCCACACTGGTTCCTTCCCTAATCTCCCCGGTCCCGGGGCCTGCCACGACCCCTCACTGAGGTCACCAGGGACCTGCTCACGGGAGCCCTCCTTGATTGCTCTCTCTCTAAGGGAGGGACCCCCATGTATCACCCACCAGGTATCTGATTTACTTCCTTCCTAAAACCCATCACTGCCCCAGGCTCTCTGTGTTCCTGGGTTCACTTGTTCTGCGGCGGGGGGGGGGGGGGGGGGGGGGGGGGGGGGGGGGGGGGGGGTGGGAGGGCACACACATCCATGTCCGGGGTGACCGCTGTGTGGGTCATGGATGGATCCCCAGGGGCACTGCGCACACAGCAGGCTCTCAGCAATTCTCTAACAAGTGAATTAATGACTTCAGACATTTTATCTGAGCCTGATGCGAGTGGTAGCTTGGGGAGGGGCAGTTCCTGAGTGTTTCCGCCCTAGTTCAGCGCCTGGCATCCAGCAGGCCCTTAGTCAATGTCGCTGAGTGAAGAATGCAGGTGTGGAGGCCCACCCCGCATCAGCCCGGCCCACGGCCCCTACCTTGTCGAAGCACACCAGCTGTAGCTTGCCCCCCAGGTTGATGCGAAGCGGGTGGATGCAGAAGATGCCCTGGCGCCGGAGCCGGCTCTGGGCGTAGAGCGTGCACACAGTCATGGCAGCCGGCAGGGCAGGCGGCACCACCACCGTCACCAGGTCCAGAGCCCGGACCACGATTTCATTCACTGGTGCCTGGCAGGGCAGGGGGCACCGTGAATGCCAGGGGCCAGGCTGTATGGGCCCTGGGCTCCTACTGGCAGCCCCCACCTGGCCCCCCGGCTTACGTACCCGGTTTCGGTGGAGGACGAAGATGCTGTAGACAGTGCCGAAGAGAGCTGGGGAGACAGCAAGGGGCTCAGTGGGGCTTGGGATGGAGCACTGGGGACCATGGCAGGGCAGGGTACAAGGTGCACTCACCCAGGACAGCAAGGGCAGCCACGAACTTCATGCTGTGCTGGTAGAACTTGAAGCTGAGAGGCCGCGGGTGCAAGATGGAGCTCACCAGCCCCCCCTTAGCTGTGCAGAACCCTGTGAGGGGCAAGGGACTGAGGCGGGGGCGCCGAAGGTCAAGACGGCCTTCCCCCTCTGACCAGTGTGACTCAATTTGTTGGGCATCATCAGGAAAAGTGAAAGGTTGCCAGTTCGATTCCTGGTCCGGGTACCTGCCTGGGTTGCGGGTTCGGTCCCTGATCGAGGCAACTGATTGATGTTTCTCTCTCACATTGATGTCTCTTTCCCTCTCCCCCGCCCCTCTGCTCCCCTCTCTCTAAAAATAAGTAAATAAAATCTTAAAAAAAAGGGGGTCTTTCTACCCCTACCCAACCCATTTGCACCTCTGGGAGTGTAAGACATAAGGCTCCAGGGTTAAGTACATATTATCCGGTTTGGGGTCACACGTGACAGCCCACAGGACTTGTCCAGCCCGCAGAGTTTATTAAAAACTCAACGAGTAAGTCAGATCTGGTGACACTGGGTCCCCTTCCCACGTGGCAAGAACCTGTGAAGTTGTACAGCAGTCCCCCCTTATGAGGGGACACGTTCTGAGACCCACACCGCAAGCCTGGAGTCTTGGGTAGTGCCGAATCCTATACATGTGTTTGTCCCCACAGGCACGGACCTTTTCAGTGACAGAAGCACCTGACGCTCCCGTCAGCACATCCGAACTGCCAGTGTCACTGCTCTCCTGCTTTGGGGTCGTTACTAAGTAAAATAAGGGTGACTCGAACACAAGCACTGCGACATCTCAACAGTCCCTCTGACAACCGAGTCAGCCACTAAGTGAACAATGGGTGGGCAGGATACCAGGCATGAATATACTGGATAAGGGGACAACTCACGTCTCTGGTAGGACAGAGTGGGGTGGCGTGAGATTTTCCCACGCTACTCAGAACAGTTTGCCATTTAAAGCTAACAAATTGCTTATGCCTGGAATTTTCCATTGAATATTTTCAGGCTGTAGCTCACTGCAGGTGACTGAAACCAGGGTGAGGGGGCCTCCTGCAGAGCATGGCACCCTTCCTAGGGGGTGGGCTCTTTCCTGCTCGTCACGTCCCTGCCTGCTTCAGCCAACCCCGAGCAGGGCAGTGGCACAAACGAGTCCCACCTGTCCCATGTCCCCTCTCCTCTAGGTGCTGGGCCCAGCACCCCTCCCTGCTTTCCTGACTCCTACCTGTGCGGGTCACCACTGCCAGGACGTGGGGTCCTGCGAAGGCCCGGGCCTGCAAGACGAGGGTCCCGCAGAAGAGCGTGTGCCGCCGGTGGGTCTCTGGGTAGTAGGGTACCGGCCCCTCCGGCAGGGCCGTCTTCAGCACCGGAACGCTCTCCCCTGGCAGGGATGTGGTGTGAGGCCCACGAGGGCCTGCACACCCCTCCATCTTGCCAGCAAGACCACCAGTCACGCACAGAATTGTTTCATCAGTCCTGGGTCTCATTTTTTTAAAAAGCGTTATTTATTTCTTAGAGAGAGGGGAAGGCAGGGAGAAAAAGAGGGGGAGGAACATCGATGTGTGAAAGAAACATCGATCGAGTGCCTCTTGCACGCCCCCAACCAGGGACCTGGCCCGCAACCCAGGCACGTGCCCTGACTGGGAGTCAAACCAGCAACCTTTTGGTTTGCAGGCCGCCATTCACCCCACTGGGCCTCCACCAGCCAGGACAGCCCTAGGTCTCATTAACTTTCATAATCACATGTGAAAAAATCACTGCCCGCAACTCACAAGGAGGGACACTGAGGCTCAGGGAGGGCAGAGACCTAAGACACAGTGACACAGTCCCGGAAGGCTGTGTGCCAGCCAGCCAGCCACCAGGAGCTGTCTCTTGGGACAGTGGAGTGTGCGCTCGCACACGCGCACAGTGGGGCCGGAGTGGGGGCCTCTCCTCTGCTGGAATTGTTTTGTAACAGCTGCATTATTTTTATAATTCAAACCCATAAAGGTATTGACGTGAGGGGGCTGAAGCGTTGTAAAGCCCCGGGCCGCTGCCGGGCGGAGCGGCGACCTCTCGCTGAGGGCCTGCGTGGCGCAGAATTAGTGCGTGCCGAAGCCAGGGCTGTGGGCCGAGAGTGAGGGGAAAAGGAGACTGGGACTACGAGTTCCGACGCAACTGAGGGGCTGGGTGCAGGGCAGGACACGCAGGAGACCCCGGGCTGGGGCGCGAGCTGACCTGTCAGAGCACTCTCGTTGACCACGCACTCGCCAGCCACCAGGACGGCGTCGCAGGGCACCAGCCCGCCTTCTTTGGGCAGCACCAGGCAGTCTCCGGGCACCAGCTCGCTGGAGTCCACCCACTCCTCCACTGCAGGAGGGTGGGAGCCTCAGCATGGCCTGGGGACCCGCTCCCACCCCACCCCCAGCCCCCTCTGCCCCAGCTCTCACCTCCCCCGGGTCGGCACACGCACACCCGCACAGAGAGCTTGACCATGTCGCTCAGGGTCTGGCTTTGCTGTGAGCAGGGGGACAAGGGGGGAGTGGGTGGGTGGAGGCCCCATGGGGACCTACCTGCCCTGTCCCACCCCACCCGCCTCACCCCACCCACCTTTCTGGTCTTGTACAGCGACAGGCAGATGGAAACGGAGGAGATGAGGAAGATACACAGAGCGTACCAGTAGTAGTAGTCAGCCAGCCACAGCCCGATGCTGAAGGCCTGGAACCCGTAGTAGGGGTTCAGTGCCTGGGGGAGGGGTGGGAGGCATGTCAGGGCCCTTGGTCCCCAGGGCAGCCCAGCCACAGGGAGCAGAGAACCCTGTAGTGGCCGCAGGACTATAGCCGAGCCCTTCTCCCGGTCAGTCCCATCCAGGGGTCCCTCGAGCCCCCAGCTTCTGCACTCTAAAGAGGACATGGACATTCGCATGCCAGGACCCAGAGGGGCCACAATTCCACCAGGTGGATGCTACCACAAGCTCCATTTCACAGATGAGGAAACTGAGGCACAGGAGGTTAAGTCACTTGCCTAAACCCACAGAGTTTCCAAGTGGCTGACTAAGGTTCAGACCAGCCTCCTCTCAATATGTCAGGGTCGCCGGTTCCTTTTGTCCCTGTGTGACCTTGGTCATGCCACGTCCCCTCCCTGACCCTCAGGCTCCTCACATGTGAATAGTGCCCCCCTCCAAGTTCCCACTCGTGGGGGTGTGGAGAACCAAGAGGACAGCGCATGGGAAGGCTCTTGGCAGAGAGCAGGAGCCCAGGCTGCGGGTCTGCCTCTCGGCCTCCAGTCCCCAGCCTGGACCGGGAGCCCCAGTTCCTCGCCCTGAGCTGACGGGGGCTGGGTCTGAGACGACTCTACCGTGGAGAAGGGGACAGCCAGCCTGGCCTGCCACTGGGAAGTGGCCCAGAGAAGGACTGCAGGCAGCCCTACCTCATCCACCAGCAGCTGGGGGTAGGACCGGACCGGCACGCTGATCGCATTGGGGCCGTAGACGGTCTTCCTGCAAGAGAAGGGCGGGGCATCAGATGAAGGGGGCTGTGGCAGCCGGCCCCTCCGGGGGTGCCCGAAGGCCCTCACTTTACAGCTGGGGAAACCGAGGCCCAGGGAAGGCAGGTGACTGGAAGAAGGTGACAGCCGTGGTTGGGGGGACGAGACAGGTGTCCCTAGCTCTCAGGGCCCCCTGGTCCCAGGCGGCACACACCTCACAGCGTGGTCGTGGAGGCCAAGGCCGGAGCGGGAGTGGTGGATGTCGTCGCACGTGCGGCCCTGGTCCAGCAGGCTGGGGGCGAGGAGGGGTCACTTGTGCAGGTGACAGGGCCTGAGCTCTGCACCCCCTGCCCCTCTGGCCCACCTCTGCCACTCTGCGCTCCCGGGACAAAGCGGGTCCCTCGCTAACTCCGGGTTACTTCCCCCTCTGGTTCCTCTGATCGGGCCCAAACCACCCAAACCCTCTCAGCGAGGAGAGAGGACAGAGAAACGTGATCACATGTAATGGTGACAACAGCAGTGATGACGCCTCAGGGAAGTCACTTCACCGCTCTGTGCCTCAGGTTCCTCCTCTGCAACATGGGGACGGTGACAGTGCCCACCGCACAGGGCTGAGGCGGGGGCGGCGGTTCAAGGAGGTGGGCCATGCCGAGTGCTTGGGCAGTGCCTGCTCACACTGAGTGACAACCCACCGGCCGTCTGTGCTGTCCTCAGGTAGCAGGGGCTCTGGTGCCACTGCCACTTCCGCTTGGTACTCACCTCTCTGCACGATGCACAAGCTTACTGCCAACACCTGCCTTTATCTGAGGGCTGCTTCTGGGGACGTGAATTCTGCACTTTGCAGGCAGAGTGAGCTCCCGCCGCTAGGAGCAGCCCCCAACCCACAATGGCAGGTGATGGGTAGGGATGGACCCCAGCCTCCTCACTCTGTGGGTGAGGGCACCCCGAGGCGTGGGATCTACATGGGATCAAAGAGATCCCCGAGGGGACTGAGCTCCAGGTGGGGCTGAGCCCACAATAACCAGTCCCCTGGCAGCCTGCCCCTCCCACCTCACTTCCCCAGGGGTTCCCAGGGTCACCTTCCAGGCCAACTCTCTGCACTGAATCCCTGTCTCAGGGTCTGCTTCCTGGAGCTCAAGCTCAGGCGTGTTGGGAGCTCACATTTGTCAAGCACTTAGTAGGTGGCAGAGCCGGGACCAGACCCCAAACAGACGGCCTGAGTCCAGTGTTCCCACCTCAGCCAGAGGCTGTGCCCAGCTTGACAGACACTGATGTACTTCACCCTCTAAATACGCCCAGGAGGCAGGGGTTCTCCTCCTGCCCTGTGTGTAGACACCTGGGGCCTGGAGAGGCTCAGCGACATGCCCGTGATTGCAGAGCCCAGACCAGGCCACTTCCTGCCACCTCCTCCGCTCCACGCAGCACCCAGCACTGCTGTGGGAAGCGGTGTGAGCTGTGGCCCTGTCCCTTACCTGACTTGGCAGAAGGCCTGCTGGGCCTCTATCCAGACGTATCGCTGGCCCTGGAAGAGGTAGTACCGCAGCACCTGCTGTTGGGTGGGAGAGAGGAGAGGCTGGGCTCGTGTGGGGTAGGGGCAGTGAGCAGTGTCACAGGAGAGCCGCAGGAGAGAAGTGTAAAGGTGGTTAGTCAGCACTCCGTACATTTGGGACAACAGAACTAAAGGTGCCTGGAGAACAGGGATCCCCCCCGCCCCACCATTGCAGAGTGTGAGTGAGTGAGTAAGGCTTGGAGAGGGGCAAGGGCCTGTCCAGAACCCACCTGTGCACTCGCTGCCTCTTCACCGCTGTGGAGTGGGGCCGTGTCCTTCCACATACCCTCCGGCACCGCCCCCACAGCTACCCAGCTCCGGCCGTCCTCCGCCTGGGTCTGTGGGGGCGGTGCCGGGCTGGGGGGGGGCGTGGGGTTACTGTAGAGCCCTGAGAGCCGCCCTCCCGCCTCTCCATGCCCTCAGAGCCTTTGTGGGCAGGGGACTAGGGAACAGGGCCTTCCGGAAAGGGGCAGCGGGGCTGCCTTACCGGCCCTCGCCGACGGCCTCGGTCTGCACCTGGACAACGTAGAGCTGCCAGGAACTATCCTGGAATGAGGAGGTGTGCACTCAGTCCTGGAAGAGACCCCCTCCTTGCCCAAGCCCCTCCTCACAGCCCGGTGGCCCCCAGGGGAGGAGGGGTCAAGAATACAGATGATGCCCTGGCTGGTGTGGCTCAGCAGACTGAGTGCTGGCCTGTGAACCAAAGGGTTGCCGGTTCGATTCCCAATTGGGGCACATGGCTGGGTTACGGGCCAGATCCCCAGAGGCAACCACACACTGATGTTTCTCTCTGTCTCTTTCTCCCTCCCTTCCCCTCTGTTTAAAAACAAATAAAATCTAAAAAAAAAAAAAGAATATGCATGACCTCCTCAGGGACCACCCAACCTGCCCCTTCCACCCACTGCTCAGGTGGGAACGCTGAGGCCCAGAGAGAGCAAGCCGCATAAGATATTTAGCGGCCAGATCTGGCCGAGAACCCGAGTATCCCCACCCCCACCCCTAACCCAACCCACTCTTCTCCAGCCCCAGGCTGCCACGGCTTGGCCTCTCACCTCTTTGTCTCTTATTTCGATGACGAGTGTTTCGGCGCGGGCCAGGCTGCAGGGCTGGAATCGCAGGCGCACCCCCCATGCCGGCTTCCACCGGAAGAGCAGCAAAGGGACCCCTGCCATCATCCAGACCACGGCGTGATAGCCTATAACTCTCCATGGACTCCCACAGTAGCCGCTGAGCCTCTGTGGACACAGGGCGAGAAGGTCCGGGTGGGGGCGGGGCGGGGCGGGACTAGAGGAGGAAGCTGGGGTCTGGGCGCCCTGGTGCTGGTCCCGCCTGCCCCTCTCTTGACCACGTACCACGGATGAAACTGAGGAGCTGAGGGGATCTAGAGGCATCCCGACCGTCAGGGTCCCATAGCTGGAGGCCATGTTGCCCACGAGAGGGCTGCTGTCTGTGGATAGAGAAAGAAGGTCATCTGGGGACAGGGGACTCCTCTCTCTGATTCTTTAAGCACAATAAGCATCGCCACGTTATAAGCAGGTCCGACAGAGCCCACAGTGCCAGCCCTCCCGGGTCTGTGATCTGGCTGGTCTGTCAGCGCCTTGGTTCCTCCGTGTCTAGTAATTCTGGCTGGGTATGGACCCAGAATCGGGGGACGGGGCCTGGAGAGCACCCTGAGCTTCTGCAGCGTGCACACACCCAGCTGTCAGCCTCCTGGGCGCTCTGTGCCCCACTTTTCCACCTGGTCCCCACCCGCGGGGCAGGACTGGCTGCTTGCCTGTGCCCACGCCCAGCACAGGCCTGGCACAAGGAGATGCTGCGAAGTCCGGTCTGGGCAGGTGAAACGTCAGCCATGCCTCTGAGGGCAGCCCCACTCCAAAGGTGGGATGGGTGGCGGGAGCAGGAACCCAGACACTGAGGGTGGGCTAGAGACGCAGGGCGAGCTAAGCAAGCCCCCAGAACTGTGGAGAGAAGCTGCTGTGTGCCAGGGCTCGCTGAACAGCTCCCAGGGTTCCTTCTCTGAGGAAGGCCCTGCTATCACCCCCACTTTACAGATGGGTAAACTAAGGTTCTGGGAAAAGCATTAGCTGTTGCAGAAATTCTTTCTCCTGCTTCCCCTCTTATGGAGCTGTGGTCCTATCTAGCAGGGTAGGCAGACAGTAGATGTTCTGGGGCCCTGAAAGGGGTGGGCAGCCTCTGATGGGATCCCTCTGATTGTGACCCTGGACCACGTGAGCAGCTGTCAGACACAGAGGTGCCCGGGCCCCCGCTCCAGACCAGCAGGAGCAATGGTGGAGGTGAGGCATGTTTCACGGGAGCCTCTGAAAAGGTCACTAAGTGGGGGGTGGGTGGAGGGGAAGCTCAGCAGCCTGCTGATTTCCTGGGTTCCCTCCTTCCCCTTCCCGAAAAAGGGGCCTGCAGAGGTCTGACCTAAAAGTTCCTACCCAACAAGCCCAGGCGACTACCATGGTCACCACATCCCAGGCTCTCCGTGGCTCTGCCCCCACACACTGGGCTTCTGCAGCTGGGCCCCACGGCAACCCGCAGGGGCCAACCTTTCCTGCACAAACGCAGCTCCTGGCTCTTTTTACGTGGTTGACACAACAACCCTGACGCATAAGCACAGTCACTATCCCCTTTTATAGAAGAAAACGAAGCTGAGAGAGGTTAGGTCACTTGCCCAAGATCACAGGAAACAAGTTCATGACAGTGCAGGAGCACAGGCCCAGGCTGGCAGCCTGTGGGGGGCTTTAACCCCCTGCTTTCCCTCCGGGGAATACCCTGCAGCTTGGGGCCACAGGTCCCCATGAGAGTCCTCATCAGACCAGGAGGTCTGTCTCCCAGCGCAGCCCCCCACATCTCCTTGCTCGTGATGGTGATAATAATTACTACGGTAATAGCAATAATCAGAGCAGCCGACATCCATTAAGCACTTCCCAGGTGACAAGAGCACTCTAAGCCTCCACACAAATGGGCTCATTTAACCCTCCAGCCACACGATGAGGGGACCCACTTTCCCCTTTACACAAAAGAGGAAGCTGAGGCTCAGAGGCACAGACCCCCAAGTAAATGGTGGAGCCAGGGACTCAGAGCCCAGATCCTGTGGTTTTGGGGCCCGTGCAGGCACTTCGGAGAAGAGGGCACATGCCCTGCACCTCCAGGAGCCTCCCCGACCCTATGACTTAAAAACCAAATTAGCCCAAGCCCTGTCCACAGCCAGTCACTCCCCTGTCCACTCAGGTGACTCAGAAAACAATGGAGCCACCAGATCCAGGAAGTCAGACACACGCTCGCGCACGCAAGCACACGCAGCCTGCAGCTCTCAACCACGGGTCTCTGGCCAGGGGTCTACTCAAGTCCAGAGGGGCAGAGACCCTGGTCTGGGTCGTCCTTTCATACTCTAGGCCTGGCCGAGTCCAGCACCTGAGGGAAGCTTGTGGAGGCTTCACGTCCTTCCCTGGGGCCCCTCCACTCTCTGGTGTGGCCCGGGAAAAACTCAGGCTGGCTCCTGCCTGCCCTGGGGGGCAGAGGAGCAGACATGCAGGACAACTGACAGTCTGCCTGGCAACGCTGGGTTCTCAGGTCTTGGGCCACCAACAAGCCACAGCCCTTTTCTTGCCCTGCTTCAAAAAGCCACAGTCCCAGTTGCCCCTGGAGTCCTTTCTGCCTTTCGTGCCCGCGTCCCTCGCCCACCCTGGGGACCATCTCTCCGAGCGGGGCAGGTGGGTCGCTTCTCCTGCCTTACAGCCATTCTCTGGGCGTTCCTGTGGCATAAGGGGAAAGAGCACCTCAGGTGATAAGGGGCTGACATAGCCCAGACCCTGCTCCAAGGGCCTTATCTCTGTGGATTCATCTATTCCCATGAAGCAGGTACTAACTTTATCCCTACTTTACAAATTAGGAAACGGAGGCCCAGAGAGGGGCAGGAAGTGGCCCAAAGCCATGCAGCCAGTGAGGAGGGGGTTGTGGCTTTAGGGAGTGGGACTCTAGGGTCCACGCTCTCCCCCAGGGCCCCTCTGCCACCGTCATCACCTCCATAGTAACTGTGCTCCTGACTCCCTTGCAGGCAAACTGTGTTTGTTTGTTTGTTTACTTGTATATTTCAAGGCAAGCACCTTAGGCTCTCTGGGCTTCCACTTCCAAAGACTGGAATCACAACCCTGAAGCAGCTGGCAGAGGAGGAAGTGAGAGCCACCCAGGGTGTCTGAGGTTCCAGAAGCCTAGGCTTGCATGGGCTGGTGGCTGGTGGCTGGTGGCTTCCCTGCCAGGGAGGTGTGGCTCTGCTCTGACCCATTTCTCAGGCACCCCCCAACCCCGGCTTTCCTGGCACCCAGCCTAAACTCTCACAGCTGCGCCACTCTTTCCACATGCGCACCAGACAGCTTCTCCCGGTGCCTTAGAATGCTCAGGCAGACAGCTCGCCGGGGATGGGAAAGACGCCTGTGGCACGCCGGGCTGACCCCAGCCAGCACTTTGCCGGCGCTGACCTGATCTAATCCTGCAACAACAATCCTGCAACTTCTCCCCTCTACAACGGAGAGAACCAAGCCTCGGAGAGGCGCACAGACGTGGCTCGCAGCTGGAAAGGGCCTGTCTACTCCAAAGTCCTCTCTGCCCATTTCACCCCCACCCACCAACACCCACCATGTCAGGCTTGCATGCGTGTCGTCGGCCATCCTGCTCACAGTTCCTGGGACAAGGTTGGGGCTTGTGAACCCCTTACTGGATGGACAGATAAAAGCCTGCACACCCCGCATGGAAGCAAAGGTGCTGGGTGTCACCGTGCCCATCTGCTGCTCCCGGGTCAGTCGGCCACGGGGTGCAGAGGTGCGAGCCCCTTCCGAAGGGCCCTGCCGGTGACCATCTTGTGCCACCCTCACTTCCTCAGTTCCCCCAGGATCTATCGCACACCGGCCACCGTCATTTTACGGGGATGCTCTCCCAGTCCACCTCAGGAAGAAGGGAGAGGACCGTGAGGGAGGAAGTCGCAACTGTGGAAAACTCTGGTCTCCAGCCAAGGTCAAGCCCAGGGCACTCTCCCCCACAGGACACAAACACTCCGTTGTGCATATCTGTCTCTCGTCACATCTCGGTCTCCCCAGGGATGTCAGGGAGGGGTCTGATCTCTCCGGTCCCACCAGCTCAGGCCACCCAGAGCAGGCACAGGCAGGCTGCATGGGGCCAGGTAACTCTCCTGATAATTGTATTGCTCTTCTGAATAAAAGCGGCTGATCTTCATGCCTAACCCTGTGAGGGAGGGACTATTACCCCCACCTTACAACTCAGATGGGGACAACTGAGGAACAAAGCTTCAAAATTCCTTGTCCAGGGTCATAGCACTTGAAAGCAAAGACACTGGAAATAAATGGGTCTGAATGAACACATTACACTCCTCATAGCTGCCACAGGAGAAGCATGGATTAAGATCCTGATTTAAAGGAGGCACAGACAGGTTGATGCCCACAGCCAAAGCCACCCAGCCTGACTCTGCGGCCCTGGGGCAATGCTACAGGCACTGCAAACAGGGGGGCTGGAGTCAAAGCCATCTGGGAACCTCTGGTTTCCTGCGGAAGCCCCCAGCTTCCTGCTGGTGGCATGGCAGCTGCCCAGGGAGGCAGGGCTGCCTTCCCCCTCGCTGTGGTTCCCCTGTGGCCAGAGGCTCCTGTCCTCTGCCAGGCTGGGGGGGTGAGGGAGTCTGCCAACAGCACCCTAATCCTTTTGCCTGTAGTCCAGGGGGCCATCTTTCCCCAGCCTTTCCCCTCCCTTCCCGTGGGTGCACTCTAGACTTTGGGGGTGGAGCCTGAGGGAGCAGATGGGGAAGGAAAGACCTGAACCCAGGGGTCTGCAGCTGCAGAGAGGAGGTTCAAGCCCTGGTGGGCCCTTTGCTGAGGTCTGGGGGCTGAGTGACTCACGTGGTGATGAGACCCTCCTGAATAAGAAAGGTCTACCAGCCCGCCAGGTTAGCAGGTGGGACTTAAATTAGATTCTGGGCAGGACCGGCCTGGGAAGCCTGCGATGAGTAACGAAGAAGGTGTGGGCGGTCCTTCCACCTTGGTGTTGATAGGCTTCCTCTGGGGGCCTGAGGCAGGGGATGGGAGAGGCATTTTGTGCCTCAGGGAAGTTTCAGGTATGCAGGAGCATGAGGAAAGACTGCCCAGAGGCCCCGGATGCTGCGGCCTCCATGCCTCCCCCCCCCCGCCCCCGCCCCCACCCCCACCCCCCGCTTGGACATCCATCACACTTGCGGAAGCCAGTCCAGTGGGAGCGGGGACATTTCCCTGCTCCGCGCCATCGCGGGCCCCCAACGACCCTTTGCACAGGCACCGAGAGCTTCCTTTCCCAGGACTGTAGGAAGGAGAGGAGGGAACGGCTCTGTGCGGCGCCATCCCTCGGCTCCTGGCGTCTCCGTGAAGAGCCCCAGGGATGACTCCCCGGTGACGGGAGAGGAGCCAGGCACGCGACGCCCCGGGGTCGTTCTCCTGGCTCCCGATCCCCCGGTGGGGTGTCGCCTCATAACTGCTGTGTCGACTGGCGCCCCGGACCGCGCCCGGTTTCTGGGGGGGCCCGTGCCGCACACTCACCTGCGCTCATTCTGGTCCCTCGCGCTCATCGCCGGCCCCGGCGCTGCGGCCCTTGGTCTGGGCCCGGGCGTCCCGATACCCCGCGGCGGGGGCGCGAGGCGGAGGGCAGGGGAGCAACCGGGAGGCCTCGAAACCTGCAGCAGCTGTCGGCTGGGAAGGTGCTGCAGCCGAGTTCTGAGCGCCACCAAGCCCCGCCCCGCCTACTGCGGCCGCACGTCCGCCCGCCACGCCGCGGGGTCTGCCGGGACTTGTAGTCTAAGCCGCTCCCAACGCACGCGCAGAGACGCGACAGCAGGCGCGCGCGCGCGCGCACATACACACGGAATCCAACAGGACCACCCTCAGACAGGCAGAGGGGGGATCTCTCAGGGAATCAGGACAGCCCTCACACACACGAACACATAGACACACACGCAGAGAATGCCTCAGACACACAAACAGAAGTACTCCGCAACTCTCCCACCCCTTACCAACTCACAAACGGAAGAGGTGCGACACTTAAGAGATACACGTGCAATAACCTCAGACACACACACAGATAGACTCCCAGGACACAGACGCAACACACAGATGCACACAAGTGACTCTCACATGCACAGTGGTGTGACAGAAACACGGACAGAGCAGCCCGCCCCCACCCACCACGCACTGCCACTCAGAGTCAGCCCCAGCTGCACATCACAGTGGTTGTGGACTACGCGTGTGGGGTCATGGTGGCCTCAGTCTCTTCCAGGCTGCAGGACCTTGGGCAGACTGTTAACCTCTCTGGGCCTCATTTCTTTTTCCTTTTTTTTGGGGTGGGTGGGGGCTCATTTCTTCACCTGTATGGTGTCGATGGCATGAGCAATGCCTACTTCACAGAGTCGTTGGGAGGGTCACATGAGAAGAAGCATGCAAAGCACTCGGGACCGTGCCTGGCACTGTTCAGTACATGTCAGAGAGGGAGACGCACCTGCTTGGAGCGGCGAGCGTGGTCAGACAGGCCTCACCAACGTGTGAGGCTCTGCGGCGATGCGCAGCAGGCCTCCGAAATGCCAGGAAATAGCAAAGGCATAAGCCAGACCCCAGAAGCCTCGCCTCACAGCTCGACCCACAGACACACGTGCACAGGTGGAGTGCGGAGAGGCCCCCGAAAGGCACCAGACGCCTCCTCCGTATATGTAGCAGTCATTACGTGGCCCCACAGTGACAGACACAGACACAGTGTTTTGGCCCCGGGGTCAGTGGCGTCTGGGCTAAGGACCTCCAAAGGTGGAGGGTGGGTCAGAGACCCCGGCCTCTGGGGCAAACCAGGAAAGGGTGGGGTTAGGGCGAAGGACAGGGCTGGGCCCGACCCATCATCATGCATCCAGTAGGACCTTCCAGAGGGCTGGGCACCGTTCTAGTAGCTGGAACAGGAGGATGAACAAAACATCTGGGAGCAGTCAAAGGCAAGCAGCGGAAAACTCCCACGGCAATCTATTGCCGAAAGAGCTGGAAGGAGTCAGAGCTGTAAGTAAGAGTGAGTAAGGGTGGAGTAATGGAGCGTAAGGGTGGGAGACCGCAGAAAGGGAAGAAGGGAAGTCGGTGGCCGTGGCCCATACATATCAAGGACTCAGTAAACACATTTGGTGAAGGAGAATTGTTGGCAGGACTTGCTGACGCATGGGGTGAGGAGGTACAGGGATGTGTGGAATCAAAGATGGTGCCCAGGCTTTTGGTCTGAACAGCCTGGGGACAGTGGAGCCGTTTGCTGAGCTGGGGCAGGCTGATGGCAGGGAGCCGGTTGACCAGCAGTGCGGGATGGATGCACTGGCCTCACTCAGTGCAGGTGAGACGACCTGTTTCCTCTGCAGACGATATTTCCAGTGGGGGCAGACTACTTATACCTTCTCGGAGTCCCCATTTTCTCTCCCAGGGCTTAGCCCAATCCCCCGCTGACCGCTTAGGTAACCAAGGGAACTCAGACCCCTCATGGCAGGCAGGATGGCTGGATTTAGAAAGCTGACTTGCTCAGGTGGCCTTGCCAAGAGGCAGGATGGTATAGCGGCAAGGGCCTGGGCCCTGGCACCAGGGAGACCTGGGTCTGGATGTGCATCTGTTGCTTTTCGGCTGTGTGAGCCGCACTCCTCACTGGTAAAATGAAAACTGTTGTGAGGATGAAATGGCGTGGCAGGTGTGTGATAGAGCCAGTTACTTTCTTTAGATCCTGGCGCTGGCTAGAAGTTTCATAAAAGGGGGCTTGGGGGCTGCACACAAGACTGGTCTCCTTCCCCTTCGTATTGTTAACGCCACCTGGCATTGAAGAGGCCATCTCCTCTGAGACATCTGGGAAGGACCTGCCGCAACCAGGGGAAGCTTCCCTCTGAACCACAGAGGATGTGGGAGGCCCTGCTATCCGTCCAAGTTTCACCTTTTCGGAAGTGGCTCTCGCTGTGTGGTCACCGAGCCGAGCCGCCGGCGGGCTGGGCCCTGTCACCTGCGGGCCAGGATCGATGGAGGAGCTATCCTTCTGGGGTTGCTGCTCTCTTGGGGGTCCACAGGAAGGACATGATATGCCTGGCAAAGGCTTGACAAGTCACTCATTGGGGCTGGTTTATTCTAGACTCTAGAGCATTGCTTCACTTCTCTATTTTTCGAGATTTCACTAGATTTTTGCAACAAAAGGGATTTTTCTTACCTAGTGACAATCCTCGTGACAAGATTTTGGCTGTCTGAACACACAAAGTGGAGTTTCAGCAGTTCGTCTAGGAGTTTTCTGGGCAAAGAGGAGAAGGTGCTGGAAGGGACTTTGGGGGTCCATTGGCGGCACTTCCTCCCAGCGCTGAGCAGCCCGTGTGAGGGTGTCACAGGAGCTGAAACACGGGCATCACTAGCCTTGCACAGAGAGACCATCCTCTGAACAGGCTGTCTCTACCTGTGGCCAGTCTTGCCAGAAGCATCCCAGCTTGGCTGGAGGGCTGGGAATGAACCTCCTTTGCAGTCCCTGCGGCCTTCCACACAATAGGTACTGGACACCAGTCAGTTACATTGAGTTCATGGGGCACTTGCTCGACTGAGGTTAGATGCTTTTCACCTATTGTTTGATCATTAATATATGTTAAATTAATTAATATATGTTTATTCATTAAAATGTTCAGCTTTATTGAGGCATAACTGACGAAACTGTAAGCTATTTAAAGTGTATGAGGTGAGGACTTGATAGACCTGCACACTGTTAACTCCCATCCATCCATCCATCGCCTCACACGTTGTTTCTTTTTGTTTTGTTCTGTGAGAACTTATTTATTGTTATTTAGACTATAGCCACAGTGCTGAGAGGTGAATGCTGTTAATTCCCATTTTATGGGAAAACGGGCACCAGGGTTTAGTATTGCCCAAAGACTGGTTAAGAAGAGATGTGTGTGGCTGGCTGGTGTGGCTCAGTGGTTTGAGCTTGGGCCTGCAAACCAAAAGGTCACCGGTTCAATTCCCAGTTAGGGCACATGTCTAGGTTGCAGGCCAGGTCCCCACTGTGGGGTGCGTGAGAGGCAACTGCACATTGATGTTTCTCTCCTTTTTCTCTCCCTTCCCTTCTCTCTAAAAATAAATTTAAAAAAATTAAAAAATAATAATAAAAGGTGAGTTGCAAATTAGGAAAAAAAAAGGAGAGATGTGTGGCTTCAGTCTGAGGGGAACTCGAAGCATCCCACAATATCAATTTTGTGAATGAAGGTAGACCATCTGGACACAGGTCACAGAAGGAGCACAAAGGATAAAATACTGCCCTGGCTGGTACAGCTCAATGGGTTGAGTGCAAGCCCGTGAACCAAAGGGTCGCTGGTTCAGTTCCCAGTTGGGGCACATGCCTAGGTTGCGGGCCAGGTCCCTGGCACAGGGTATGCCAGAGGCAACCACACATCGATGTTTCTCTCCCTCTCTTTCTCTTTCCCTTTCTCTCTAAATAAATAAAATCTTTTTTTTTTTTAAAGGATAAAATACCGTCTTTTTCTGGCCAGGTCTGCGGTTTTCCTAGAAGAGTCCTCGTGACTGCTGAAACAGAACATCCGCTTGCAATGCGACCAAAGATGAAATGCGCAGTAAATTACACTCTGAGTTGATAACATATTCCAATTTAGCTGGAGTTTAAGTAGAACGACAGTTGCAAACCTGACATCTGATGAAACTGATCTGAAGTGGCAGCTGCCCACCATCCCTTACCTCTTATCAGTTGCCGGGGTTGCAGAACTCCTCTTTACAAGCCTTGAAGTTATTTGTGAGAAAAACCTGTCTTTCCCTACAGATCTAGATTAGAAGTGAAGTCACATTTTCCTGAATCTGAGGAATGTGACCTTCCTGAGGCTGACCGAAATCAACGAGGTGTGGCTTTTGCCGTACTGCCCTCCCTGCACGCAGCATGGGAGTCTGCCTGAGGTTTTTTCAGTTCTTGTTTGAATTGTGAGCTGAAGCACCGGAGGACTGTGTGCCGCTTAGTGAGGTGGTCGAGAATTCTGAGATGCTCTTCTTAAGGGCAAAGGCCCTGTTCTCTGAAATTCTAATTCAACGCTTGTTTCTTTCTTCTTAGCAACCTCGGTTCCTAGGTGGCGGAGAACAAATCTTGTTCATCTTTATACCAGCATTTCCTCTGGGGGTGCTGGGGAGTAGTGCTTTTGAATCTCCCCTTTAAAAAGCCAGAAAGGCAGCCGACACTAGCTTGTTAGGCCGTACCACCATGAAGGTGTCTACTCTGCAAAGCTAAAGCCAGAAACCCTCATCCGATTCCTTCTCAGTGAGTCAGACCTTCTTAGCCGCCTGCCTCCGGACAGAGCAGCCTTTGTTCCCCGATGACTTCACTGCCACCACTTAAAAAGCAGCTCTGGGATATTCCTAAGAGTGACAATAGGGTCTATCCCAATGTGAAATAGCAGGGGAAATGGTCAAATAACTTACAATGCGTCTACACCCTAGAGCAGGTAACCAGTGGTTAAAAAGGCTAAGGCAGAAAACACATTTTATACACACAAACATCCATCAAGGGACCAATGGATAAATAAAACATGGTATGTACATGCAACGGAGTATTCTTTAGCCTTAAAAAGACAGGTGTCCATCCAAGACTGTCCAAACCTGTAGAGGATTTTTATAAAAATTTGACTCAAACAGATCTCAACTGACTGAGATAAATGCTTTGGAGAGTGAAAAGTTTGCAGTGTCTTTGACACATTAAGGAGGAAGGTGAGGAAGATTACTCAGAAGTGGGAGAGTTAGTCGGGCAGCCAGCCAGTTCCAGGATAGTTCGGAGTGTGTGCTCCGCAGCGGGGTCGAGCTTCAGGAGGGCGGGGTCTGTAAGGGGGCATTGCAAAGGCGTGTGACCCTGGATGCAGAGGAACGATGGTCAGGGCTGGCTGAAGGCAGGGAAAGTTACAGGGTGTGACCTGCCCAGGTAGCAATCAATGATCAGATCACCCTGTGAGGTGACTTTCTGTAGAACCCCTTTCCACCCACAGAGGGAATTCTGACACACGCTATAACACAGATGAGTTGTGAGAAGTTCATGCTCACTGAAAATAAGTCACAAAAAGACAAATACTGTGTGGTTCCCCTCATGCGGTAGTCAGCCACAGAAACAGAAAGCACTGTCGACTGGTGGCTGCCAGGGGCGGGGGCGGGGGCGGGGGTTGGCAAGTCAGGGTTCAATGGGGACAGAATGTTGTGCAGCAGCGTAACTCGATAGCACTGAGCCGCACACTTACGATGGTTAACACTGTACATTTTTGGTTTTACAGTAAAAACATGGAAAAATAGAAAGCTACCAGCAGACTGCATCATGCTCTATTTTTGCAGAGAGAAAGTTTTGTCTGCTGCACGTTTGTAACACAGAAAGGTCTGGAAGAAAACTATAAACCGCCAACAGGGGACGCAGGACTTGGGGGGCTCCCTCTGTTTACTTGCCCTACTTTTGCAGTTTGTGGTTTCAGGGAGTGTTATAGCCTTTGTATTCAGTGTCAGAGCCAAGGCAGCAATGTCGGGGACTCACACTTGTGGTGCAAGGTCCCTTGAGGTCACTTGTGGGACTAACTTGAGTTCACAGCTGGTCTGGGTCCGTGCTCCAGGCTGGAGGAAGCTCGAACCTTGCCTCCATGAGATAAAAGATGTACCAAGATTTGGTTTTAAACAGTTCTAATACTGGCGGTCATTCGAACGCTGAGCACTCAGGATAAGTGCTGGGGGGTGGGCGGGGGTGGTGAAGCAGTTTTGACTCCTGTTTTACAGATGGCTAACGGAAGCAGCAGAGAGAAGGAACTTGCCCACAGCTGTCCAGTGGGGAAACGGCAGAGCCAGGAGTGAGCCCAGGCCCTGCCTGACACCAGCTCCATGCTTGGACCCTCGACCCCTGTACCCACCCCACACCACCTCAGCCCACCCTATCCCCAGCGGCTCAGTGCTGGAGCCCTGAATCCTCCTCAGGGAGAAGGACTCCTCCTTCTGCACCTTCATGTTCCCCTGCAGCAAGTAAAAGGAGCAGGCTTGCTTTTTTGTTAATAAAGTAAAATAACATTTATTATTTTTAAAATTTTTATTATACATGCTGTAGTCATGGAAAATCAAGACCTTGAAGGAACTCAAATTAGATATAAATTATGTTCAGCTGAGCTGGTTACAAGTCACACTCAGCATCAGGACAGTTAAGCTGAAGCTTTCTTCTCCTTATAGGTTGCCATCATTTTCTTGATTTCAGCAATAGCTTTCCCTGGATTCAGCCCCTTGAAAAAGAGAGGCAAATTAATACCCAGTGATAGTGAAACTGAATGTAAAAAGTCCATGACCTTGGGCAGGCCTCCCCCTCAAGCTGGCACAGTGTCAAAGTCAAGTGGATGCAAAGCAGACCCTTTAAAACGCAGGGGCCTGTGCTAAGAGCTCCCTTCGGTCTCGACTTTCAGACGTTTATGATGGTTCTCTCTCTGGCAAGGGGCTGGTCTTATTTTATTCCTGCTGGCGTGGCTCACTGCAGCAGGACAATGAGCCCAGGGCAGAGCCATGCTCTCTGGGAGCTCGAAGTTGTCCAGGAAAGAACATCGCTTCTGTAACTAGAGCTGGCACCGCTGCCAGTGAGATACCTCTAAAGGTTTTACCCGCTGCCGCGGTCTCTGACTTCCCACCAGGAATCAGCCTGTGTAAGCTCTCAAAGGTTGTGTGGAACAAGCTCTGTTCCCTCTCCTGCTCGACTGGCCGAGTTTGCTCTCTGCCAACCGCCTCTTCACGAGCAGGCCACTCCGGTCACTGCGGTTCCCGGGCAGTGCCAAGGGCATGAGCTCCACATACCTTGGGGCAGGTCCTCGTGCAGTTCATGATGGTGTGGCAGCGATACAGGGAGAAGGGGTCCTGCAGCTTGGCCAGGCGCTCCTCCGTGAAGTCATCTCTGGAGTCGATCATCCAGCGATAGGCCTGGGAACCAGGGACTGATTAGCTGGGCTGGCAGCTCCAAGGGCCAGGGCAGCCCTCTGGTTCAGCTCAAAGCTCCAGGACCGCAGGGGAAAGGGGATCCTCTCGCCTTGGTGCCCTGTCTCTACTCTCTTTAATTCCTGCCATATTTCAAGGAAAGGCTCCCAGCTCTGTCAAACTCTTCCTGATTAATGATCCCACAAACCTCTGAACCACCATGCACCTTGTACCCTGGTGCTTAATTATATGGATTTAGGCACCGTCCTCTAATTATTAAGTTGGCCATTAGCTTCCTGTCAAGATTACGAATTAGTGAAGGCAGGGGCTGTGTCATATGACTCTTCATTCGTCTTCACAGCACCTACTCACTGTCTCTGAGTGAACTGATGACTTCACGGACCTGTCCAGAGATAGTATCTGCTTCACTGATTCTTTTAATTAGCATATCCATCCCAGGGGCCTGAGACCAGCGGCCCATGGAGCTCTGACAGTGGCCCTGGGAGGGCTGTTCCATCTCCCCACAACTCGGGTCCCCGGCACAAGAGCCAACTGTGACTGTGCCTCATTATCAATCTCCACCGTGGCTGGCACCCACTACTGCGAAACGGACACGCAACCACGCAACTTCTCCTTTTGTGGGAAGAGGAGACACGAGAGGCTGTTTTCTGACTTGCTTCAGAGTCTGTGGAAAGCACTGACCACAAATCTAAGGCATAAGCTTTCTGGGAACAGAGATAGTGACTTTCTTTGCAGGGAACTATTCATATAATGAAAGGCAATGAAAAGCGATACTACTTTCTTTTCTAAGCAACCCCTAAACCCAGCAGTCTGGGCTTCCGTCAGCCTGGAAACAGTTTCCAACCTGACAGCTGGGCAGTGGCCCCTCCATGCGTCTCTCCCGCCTGCTTGCACATTAAAGATCCCTACGAGTGGGAGGTGGGGAGCCATGACAGATGCAGTCTGGGGAAAGCGGGCGAGTAGCTAGGTAAGAGCCAGCAGCACAGGAAACACATTTTAAGTGTGTGCAAGCCATGGTTTGCCCGGCAGCATGCAACCACCCCGGCGGGGGCCTCCCCACACTGAAACAAAGGCGTTTTGCGGGTAAAGCTCCAGGCTTCCTAAAAGCCAAGGGAAGACAACGCAATCTAGGATCTTGTTTGCGATGGATGCAAGTGAAGGACGCCATCACCCCTCCGAATGCCTAGCTTCAAACGAGATATGCGCTTGGATTTCTGGATGCTTGACGTTTCAATTTTTCTTAGAGCAATTCCGGAGCACCTTACCTGCATGAGAACTGCGGGCCCCAAGTACTTGTCCCCATTCCACCAGTAGCTGGGGCAGCTGGTGCTGCAGCAGGCGCACAGGATGCACTCGTACAGCCCGTCCTGTGTGGCGGGAGGACGGGTGGTCAGGACACAGGACTGGAGAGCCTGTGCCTCCTCAGCTGACCAACGTGATGTGCGGGGTCAGAGTGTGAACACAGTGCCCACTGTCATGGGAATTTCCTTGGCAAAGTCCTCAGACTGGTTTGCAGAGACTTACTAGAGCCATAAAAAAGGTCTTGGAATTGAGATGTAAACATTTGCTGGATTAGAGCCCAGTTTTTAAGTCCATGTACCACGTACTTGTCTTTTAACCAATAACCCTTCTTTTAAGAAAAATGTACATAAACGAGAAAGACAAAAACAAAATGTACCCCTAGAATGCAGTCTCAGAGAGACGGGGAGGGCCCTGGGTGCCGAGGGGCCTGGCAGTGCACACCGGCTGCTACCCCGGCTCAGCAGAGACGATGGCAGGTTTCCGGTGGGAACCAGCCTCACCCTACATAATTGCCAACTGCACCGAGCACCATGCACTCCGCCACCTTCGCGCCCTTTGATTATCACGACAATCCTGGCAAAGCCTCACTCCACAGGAAGGCACTGAGGCCCAGAGAGGCCGGGTCATTTGCCCGCGGTCACACTGCTGTGTAGCCGGGGTGGGGCCCAGGGAGCCTGACTCAGAGTCCCTGCTCCTTACTACCTGCCATGCTGACTTCATCTGCCCAACCAGTTTTACTGCACTGGACTTCCCTGATTTTAGGGACAGAAATTGATTAAAGGCAGGAAAACCAAAGGGTGCGCTGGCATCTGGAGTGACAGATGACACAGAGCTGATGTCCTGATTGTAACCCTAAAACTTCAGTAAAGTCTATGGTCTGTTCAGGCTGCTGGTAAACTGCCTAGTGTGTAAAGGGTGTAAACTGGCCCCAGGGGTCTGGAAGGCATAGGTAGCAGGGTTAAGAGTCTTGCTTATAGTCATACCCTTTGGTCTACTTGTAGAAGAAAATCTAACAGGAAGTTAGATTTCTTGGATAGAACTGGAAAGACAAAGATGCTTATCTAGCCTTACTTGTACTAGGGGGGAAAAAGGAAATGCTCTCACTGTCCCACGACAGTGGGGATGGCTGAGGAGTACGTGACGCATGCACCTGAAGCCACAGGAAGTGAAGTGTGAGCTGATGCTCACGAAGAGCTTTTAAGGACACAGGAGGATGCGCATAGGAACGAGAGGGAGGGAAGCGGACACAAAAGCAGTCACGTTTGACGCCAGCTACCTACAATGTGGCGTAATGGAAAAAAGAACAAAGGCATTGTCAGCAGGAGTCATCTCTGGGTGGTGGCATCACGGATGACTTAAAAATCAGTTCTCTGTGTTTTCCAGGTTATCTGCAATGAGCTCGAAGGCTTTTGAAGGCATGAAATAAGGTACTTCAGCATATGGATTTGAGGACGGGAAAAATCTAAGTAAATGAGTGGATTTTGATTATCTGGAACCTTGGTTCAGGGGAACCCTTTGTTCCTTGATGACACCACGTCAAGGGGCTGCCTGGCAGCCACAGGCTCCCAGGGGTGTGAGAGGTGACCAGGTGGGCCAGAGCGGCCAGTTCCGGCTTGGACTCTATGAGTCAGACTCCCTGGGGGTTAGAAATGGGGGCGGAGCTATATGCTGAGAACAGGAGACTCCGGGAGGAGGACTCAGCTGCTCTGACTCACGTCACTGTCCTGACCCTCCATGTCAGAGCTGGGCAGCCTTAGTAGGACTCTCGTTTTAAATGTTTTATGGCAAAGAGGAGAGGGGCTAAATATTCCCGAAGACCTAGAAGGCAGAATTCACTTCTTCATTCACATGACTAGTGTTTATTGATAAAATAACATGCGCCAGGGTCTTGGGGCCCAGGAAGGGTAAGACGTGGCCCCTGCGGCATAGGGCCTGTGCTGTGCTCGGTCTGCTGACAGACGGGGTGTGAAGGGCTCTCCCAGGACCAGGGCTGCACCAGGGAGCACACGAGGTGGTGACTGTCACACGGCACGTGTCCTTGGCCCCACGCAGACACACTGTGGGGACCTGTCTCCATTTGGTCCCGCTCCCACCTCTTTTTCTCACAAGGACTCTATGTGTTCAGGGGTGAGCGTGCAGTCAGACCTTCCGAAAGGAGGTGAAAGTGGTGCAAGACGAGGAGGCTGAGAACTCGATAGTAACCCCCTCACGGTCAAGGCCCCCTGAGCCTGTGCACAAGAAGGCAACTCTGAGAGAGCGAGAAGGCAATGCCGGTGCTGGGAACGAACACCCAGGTCCCAGTCCCAGTTCACCCGTTAACGAGTTAACGATTTCATCTCCACCTGTAAGATGGGAGGGGCAGACTGCAAACGGTAGCGTGTTTAATTTGGCCCTGGTGTTACGGTGCCATGCCAACTCCGCCGTCAGCTTGCACAGACGGGCCATTCCCGTGGCTTCTTTAGGCAAAGACTATGTGGGAACCCGGTAACAACTTGCTCCTTAGGACCCAGGCACCCTGCTCCCCAGTCCTCTCTTGCTCCGGCATGCGCCCACACTACCCGCAGGCCCGGAGAGGATGGGGGTCCGACCCTGGACGGATGCTCCTGAAGTTCCTTCCCGAGTAACAGGAAATGGTCTGCATTACCTCAGGCTGCTACCCACCCCACCCCTGCAAGACACTCTTCCCGGGAACCATCTGCGCAACGAAATCCCTCCAACCGAGACAATGAATGGGTGATGACCAGTTTCTCCCGATCCTCTATGGACTGCAGGTACTGCTGCTTGCCCTCCTGGGACTCGTCCTTCTTCTTCAGGTAGGGCTCGATGGACTTGTACTGGGCGTAGAAGTTGCTCAGGTCCTGCGGGGAAGCGGAGGTGGGTCAGATGCCGCCCTCACCTTAGTGTTCTCTTTTACCCCAGTCCTCAGCCCAGCTTTCTGCTCTGTGGCGGAGAGATGTCAGACTCTTCCTTTCTCAGGGGTACAAAAAAAGATTCGAGAAGGAGACATGGCCACAATGCTAAATGTGGTTAGGGAATCTCTGCCTCACCCCTTGGGAACCCTTCCGGTCAAGTACGGGGAGGTAGAAAACAAAGTAAAACGTGTAACAACTGTTGCTTTCCCAGTTGGTCTCTTCCACATGACTTCTGTGCAGTTACAGCCAATTCTCCATTTCCAGTACTGTTCCAATTCTGTCCCATTATCCCCAATCTTCACCAAGAGAGCTGTTGGAAGATCTTCCAGGTGTGTTTATCTTCCAATATTCAAATTGCTTAATTAAATTCAGATAGAAAAAAAGCCTGGCCTAAGAACTCATGGTGCCTTGGCTGGTGTGGCTCAGTGGATTGAGTGCCAGCCCATGAACCGAAAGGTCGCCAGTTTGATCCCCAGCCTGGGTTGTGGGCCAGGTCCTCAGGTGGGGGTGTACAAGGGGCAACTGATGGACGTTTCTCTCACACACTGATGTTTCTCTCCCTCTCTTTATCCCTTCCTTCCCCTCTTTCTAATTGGGGGGGGGAGAACTAATAGCATAACCCGAACATACCCCACCCTCCCTCTGCAAACAACATGGCAGGGAGTGGGGAGCAGGGGGAGGGAGGGATAGAGGGGGGAGGGTGCAGAAACTCACAGGAACAAGATCCTTTATCACATACATATGTGGCAGAGGGTAGATCTTGGAGACTTTGTTGAGGTCGGTGTTGATCCTTCGGGTGCAAGCTAGCGTGTTGTCTCCATTAATGTTCATCGCACAGGAGCCGCAGATACCTGGGAGACAAAACCACGGAGCGCGTCCTCACCCGGACACAGAGCCCCTCGCCCAGCCGCACACTCTCCCCGTGGACTGCCGCAGCTGCTCTGCCCTCTGGAGCGGTGCCGGCAGGCAGCACACCGGTGGTGGAGGGGCCTGTTGCCTTTCTTTCTCCTCCTCCTTCTTCCCTAGAATGCAGATCTAACGGCTGTAGTTCAAAACCCATTCTGTGACCGTGAGGCAACCTGGAGGCTGGATGGCACTGGAGAAGGACAGAGGAGCCTGGGATCCAGCTGGTGTCACGGAGTTCCCAACACCAGTCCCAGTTCCATGCTTCACGTATTTTGAGGGGAAAGTCAGCCTCTGTTCTTTAAAAAAGCCCCCGTCTCTGACATTGGAAGCCACTGCCATCTGAACTCTAAGACATACAATGCCCCAAAACAAATCGACGTCATCTCGGCCATCTTCAGGCTGAGGCCTGGGCACAGATCACCCAGAGGCAGCTCCTGCTTTAGCGTCTCCACAAAATGAGCAGCGTGGTAGGTGGCCCTGGGGGTGGAAACCCACAGAGGCTGCCTGAGCCACAACTTTCCACAGAGAATGACGGACTGATGTGAGACCACAGCAAAGCAAACCCAGCAACAATGAGCTGGTGACTGAGGGAGGGGCCCTGAAGTGAGAGCTTCCTTAGCCTGGACTCATTTCCTGTGCATGGAAATTTCCTGGGTATTTCAGAGTTTAAAAATGACTGTGCAATGTAAACCCAGAATGCCACTTCTCTGAAGCTGCATTTTGATCACCAGGCCAGAGAAATGTGACTGCTGGTGACACATGTGCTGGGTCGCCACTCCATAAGAATACTCCCCCTCTCCTGGACCCTCTAGGAGTGTAAGAGAACACTCACAACTCCTCTCCTCTCCAAGTTGTAGGCAAACCCTCCTCAAGTGACTGAATATCATCAATGTATTTATGTATGCTCAGCATTCAACTGGAACAGTGTGTTTTTGTAAGAAATGGTATATAATTTAAAAAATAAATCTAATGAATCTTCTCATAAAAAGGCTTCCTTAGAAATTCTCTTAATTAGCAATAAGGGAATAAAAAGGAGTGGTAGTCAGTATCATTCTGCCTCATATATTTCAGTCCAGATGGGTCACACCTTATGTTCTTGGCTCCGAACGGGTCTTATGGGGAAAGGTTACTGAAAAGCATCTATATTTCCTGTGTTGTCAGGATTTATGTGGGGAAGGTTGGTATTTAATCACAGCAGAATGTTCCCTGAACAGCAGGGCTCAGACAAACTATCGTAATAACTGTCAGCATTTGCTACATTAATTCCAATCCTGTAAGATTAGCTGGATCAAAACAGATGTCTTAGAAATAGGACTTGAAATGCTTGAAATGCACAGCAGAATAAACATAAAAAGTGATGGGCCAATATCTATAGTGACTTTTCCTTTTTGAAAGGTTATCTTAGGAAGAAAGTTCAAACCCAGCCTCTGGACCTGGCCCAAGCTACGCTGTTTTGGTTTTATCCCAGGTTTTCTGAGCCCGACCAGACTGTACCACCTGAGAGTGTGGTTCTGGCACCTGACAACTCGGGCTGACTCTCGGCTTCCCAACTCACTGCCTGTGTGCCCCTCTGGAAGTCCCCTGACCTCCCTGGGCCTCAGTCTGTCTGTACACGGGGTAAATACTCAGAGCCCCGTCTGTCTCAGAGGGGAGCCTGGCCCACAGACTGTGCTCCATGGCTGTCGCGGCCAGATGGCCTTCAGATAGCCCTGCGTGATTGCAGCCACATCTGAGTGCCCCTTGAATGATTATTTAGGAGTTTTATTTAAATCAAATCATTTTCACTTAAACTCACATTGAAAAACCATCCATATCACTGCTACTCTCAACAGTAATCACAGTTTTCTAATATGTGAATGAAGACAGAGCTACTGAAGTAAAATGTGTCGGTAAGCACATTGCCTGAAATCAGCTCACATGGCACGAGCAGCACACTGTGCACACGCTACTCCTTTCCAGAACATTCCTACTGAGCACCTGTTCTCTGCACAGGTAACGCTGGGAGCTGGAGGTGGGCACACATGCCTTCCCTGTTGGACAAATGTTGAGTGTGCATAAGCACTAGCTAGGCGCTCTGCACTGCCCCCCGATAAGTGAGCGCTGCACGGCAGAGGTGGCCAGCTGGCGTACTGAGCTAGTCCTCACAGGGCGCAGCAGCTCTCGGGGACTGCCAGGTGCAGCAACCACGCGACAGAAAGCTCCCAAAGGAAACCAGAACTTGTACCACAGTTAAAATTTCCGACATTTACCCAAAAAAGGGAGTGCATCGCACAGCAAGGTCACCTGCAGAGCCCTGCAGAGCCCTGCAGCTGTTCTTGAGGTATTCCTGTCAGTCCTGGCTGCCCAGGCCTCTTGGGAGCCAGAGCTAAGTGTGCAGGACTTGACGGGGAAGGAAGTGCTTACCTTCTCTGCACGATCTTCGGAAGGTCAAGGTGGAATCAATTTCATTCTTAATCTTGATTAAAGCATCCAACACCATAGGACCACATCTGACCAAAACCAAAACAACAACAGAAGACCCAGATGTATTTATGTGAAGTTCAATCTCTCTACACTTTTACCATAATATGATGAGACATCTGCCTATATTAGCTGCTTTTATTACCCATCAGGCCCTCACACTCCCCCAGAGTTTTATTTTTGCACATTCTTACACACTGAGCACTGCAGAGTCCTATTTTGGTGATCATGCTGAATGTACACTTCTAGGAAATAGAAAGCTACAGAAAAAAGTATTTAGGTTAGGAAACAACCTCCATATAGTGGCTATTCCTGTTTTCCCCTTCTAAAGCTCCATGAAAAGCTTTCCCAAATAGTTTATTTCAAATTTAAATTTTTTTTAGAATCCAGACAATAAGTGGCTTTCAATGGCTCATCGATAATAATAATGCATAACTGTAATAGAAAACACAGTACAGAGAATAACAGAAAATAAATCACCCATGGTCCCTTATCCAAGGCACTGAGTGTCCCATGCACATGGGGGCAACGACAAGGTGAAGGGCAGCAGCCCTGGCCTGGAGCCCAGATGCAGGCCTGGCATCTGACAGCCTGGTCTGAACCTTTCTGGGGCGCTTCCTGGGTAACAGGCAAATCACTCAAGCAGCTTCCCATCTGTAAGCACAGAGAGCAGTACCCACACCACTCAGGACTGCTGCCGGCGAGTGAATGCATGGGGAAGTGAACAGGAGAGGACTGTCACGGCATGCACTTAGTTCAACCTTGACTGTCCTCACGAAGAGACGTGGTTCTGTGCAAGTGGCTCCTGTCTCTGAGCCTCAGTGTTTTAAATCTGTCAAATGGAGTTAATAGTGTATCACAGGATGATAATGAAGATGAAATAGAAACACATAATTTTTATGTTGAGCACACAAAAGTGCTCAACAAAACTTATCTCCTGGTCGCCACTCCATCCCTCTTGGTGCTCTTCTGTGCATGAGGTTTAAAACAATATCCCCCCCCAAATACCCATGAGCATTGTCTGCACTTCTTTCCCTGGCTTTACAGGGGTAAAACCGACAAATAGCACTGTGTAAATTTAAGGCATATGACATAATTTGACGTACGTGTGAACTGTGAAATGATGAGCACAATAAGGTTAGTTAACACGTTTGCATTGCCTGTATTCCTATCAGTGACATGTACCACCCTTTTCACTGTGCCTCTGCCAACAATGGGAACCGTAACCTTTAAAAACCTCTGCTGTTCTGAGAATGGAGGTGTTATTACCATCGGCGTTTGGAAATCTTTGAACACTACCTACAACGGTTGAGTATTTGTCATGAATTCGTTACTTTTTCTTCACTTGCCAGTTACTCATTGCAAGTCTTCTCCGGCCAAGTTCCCTTCTAGGTGCTGGAGACACACCAGAGAACAAAACAGATGGGAACTGCTGTCCCCTAGAGGGTCCCCCCAGAGGGCTAATCCTAACAGACTCATTCTGGTGGACCCAGTCTGTGAATGTTCTTTGACTCTGTTTACTGAGGTCCTGAGAAGTTTTTTTTTTTTTTAAAGATCTGAGCTTATTGTCCTGGCTGGGTGGCTCAGTTGGGAGGAGTACTGTCCCATACACCAAAATACAGGTTCAATTCCAGGTCAGGGCACGTATGGGAGGAAGGCAACAACAGACTGATGTTTCTCTCTCACACTGATGCTTCTCCTTCTCTCTCTCTCTCTCCAATCAATAAACATATCCTTGGGTGAGGAATAAAAAAAAAAAAAGACTGAGCTTATCACCTTATAAAGGGAAAACTCTTCTCTCTACTACTACTTGCTCTGAATACTTCACTTCTGGTCACCAACCATGTGGGTATTTTCCCCATACTAAGCAATTCCGCAACACCAGCTGGGTGTCCCACATGTCACTCAGCTCTGACACGATCTACCTGGAGACAAGCATCAGATCCCAGAGGCTGAGGACTATGCCACGAGACAGCCCTCCCTCCCCAGCCCTCCCCCTGAGATGCCAATGGCAAGGCCAGGCTGTCACCTGTGCTTCTGACCGAATGGCTATGAAGTGGAGATTCTCATGACCCTGTCCTCGGGCTTGATAATTTGCTACAGCAGTTCACAGAATTCAGAAACAACGCTTTACTTACTAGACCGCCCAGCTTACTATAAATTGATACAACTCTGCAAGAGCCAATGAAAGGGCTGCATGGGACAAGGTGGGAGGGAAGGGGAGCAGCGCTTCCATACCCTCTCTAGGCAGGCTGCCCTTCCAGCCCCCACGAGTAGACCAACCCAAGCTCTCTGAGAAATCCCACACTCCAGAGATTTTTATGGAGGCTTCATTATACAGTCATCATTGATTGCATCATTGGACATTGGTGACTGGTTCCACCTCTAGCTCCTCTTCCCTCCCAGATAGGGGTGGGGCTGAAAGTGCCACCCCTCTAATGACGTGGCTGGTTCCCCCTAGCAACCAGCCCCCATCCTGGGGCTGGACAGGGGCTTGTCATGAATAACAAAAGACACCCATTTCACCTGTTGTTATTTTTCTGGAGCTATTTCAATATCTGGGAACAAAATAAAATGTTCTTTAGAACAAAAGATGACCGCACAGGCCTTATTTCCTTTGGCTACCTGTAGATAGAGATCCTTAAAAGCAGGAAATGATGGGAAAAGAGTATTTCAAAGAGACGTGGTGTGGATGACTCAACCCACTGCCTGGCTGTGAAGATGGGCACTGGGAGTCAGGAGGGGGCCTCGGAAAGCCGGGACTGGCCCTCAGCTCCTAGCTGACATGGGGATTAGGGACCTGGGTCTTACAGCCTCGAGGAACAGTATGAAGAGCAGAAAATGGATGCTCCCTCAGTCTCCGGAAAGGAACACAGCCGCTGAGACCTCTATTGTACTCTGATAAGCCCTTGACTGGACTTCTACCCTGCAAACTATAAGGTATCTATGTTGTTTCAAGCTACTAACTTTGTGGTAATTTGTTATGACAGAAAACGGATACATAGGTACCAACAGTTTTCAGTATTTTAACTACATCCTTACCGTGTCCTATCACCATTCCAACAAGGTTTATGGAGTTTATCCTTACTGTACGGCACACAGGCCCACATACATGAGACTCTCAAACCAACACTGCACTACATGACTGCAAACCCTATGTGCAGAGCCAACTCTACCGTGATTCCTAGAAATCGGTCATGCTTTGATTTGGGGAAGAGAAAGAATTTTGTAAGTTAGTTTTCTTGCTATTATCTTTTTGAATCAGGCACCCACCTCATTCCTCTTTCAAAAACAGGATACATTCCAGAGCCACTGATGATCTTAGTTTTAAACTTTCCAGGATGTAAAAAGCACGTCCCTGAATCGGAAGAGCTCACCTGCATTCATCAGATGCCCAGCCTTGCAGAGATACTCACTTATTCAAATCAATTTCGTAAGTCTGCATACGAGGCTTATCTCCAGTTTTGTCCGGGTCCCATCGGTAGATGGCGAACTTCTTGATTCGGGGAGCTGCGGCTGCAGCTGTCTGGGCCCCTCGGCAGGCCTAACATTTACAAAGTTCACAAGAAGGAAAAAGATATTAAAAACGCAAGGCAAATCCTCCTAATTAGCCGCACCATGAACAGCAACGCTGTATACAAACCCACATATTGCGGACACAGTCTTCTTGGAAAAGGCAGTCATCAAATGCCCAACAAATACCAGGCATATACCATATGCCAGATGTGCTAGTTCATGCTAATGTTTAAAGCCACTATTTATTATTGCCAGGTACTATACTAAATGTTTTATATGAAGTATTCCACTGAATTTGCATTTTAATCCTGTTTTTTATCCTCACCTGAGGATATGTTTATTAATTTGAGAGACAGGAAGTGAGGGAGAGAGAAACATTGATGTGAGAAACGTCAATTGGTTAACTCTCGCAGGTGCCCCCACGGAGGATGGATCCCACAACCCAGGTCCGTTCCCTGACGGGAAGTAGAACCTGCAACCCTTTGGTGTACGGGACAATGCTTCAAGCAACTGTGCCACTCTGCCAGGGCTGAATTTGCATATCAAACATGAGAAAAATGGGGCTCAGAGGCCAGGTTATGGGCCCACGGTCATGGAGCTGATGCGCGGACACAGGGTTGGAACCCAGGTCTGCCTGACGCCAGAGCGCATGCTCCTAGACACTGCGCTGCCCCGGTCGGCTGGGAATATGCTCAGGCCACACAGATTGAAAACAGGTTTGCAGTGAGGAATTGGCTCACGTCATTACGGAGGGCAACACACCCCAAGACCCGTGGTCAGAGAGCTGGGAGCCCGGGAGAGCCGACGGGGCAGACCCAGTCCAGGACTGGAGGTCCGGGAGCCAGGGGGGCGGACGACACCTCCAGCGTGAGTCCGAAGGCAGGAGCAGACCGGACGCCACGGTCTGACAGCCGTGGGCAGGAGGAGCTCCTCGCATTGAAGGGATAAGAGGGACTTTGTTCCAGTCAGCCCTTGCCCTGACTGGATAAGGGCAGGCACTCCGCATCCCTCAGGTTTTCAACGTGAATGTCAAGCTCAGCCACCAACACCCTCACAGAAACTCTCATGATAATCTGACCACCTCTCTGAGCAGCCCACGGCCCCGTCAGGCTGACACACAGAAGGCACCTTCAGAGCACGGAGCAGGTTACATTTTAGATCTCCCAGTGTGCCTGGTCCAGGATTTTGCTTAGAGCAACGCAATCCACGGAAAGATAAAAGAAAAGAGCAAAAATTGAGCGTTATACTAGTGTAAAACTGTGATTTATTTTAAATATATCTTAAAAGGCGGAACAGTACAACCTCTACCAAGCCATTAAAACAGAAACACCCCCGAGTCAAGAGCCACGCCGTCCCCATCCCATAGTCCTTGCAGCCCTTTTCCATTTGGCTGAGGCCACACCAGGTCCTCTAAGCTTCTGCTGTGGCGATGGGAGGGGAGGGTCCTGTCAGCCCACAGAACACGTACAAGCCAAACCCCAATGTTTATAAAGAAAAGTTCAGACTACATTCCAGGCTAGCTAATTCCCTTATAAACTGTTAAAGAAAGTAAAGACTCTGAAGGTTAACTGCTATTACAAGAAAGAATCACTGGCTGCTGTGGCTCAGTGGATTGAGTGCCAGCCTGTTCGATTCCCAGTCAGGGCACAAGCACTGGGTTGTGGGCCAGGTCCCCAGCAGGGGGCACAGGAGAGGCAACCACACCTTGATGTTTGTCTTTCTCTTTTTCTCTTCCTTTCCTTCTCTATAAACAAACAAACAAACAAACAAACAAATAAATATCTTAAAAAAGTTAAAAACATCTGTTAAAAAAAACAGAAAGTAATGGTGTGTGTTACTTGCTGGCCAAAAGTGCCCCAAATTAGGTGAAGCTGAAAATACAAATATCAGCCCACTGCATGCAAGAAAACCTTTGAAGATAATGAGAGTGAAGGTGAAGGTGAAGATGAAAGCTGTATTTTACCATATCACCAGGCTGGCTAAGATCATCAGTAAAAGGAAAGTCATTTTTACAAATGAACATTTTCCACGGGGGACTCCATTTTGTAAACCGACAGGGACATTAGGCTAATGCCACCTTGTGGCATTGAAGAGAAAGTGGAGGAAGTGAAAAGGAGAGACTCCCCCAGATAGCTCCAGCAGACTTTTGCTTGCTTAGTGCCCCCCAATCTTTTGGTTTTGGTGAGGTTTAATGAGGAATAATTCATTTCAGACAGTCATGTGTTGTATAACGATGGGGCATGCTCTGGGAAAGGCACTGTCAGGCTACTGCGTCCCTGTGCGAACACCACAGAGGCACTCGCACACACCCGGGGGGCACGGCCCCCTGCACACCTGGCTGGACGGTGCAGCCGCTGCTCCCAGGCTACAAGCCTGCACGACACGTTACTGCGCTGACTGACGCAGGCAACTGTAACAAAGGTATTTGTGTGCCCAAACACTGAAATGGCACAATAAAAATACAGTATAAAAGATAAAAAAATGCCCTGGCTGGTGTGGCTCAGTGGACTGAGTGCCAGCCTATGAACCAAAGGGTCACCAGTTTGATTCCCAGTTGGGGCACATGCCTGGGTTGCAGGCTAGGACCCGAGGTGGGGGGGTGCGAGAGGCAACCACACACTGATATTTCTTTCCCTTTCTTTCTCCCTCTCTTCCCCCTTCTCTAAAAAAATTTAAAAAAAGAAAAAGAAATAACGCTGAGTTCCCCCATATTCTTGACTCAACTTCCCTCAGCAGTACCACTGTACAAACCTACAGCATAATGTCACAACCAGAACATTAACACTGCAACAGTCAAGATGAGGAACATTTCTGTCACCCTGCAGGTCCCTCGTGTTGCTCTTTTACAACCACACCTCTGGCCCTCACGCCTCCCTAGCATCACAATCTGTTTCCACTTCCAGAATTTTGTCATTTCAAGAATGTCGGAGAAATGCAATCACCTAGTACATAACCTTTTGGGACTGGGTTTTTTCCATTCAGCATAATTCTCTGCAGATTCAGCCACGCGGTCGTGTGCCTCAGTAGCTGTTTCTTTTCACTACTGAGCAGTGTTCCACGTTACGACGTACCATGGTTTAGCCGTTCATCCGCTGAAGGACATGTCGGCTGTTTCTGGTTTTGTCCATTACACATAAAGCTGTGACGAACACTTGTGGACGGGTTTCCGTGTGAATTTAGATCTCATTTCCCTGCAACAAATGCCCAGGAGTGTAACTGCTGGGCTATATGAAGGTTGCATGTTTGTTTTTTTTTTTAAAGAAACTGCCACACTCTTTCCAGAGTGAGGGGTCACTGTGTTGAGGGAACGGGTAGGGGGAGAGCGACAAAACTTTGCCTTTTAAACACTATGTGTACAACTCCTTCAAATTTCTACCCTGGGATTTTGGGGTTGTCAGCTCTGGTTCAAAGCCTGATTCAGTGGTATCATCAGTGGGACACAGGCGCCTGGCTTGATGGAGCTCTGGTTCACCCTCACAAAGCCTGTCAAAGAGGAGCACGGTTCCCCGCCAGGCACCCCCACTCTAACGCTCTCTCTAATACTGAAATGCCCGCTCCACACCCACTCTGCAAGGCAAACGGATCTTGACTAGCCCACGCAGACCTTCCCAAACAGCATTACGTTTACTCAGAAACCGTGCAAACAGCCTCATGAATATGACGCGAGACAGAACCGATGCATGGACACATCACGACAGAGTATCACGGGCAATCAATCCCAATGTAAATTTTGGGGTACCCAACACATCACTATTTTTCAGGACAATTAATTTAAAATCATTTTGAGTAAAAAATGTATTTTATACAACACCTGGAGGAGTTAAAGGGAGTACGGAGAGAAGGCGCGGAAATCGAGACGACCGGAGGCGGCTGTGGGTCTCCAAGTGACGGAGCTCCGCGCACCGCGAGGCCCCACCGAGGTCAACCCGCAGCGTCACGGCAGCTGTGACTCGCAGAAAATCCCCCGAACAGAGAAATCTGAAAATCTGTTCCTTAGGTGTTCACGGCAGACATGACAGCAGCTGTCACTCACCAAGCCCTTGTCAGGTGTCAGACGTTGTATCTCTGTTCTCCACAACTTCTCTGCAAGGACATGTTTACTATTCTCTGAGATCTCGCAGCAAAGACCCAGGATTCACACACAGCTCACTGGACCCCAAAGCCCAACCTGTTAGCTGCGACACCAGTGGTGCAAATGCCAATTCCAAGTAGAACAAAACAAAGAGAGAATTTATTTTCCCAAACAGACCCCAAAACAATAGAAGTTGTCACTATACTCCTACAACCAGCAAGACCTGAGTGGTAGATGTCCCAAACATACTTCTTCCCTTATTTGTTCAATGAATAACCATGGAGCGGCTACTATGTTTCAGGGATGATTCTAGGCCTTGGGGATCATGGACAAAACAGATATACACTCCCACCCCCGTGGAGCTTCCCCAGTGAGCAGGGGAGGCACACGCAAAATGTCTAGTATGTCAAGCGGTGACATGTGCTTTGGAAGGAAGAAAAAAGAAGGTGGATGGGGATCCTGGCTCAATTCTACAATTCTTAATGGGGTGGCCAGGGAAGACCTCGCTGAAAAGGTGACAGGTGAGCACAGACCTGAAGGAGGTGAGTAAGCAAGACATACACGCGCTCAGGGGAAGAGCCAAGCAGGCAGAGGGGCACGGAGCACGGAGCACGAAGACCTTGCTGCTCGAGGACCACATGGGGCAGCCGGCACGGTTGAGTGAGGAGCAAGAGGGACAGGGATGGGAGAGCCAATCAGGAAGGCAACGGGAGAGCCAGATCAGGCAGGGCCTCGTAAGGGTTTTGCTTTTACCCTGAGTAAGATGGGAAATCACTGGGAGGTTTCGAGCAGAGGAGTGACAAAGTCAGACAGATTTTGAAAGAATCGTTTTGGTTTCTGTTTTAGGAGGCAACTGCAGAGATGCAAAGATGAAAGAAAAAACTGGGTTAAGAAGAAATTGCAATAATCTACCAGCCGAGAGATGACAATGGTTTGAAGCAGGCTGGTCACCATGGACATGGTGAGAGGTGGTGAGTTTTTGAATACATTTTGAGAAGAACTGACAGGATTTGCTCACAGACTGGATGTGAGAAGGAAGCAAAGAGCAAGGACGGCAACTCAGAGCTTTTGGCCCAAACCACAGGGAGGACGGAGCTGCCATCAGCTGAGACGGGGCGACCGTGGTGGGTGGATGTGCGCGTCAGGACTTCGGGTTTGGGTGAATGGAGTTTATACTGTGCTGTTAGACAGCCATGCAGAGGTTCCGAGAACACAACCGGCGGACAACTGAATCTGCAGACCTGGGGTGAGGTCTGGGCTGGGGACATGAACCGAAGAGGCACCAGCACGGCCAGGTAAATGGTATCTAAAGCCCAAGGGAGTGCATACAAAGAAAAGGACTGAGAACGATTCTGGGGCGATGAGGAGGAATCAGTAAAAGGAACAAACGCCAATGTACGAGGAGGGATACCTGGAGGCTGGGATGTCCGGGAGCAGGTGGAAGAAGGGTTTTGAGGAAGGAGTGAATAGTGACAGATGCTTTAGAGAGAAAAGCCTTGTGAGAATTGAGAAGCGACCATGGAACTTACAAAGCCCAGGTCCCTGGTGACTGGGACAGGAGCAATTTCAGGGAGGGGGCAAGCGAGGGTGAAAGCCTGGCTGGAACAGGTTCGAGAGGAAACAGGAGACGAATTTTGGACAGTGAGTTGAGACATCTCATGATTTTTTCTATAAAGACGAGTAGAGAAATAGGGTGGCTTTTTTTTTTTTTTTAAAGCATGCTCATGTGCTCCTGCTGTGACCTGAGAAGGAAACACTGGTAACTCGAAGGAGAGGAGAGAGCTGCTGGACCGCGATCTCTGGATAAATGACAGCATGCAGAAGACGAGAGAAGGGCTAGCTATAGGGGTGGTGCCCACCCTCCCGCGGTACCAGAAAGAAAAGGAGAACATCTGGGCAAAAGCGGGAAGGTGGGCAAAATTTTGAGGCTTTTTTCTCTTGTTGCCTGTCTTGCAATTTACTATAAACCCATGACAGAGGAGGATTCTTTAAAAGCATTTCTACTTCAATCTACAAAACTAACGAGCACTCGAGGCTGAGCGTACCTTTCTGGAAAACTTTTGAAAGATTAACTTCACAGTTTATAATTTAAGGAAGGAAGCAAGATAATCAACCACTGGACTGAACTGAGGAGGATAAGGAGGGTGAGTTCTGATTTATGCTGAATGCTGCTTGTAGTTCCTTTAGGAAAGATTCCTTAGGGAGCAGGCCTGGGCTAGACAGAGCAGATCCAGATTCGGAGGCAGGAGAAAAAGGTGTAGAAACAGGAAGAAGGAATGCAAGGAAGGCTGCATTCACCTGAGTAAAATAGAAGGTGAGGCCTACTTTCTGAAATGTGTGTGGCAAAGTTCAAATCCAAGCCCTACCACTTAGTAGCTGTGTGTCCTTTGGCAAATTAGTTAAACTCTCTGATTCCATTTTCTCTTTTGTAAATCCCTAGCCTTTTGTAAAAGGGTAGGGATTATTAAAACCTACCTCATAAGACTAACTGGAGGGGTCAAGCTTCTAGTGTAGCCCAGAAAATAATTTCTGCTTTTCCATGTGGGCAACATCACCAGTTTTTATATTACTCTGATCGGCAGATGGGTGTCCTAAGTCCTGCCACTGCTAGGAGCACTGAGACCCACAACTGACAGTGGGCGGTACTTGCCTTAAAGGAGTTCATAGTCTAGATGAAGAAATAAGGGAACACAAACACCAGTTAATCACTTACAGGCAGAGCTGCAGTTCAGTGGTGCAGACTAATGCACATGAGAAATTCAGGAGAGAAACCCTACTGTGTCCTACTGTCCTAGGAACCTGAGTGTCACCCACAGGTAACACACCAAACTCATGACTGAATTCTTTTGCAGTGGTCCTTGTGGATGAGACGTACCTTCCTACACGAGGGTGAGGGGAGGGATTCTTCTATTTTTCTGCCCTCAGGACACCCTACAGTGGCCTCGCCTGGAATTACAATACTGACCTACGGAAACTAGCCTCCACAATTCGTTCTTGGAAGATGGGCCTGAGCTTTAGAACCCACTCTCATTGGTGGGACTCTCACAACTTAACGGCTTGCTCAATAACTGTAAGGTTAATAACTATAAGGTAAACAAGGTCATGATCAATCACCAACTTAGCCTTGGCTGGTGTGGTTCAGGGGATTGAGCACTGGACTGTGAGCCAAAGGGTCACAGGTTCGATTCCCCATCAGGGCATGCGTCTGGGTTGCCAGCCAGGTTCCCAGTAGGGAGCGTGCGAGAGGCAACCACACACTGATGTTCCCCTCCCTCTCTTTCTCCTTCCCTTCCCCTCTCTGTAAACATAAATAAATAAAATCTTCAAAAAAAAAATCAACAATTTAATGCTCAGAACTCATCATCTTGAGTCCCAGGTAGGCAGTCCTCTTTCCCTATTTCCCCTTTTCAGAAAGACTACAAAATGAACTTATCCAGTTCGCACACAGCATTACAAGCACAGAGCCAGCATTACAAGACAGGCTGTGTGCATTGTGCTATGCCACCGGAGCAGGCACTTCGAATGAAGGGTATTCTCGTGTAAGTGCAAGAAAGGCAGAGGAACAAATACTTTTCGTACACCTTCCATGTGCCCAGATCTGTGCTAGGAGTTTCTTACATGCTACGTATAAAAAAATGAGGTTTAGATCCTAGATCTACCAGTTCTTGGCCATGACATTCTCAGCAAGTAAAAAGTTCTTTCTGAAGCCTCAGTTTTCAAATCTCTCAAAAGGAGGTATGAATTCCTGCTTGCCCACCTTACCGCGGTGGTTGAGGAGCCACAAGGACACACTTGAAATTCAATGGCTTGTAAATTCTCAGTCCCTTACACATGCAATGGTGATTCCCTGTCCTCTTTTAAATATTCCTACTCAGAATGCAGATCAGAAGGCTGACGTTTCCTGACAACACAAGAGGCGTGGGAAACCCACCACTGCACGCGGAACAAAATACAATAGGGCAGTGGCACGCTCCGTACCTGTGTGATCCGTGCCCAAACTCTGAGGTTGCTACTGTCATAGGCCGTTTTCAGGCGGGGACACGGAGAGGAGGACACTGCTTTAAGGAACCGAGTCTTACCCCGGAACCCCTGGCAGGAAAGGGTTCAGACCCTTCAGGGGACTGGACGTCCCTCATTTCTCCCTTCCCCTGCTCTGTCCTAAAACATTCACTCGCCCTTTCCTTTCCAGTTCTGGTCCAGTCCTTCTTGACTGAGCCCCGAACCATGCATCCTCTGAAAGAGTGATCTCGCGTCCGGGTTCCTGTCCCTCTTCACACTCCCCGCAAAGGCGGCAGTTTGGTGGCAGAAACAGGGCTTGGAGCCCAAATGTTTGGATTCGAGTTCTGCTTCCACCTGTCACTCACTTGCCATGTGACCTTGGCCAATTCAGTCCTTCTCTGGACTTCTTTTTTTCTTATTTCTAAAAATCGTCTTCGCCCTCACCACCTCACAGGCTGCGACAAGGCGCAGGAGGATGACAGGGATGCTCCAGAACATCCAAGAGCACTGCGCAGGTGGGAGCGGTCTCCCCCTCCCTGAGGCCTTGCCCTGCGCTCCCTCCCTCTTCTCCGCGGCACCCTCGGCTCCAGGCCATCTCGGTGCCCTCCGTGCCTGACCTCTCCTTGCGACCCCGGGGCTCACCTGAAGGCAGGCTCCGCCAAGGGCTGTGGCCGCGAACCGGGGTCTCAAGGACACTCTGGCCACCGCCGCCATCTTGGCTTCTGACGTTGAGCCCCACCCTTTAACCCCGAGGTCGCTCTGTCGGCCGTCCAGCTGAGCACAGAGGGGCCGAGCCAACGTCCGCCCAAGAACCGCTAGTCGCGTAGAATCCACAGAGAGGGAGACGGCTTCCGGTTTCCCGGGCGGGAGGACGGAATGCAGACAGCCAATGAGAGCGTGAGCAGTGGCGGAGTGCCCGGCGCATGCCCAGTTGGCCTCCCGCGTTTCTAAGGTGACCTTCCAAGGAGGGGGCAGAGTTAGAGAGGGCGGGCGGTAGAAGGGGTGGGACTAAGCCTATAAGGGGGCGGAGCCATCCGATCTGAAGCTTGTCTTGATTTTAAGCCTTCTCCGAAAATTTGTCAGTCGTATCGCTCATTCTCTGTCGCTTAGTGGCTTTAGTAGGACACAGTACGGTTTGCCCGAGACTGTCCAGGATTCAGCACTGAGAGTCCGGAGTCTCTTGTTCAGAAACTCCCTTCCCAGACAAACTTGGGGGGTTGGTGAATGAACCAGGGGATTTCAAAGATGACGATAAAGGTGTTATGCATTCATTCATTAAAAAATATGCATGGAATACTGCTATGTGCCAGGTGCTGGGATATTGCAGTAAGTGTGTGGGTAAATCAGACGCAGTTACTGCCCTTACTGGATTTACTGATACACAAGTAACAATTACAATACACTAAACTCCATTCTGTAAAGTAGGGGTGAGAAGGGAACTCAGCCCTTTGTGGCTTAGTTAGTCATTTAGCGTCAGAAACCGTTTCTTAAACACCTACTGTGTGTAAAACATTACGACCCACCCTTTTACTTAATCCCACAACAACCCGTGAGACCAAGCTGTGTGAGTGTTTTGTCTCTGTCTTAGGTATCTGAGCTGTTTTTTCTCAGACCCGTCTAAGGGTCACCTTGGAGTGTGCCTCGCTTGATTACTTTGGGCAGGGTGTGGCCTCGGTCCTGTAAGTCCCTTGTTCTCATCAGTGTCCTCAGGCACTTAGGTACGTAGGTAGTTAACTTTGCAGGTACCTGTGTTTCTCAGGAATGATGTTTTTCCTTCTCTGCCCACTTGTTTTTGACATACAAAGGGTACCTTATTATATTTTTTGGTTTCTACTCTCATAGCTCATTTAGATGTTACTGGAGAAATTAAAGTGGCCACATTTGTTGGATGGGGCTAAGTTTTCAAAGTCTTGGGCTGGAACCTGGCTACATTGCCATGTGGCCTCATGAAGGAGGTGTGTGGTGAGGCCAGGAGAAATAGTCTGGTGCCCTGGGTCTAACCTTGAATCTTCCCCTCAAAGCTGGTGACCCTGGACAAGTCTCTTCCTGTCTCTGGCCTATTGTATCCCTGCCTGTATTGTCAGCCTGTGGGGCCAGCTGACTTAAGATTCTGTGATTCACATGGCAGTCTTGGGGGGCTGCCTTGAGGGTGACTGATGAAAAGGCCAAGGTCACCTTGACTTTTCACTGGGGTTGACCCGGCTCTGGAATAGGGCTCCTCCGAGTCTCCCAAAGGGGCCTCTTGTGCCACCCAAATTGGTTGAAATCATGGGAACACTCATTCTCCTTCTAACTTCTCCTGGCTAAATTGTCTTCTGAGATGAAGGAAGAGTATCCTCTTTCAATAAGGGACAAGTTTCTAGAAAATTGATCTGAGAGAGGCCAGTAAGCCAGGACAAGTGGAATAAGAAACAGACAGATAGCTAAACAAGTTGGCCATGCAATTAATAGCCAGATATAGAAGGTTACCTCCCTACAGTTAACATCTAGGTCTCAGCTGTTTCAACCCCAGGCCCAGAAAAGCAGAAAGACCAGGTAGGTAACACCAGGACCAGCTGCAATGACTAATGACCCCATGCCCTGGCACCGTCCAATCAGTGGGGACCACGGCCCTGAACCCACACACCTGCTCCTGGCCAGTGGCCTTTCCGGTAACAGGTCCTCTCGGTGTTTTCAGGGTTCTTGCATCTCCAAGTTAGATGCCACTCCTAGGTAAATGGCTACCCTTTTACTTTGCCCAGGTCACCTTGGAAAAAACAGTCTGAGGCCAACGGAATTGAGACCTTGATTTATGAAGGGGTTCTTGGTGCCAAAGGGCCCACGTACCCTGCAGTCATATCATCCCTGGGCTTCATGGGGATTTGGGGAGCTCAAAGTGATGGAGGAATAAATTCCTGGGCGGCTGCACCTCCGCCCTGAACTTTGGGATTCCAGAAAGGCGCAGCTGCAGAAAGGCTTAGAGGTTTTCATGGCCAGCTCTTGACATACCTTCCCGAAGTGTCCTGTGATAAGACCCAAGGTTTTTCTGTTTGCTTCCACTTGTCTAGCAATTGAAGTATTGCTTTTCACGAGTCAGCTAGATGCTTTAAGTTTATGCTGAACCTCATCATTTATGAATGTGTTTGTATAAACAGTCTTCTTTAGTCCTCATAACAACCCTGTGGGTTGGAATAACTGTCCCCACTTTACAGACTTTCTTGGTCTTTGGATAATGATAAAGCTGAGCAGTCTTGGGTGGGAATCTTGCTTCAGGAGCTCATTCTTCCCTAAGGGCTGGGAATCAAGTGCAGAATTAAAAGTTAAAACCAAAAGCATCACCATGTATACAATCAACTCTATTTCTAGTGTTTTGTGATGGAAGGTAAACTGGTTGGATTCCACGCAGCCAGAGGGCTAAGGAGGGCTGGATTTAGCGGGGAGTATCAGATGATTTTTGTTGCCTGGGTGACTTATTTGCCTCTGAGGAAAATCTACCTCGCTTCAGTTAATCCCTCTGGTGGAACCCAGGGGCCCTTTCATTAAAAATTCAGGATGTCATTTGCCTCCACTGATGCTCTGCTCCATCTCTCTGGCTGACCCTTTCCCTTTGTCTGGTCGTCTCCTGAGCGTCTCCACCTGCGTGTCCCAGTGGCCTCTGAAACTCAAACTTCCCCCAGCTACACCTGCCACCCAAGGAGCTCGTAGCTCCCTCTTATTGGCATCGCCACCTCTCCAGTTTCCGAGCCAGAAACCTGGTGTGGCCCTTGACTCTTCCCCTGCCACATGCCATCACCCCCCAACTCTTAGCACAGCCTCCCCGGTTTCCAGGACCGGCCCACCCACTGGCCCTTCCAGTCGCATCTTTCACTGTGATAAAGCCCGTTCTGTTTCCCTCCTTGCTCCACACCTCCATGCCTTAAGGGCTTGTTTCCATGCCTTGGATCTGAAGTGCCCTTTAAAGTTCTTTTCCACATGGCCAGTTCCTCATCATTTTTCAACTTTCTCTTCCCTTAAGAGATCACGGGTTCACCACCCTCATCAGTTCTCTGTATCTGCCACCAATGCACACACACCAATTTAACAATTACGCATTTATATGCCTGTCTTCCTAGACTGTGGGCATTTTGAGGGCATGGCCCATTCACCAAATTTTCTTTTAAAAAGATTTCATTTATTTATCTTTAGAGAGGGGAAGGGAGGGAGAAAGAGAGGGAGAGAAACATCAATGTGTGATTGTTTCTTGTGCGCCCCCTACTGGGGACTCGGCCTGCAACTCGGGCATGTGCCCTGACTGGGAATCCAACCAGCGACGCTTTGGTTCAAAGTCTGGTGCTCAGTCCACTGAGTCACACCAGCCAGGGCCCATCCACTTAATTTTCTTCATAGAACGTATTGCTATCTGCAAGTTTAATTTTAGTTCCTTGTGAATATATTTTTTGTCCTCATCTCCCCCACCAGAAGTCAAGAACTATGTCTGTCTTGTTCACTGTTGTGTCCCCAGAGCCTGGCACATAGTAGGGGACCAATAAATGCTCAGTGAATGAACCAATTCATGTTAGTTTCCAAAGAGGGCTTGGGCCTTAGCCCACAGTAGCTAGGCACTGATGGCTGTTGGCTGAATGAAGGAGTCAATAAAAACAGGACACGCTGTCCCTGTTCCTTGCAGAAGGTGAAGGGAGAGACTGGGGGTGGGGTGGGTGGTTAGGGGAGCAGGGAGCTCAGTGGAGACTCAGGCAACTTTAATATCTGGGTCAGCACTAGGGCAAGATGAGTGTGCAAAATTTAAGAGGGTCAAACAACTTGGTCATTAAGATAAATAATATTTTAATGCACTATTAAAAAAGTAAAAATGCAAAAATCCATGGTAAATGTGAAAATGTGAAGTAAAGACAGTGTTCTTTAAGAGAAACCAGAGGACTGAGTCAGTCAAGGGAACTGGGAACGATCATCCTGGGTCTTCTTTGTCCTGGTAAAGGCACTTGGTGGTCCTCTTTGCCGTTATTGTTCAATGTGCCAGGGACAGTGATGCCGGGGCTGCCGGGGCTGCCAGGGCTGCCGGGGCTGCGGTTACTTGTAGCTGCCACCTTTGGAGGACTTCGTGCTTACCTGGCTCTCCGCAGAGCCCTTTGGCTACATTTTCCCTCTCTAATCATTAGAACCCCCACGAGGTAGGGATTGTTGTCCCTCATTTACAGTTGAGGCAACTGAGCCTCAGGAGGGTCAACAACTCACCCTCAGTCACAGAGCTAGGAGGTCCCATCTTCAGTTAGGGAGACAGTGCTTCCGGCCTGTGCCCAAGGCTAATGGGAACGCAGCAGCTGCAGTCACCCTGCTCCACCTGCAGAGGGTGCCCTCACCCCACAGAACTGCCAGAGCTCCAGAGCAGCCCTTTCCAGCCTGCTCCTATAACCCCTCTTCCCTCTAAACCCTACCATATAATTAGACTGCTCAAAATATTCTCTCTGAGTGGGACGGGGACAATCATATGCTACAGGCTTCTCTAATTTCATGAGCAGACTCTGTGGAACTCCTGGAGCAAAAGTCACGAGCCACCCCCACTCCAGATGGGGCTGCGTTTCACACAGCTGAAGTCAGCTCAGCTGCTGGGACTTAGCAAGTGGCCTAAGGCCTTCTGGGGACTGTCACGTTGCCGGTCCCTGTAGCAACACACTCACACACATGCACATGAACTCAGTCACCCTGCTAACCTCAGGGTCACTCCCATCTGCTTGCCACATCCCAGCGTGTTCTCAAATTAGCGGTTACCTGGGTCCCCTGGATGTGTACGGTGTGTGCTGTGTAAGCACAGTGCGTGATACAACTCCCTTTCTGGCTGCATCTGAATGTTGGGCGCCCCTTCCTGTCAGAGACAGAACCATGTAATGACACGCAGAAAGGGAACAGTGGTAAACATTCATCTGTAGTGGGGACATGTCAGCTCACAGGCAACAGAACAAATCTGAGGGATGCAGAGCGTTAAAAGCAAGTTGACCTTCTAGAGAGGCAGGGGGGTGGAGTGGTAACGTGTGTAGGCTTTCAGGAGTTCAAATCCTATTATACCAGTTATTTACTGTGTGGCCTTGACTTAAACGCTCTGTGCATTATTTTCTTCTTTAAAAATATTTTATTTATTTATTTTAGAGCAGGGAAGGGAGGGAGAAAGGAGAGAAACCTCAATGTGTGGTTGCCTCTCTCGTGCCTGCACTGGGGACCTGGCCCATAACCCAGGAATGCGCCCTGATTGGGAATTGAACTGGTGACTTTTTGATTCACAGGCCAGCACTCAGTCCACTGAGCCACACCAGCCGTGGCAGCAATAGTTTCCTATTGTGTAAAGTGGGGGAAAAGAACCATGGTCACCTCCCTGGGAAGGGAGTAAATGAATTAGTATCTGTGAGGAGCTATCCATCTCAAACTGGTGGAAGGAAGCCCAGCGGGGGGGGGGGGGGAGAAAAGAGGTTGAAAGAACTGTGAACGATTAGGGGGAGGAGATTATGCTAACCACGATGGGAGACTTCAGTATAAATAAGATGCCAAGGGATTCAGGCAGCTTTAAATGATTATTTAAAAATACATATGTAATTAACTTCTCACTATGTAAAAATTTCAAACAACGTGGATAAATTTAGCTTAAATCCCCTTAGTCATCTGCCTTTCCCAGAAAGGCAGTGAGTGATAATCACTGTCAGTTTCAAGGGATTTGTTCCGTATCTTTTTCTTTGCATGTATACACGAAGGTCTGTCTGGAAAAAGTCCAGCCATTGTTAATACAACGAGAATGGTTTGTGTGGCATCCATGTAACCTGGCAGCCAGGGAGAGTGGACTGGAATGTGCATGCGTGAACAATGATGACTTCACTCTACTAGGCAGTGGGGGTGGTAGAGGCCACTGAGTGCACATGTGCACTGTGTGGCCGTTGCATTCAAAATGACTGAGCAAGTAGAGCAACAAACCTGCATCAAATTAAGCTTGAACATTCACCTGTGGAAACTATTCGGATGATTCAGAAAGTCACAGCTATGGGCAACTGGTGATGGGCAGCTTCATCACAACAACGTGCCCACTAATGTATCACATCTCATGCAGTTTTTTTGCAAAACATCAAATCACCCGGGTGTTTCAGCCTCCTTACAGCCCAGAGTTGGCGCCCTATGACTTCTGGCTATTCCCAAAACTTAAGTCACCTCTGAAAGGGAAGAGATTTCAGACTGTCGATGAGATTCAGGGAAGTACGATGGGGCAGCTGATGGCGACTGGGAGAGCTGTGTGAGGTCCCAAGGTGCCTACTTTGAAGGGGACTAAGGTGTCATTGTCCTATGCAGTGTTTCTAGTATCTTAGATCTTCTTCAATAAATGTCTCTATTTTTCATATCACATGGCTGGATACCTTCTGGACAGGCCTTGTACATATGTATGTTTCCACAGAAACCCATGGCTTTGCTTGAGGTTCTTTTTTCTTTCTCCTTCTTTTTCAAAAATACCACCACAGAGTGCTCTGCCTCGGAGCCCTTCCCTTGTTGGTGCACACAGATCTATTTCATTCTGTGTGCCTCAAAATATTTAAATATAGGGATGTACCATGGTTTGATCATTCCTCAGACACATTAAAAAATGTTTTTTTCTATCAGCTTAATATATTACTGTCCTCTTTCTAAAGTCCAGGATTAGTCACGTGACTGCAGTTGCTCCAAACCTTTAGGGGTTCCCATTGCTCAAACCTAGTGTCTCCAGCCTGACTTCAGTCTGTATCTCACTGCATGGTCACCGTTCCCCAAACCTGTCACACACACCCCTTTGGGTCTGTACTCAACGTGGCAGCCCTTTCTCCTGCTCTCCCCAGTCATCCGTCCCTCCATACATTCAACAATCCCTCATCCTAGCTCAAATGGACACTCTCTCCCAGCTGGAAACAACTGTGTGTGTGTGTGTGTGTGTGTGTGTACCCACAGCTTGTTGTGCCTTAGTTATTTCCCCTTTCAGCAAATATTTACCAAGCACCTGCTCCACCTGTCTGCCTCTTTGCACTCCCGTCTGTCTCCCTGGCTCAGTTGCCAGTCTCTTCAGGGCCGAGATCGCGTCTCATTCCAGGGGCAGCAGGCATCCTGGTTTGCCCAGCGCGGTTCTGGTTTTCACCTGCTATCCTGGTGGGATTGTTTGTAGCCCCCCTTTCACTGTGGTTTAGATGAACAATGATATGATCTCTCTAGTTTTACCTACAATAGATGCTTATAGTAAGTGTTAATGGAAAAAAGAATGAGTGGGTAAAAGAATGAATATTATTTGATTTTCGTGATTTAGGGATGCCATCTTACTCCAAGCTAAGGCCTCCAGGGCACATGCTGTGCTACGTAGAGGCCATTTCTCTCTGGGCCATGTTGCCTTTGAGGGGTTCATAGGAACCCTGTAATCTTCAGACACCTTGCTTATAGGTAGTGGCGTTTTCTTATTGTAAGATTCTAACGGGACATCTAATACGTTCAACAATGACTGGTGCAAAGGCAACCTTTATGAGCAAAAGAATGGTGACATTGAACTCGGGTTAGGAAGTTATTTCTAAGATGAGGTCGTCAAGAGCAGGGAATTAGCAGGGGAGTTCTGGAGTCAGACCCCTGGGGGTGAATCCCGTACTTCCTGCTGTGTAGCCTCGAGCAAGTCACGTCCTCTCTGAGCCCCCGTTTCCACGTCTGTGCGGCGTGGATAACAGTAACCTCACAGCTTTGCTGTGAGAATTAGATAAGACGGTGAGTGTAAAGTATTAGGTCGAACCCTATGAAACCCACTCTTTGTGACGATTTTGACTTTCCAAATGGCATTTCCTATAGTTCAACCTGGTAGGTGCCTGGCTTGTAGCCAGAGTTTAACAAAAGGTGGTTATCATGACCTCACATGTGGCTGGGCTGATATTTCTGCTTCTATTGCCTGGCTGAACAAATGGTTCGTCCTTTCATCCAAAATATATTTGCTGAGCGCCAATGATGCCCCAGAAGGAACACAAAACATTCCTCTTAGGGAATGTTTCTTTATTCCATTCCTTAAGCGTGTCTCTTTAACACATCAGCAGCCCAGTGGCATGTGAATAGGGTCTGGACCTGGTCGGGGACTATTCTGAGAGAGTCATCTTGGGGTAGGCCCACAACTGTGATAAAGTGGGCCTCAGCTTGCAGAGCGTGAGGGGCTGAGGCAAAGCAGGTTTGACCTGAACTTGGCAGTTTGCTTTGTGACTGGAGAAGATCAGTCCTGTGCTCAGAGGTCAGGGCTGAAAAGGAGCCCCACTGGCGGGGAGGGGGGCTGGGGGCTGACCGCTCCCTTCAGCCAGGCTGAGGGGAGGCTGCAGAGCTGAGCTCTCTGCCTGAGCATGTCGTCCTTCTGTTTGTCCAGCTGGAGAAGAGATTCTAGCTGTCCTTTGGTGTCACTCACTATATTTAGTTACAAATAACACTGTCATCATGTAACAGGGTGCAGCCAAGGGGGGGTCCAAATAGGGATTTGTAATGGGGTCCAGAACTCAGGGTGTCCAGAAAGTATTAGAAAAAAAATATAGGATGTCCTTGCCCCCACAAGTCTGAGCTGGGGGATAGGACACCTGGAGCAGGGTCATTGAGAGTTGTTTTGAATAGCAACAGCTTTGCAGCTAACCTCTAGAATGGTTGTTTAACATATCTATATCCTTTAACTGGTTTCACGTATGTGTTAAATAGCTGTGGCCATGCTCTCAGCCAGGGGGATGGGAGTGACTTCAATCTATGGTGTAACTGGGAGGCAATGCTCCCTGGTTACAGCACCTGCATGAGAGCTTGGAGATGATTGGTTCCACACTACAGGGCCACACCTGCCTGGACTTACCGTGGCAGCCCAGTAAGGCTGGAAGAATATGGGGATGCTTGCAGCTGTGGCCAATTGTGGGGGGAGTCGGAAATGGTGCGGCAGAGGAAGATTGGCGCTGGGATTTATACCCAGGCGCGGCAGCCATGCAGGGGTTTTTTGGGACCACTCGGCTTGGGCAGATAAGAACCATGTGGACTTCTATTTCTTTTTCTGAGATACGGTACCCGGACTGGGCAGAGGGGGAAGGAAGGACTGTGTGTTTGTGGGTATTCTAAAGGACTTTGGGATCTCAATGAAGGCATTAAGTCATTACTCTTAAGTTCGTATAACTCTTTATATAAGTAATCCCTTTCCTTTTCACCAACCTCTGGCATTGAGAAGCGTCTTTCCCTGGTGGTGGGCAAGGCGAACCTAGTACGGGGTGGGGGACCCCCAGAGCACAAGGGCGGGTCCCTTCAGCAATAGTACATCATTTGCAACCCCTGGGTCTGCGCTGTAACAGTTAGTCTCCTGGACCTAATGTCACTTGGGTAAGGATCCTGGATAAGTCCCTCTGGGGAGGCGGAATTCATCCCTAGTTGTTCTTTTGTTGGGGTGGGGAGAACCCCACTTCTGCAGGCTTTTGGCTATGCCATGGTGTGGCTCAGATCTGGAATGAAGGGCTTGGGATAATGAGGACTCACCTGGGGCCCCAGGACAACATCTTACATTAAAATGCAGAATCAAGTTGTGTCCAAGGGAGTGGTGAAGGGAAGGAGGCTAGAGGTGAGGGAGTTATGTTTTCCCTTTCCACAGGCTGGTGGGGTTCCCATTTTGACTTGGCCAAAGGCACGCCCCTCACTGAGAAGGAAGCCAGATCAGGTGACATGGCGGCAGCTCTGGTTCAGGCAAGAGGACCTTCTAGAGGGGCAAAGCTCTGCACACCGGGGCAGAGAGGACCAGTGCTTATTTTATACTTCTCTTTTTGGTATTATAATGACAAACTTTTGTTGGTCACTACAGCCAGTCTAGCTGGACTCTGGGGCTTTAAGAAATGTGCCTATTTCTACAACTGGGGCTCAGCCTGGCAGAGAGGCTTCCAGAACTACGCCTTCCAGTATGGTAGCCACCTGTGGCTATTGAGCATTTAAAATCTCACTAGTCCGAATACAGATGTGATATGTGTAAAATATATAACAGCTTTCAAAGGCTTACTACCAAAAAATATATAAAATATTTTATTAATATTTAAAAGTATGCCCTGGCTGGGTGGCTCAATTGGTTGGAGCATTGTCCCATACACCAAAAGTTTGAGGGTTCGATCCCTGGTCAGGGCACATACCTAGTTTGCAGGCTTGATCTCTGACTGGGGCATGTATAGAAACCAATCAATGCTTCTCTCTCTTCCCCTCACCCCCTTCTTCTCGCTCTAAAATCAATAAACATATCCTCAGGCGAGGATTAACAAATATTTAAAAAGTTTTATCGCATGTTGAAATGACAATAATATGGATATATTAGTTTAAATAAAACATTATTAAAATGAATTTCACTGGCTTTTTACTTTTTAAAATGTGGCTACTAAAAAGTTTAAAATGACCTACATGTCCTGCATTATGTTTCTAGTGGGAACTACTATTCTGGAAGTCTCTGTGTGGCTTTCACCTATTCCGAGATGAGTGGCCACATGTGGAGACACCACCAGTGTGGATTTCACACACCAGCATCCCTTGGGGGTCCTCAGAAACAGGTGGGTCAGGAGACCCCATTAAAGATTGGCCTTGCTGTGGCTTGGGCCACATTTGTTGTGTATAAAAGAGAAGCGTGACCTCAGAGGGCTGGGCCCATGAAAGAAGTCTGGGAGAAAGAGAACTAGTGAGTTTTGTTTCGCAGTGGCCCCTTAATGTGGTCACAGCAGAACATCCACCCAGAAGCCCATGATGGGACAAAGGGGTAAGAAGCTGCCAGGTGCAGCCCAAAGGGCTTGGAAGTGGCTTCTAGGCCTAGCAAGCAAATAGGGGACTCTGTTTCAGGGCCCCAGGAGTTTGTTCACAAAAACCCTGTTATGCTATGGCTATGTTGTATGGATTTTTACACCATGAGTCAAATCACAAACACCTATGAGTGATGACTCCATATTATGAGAACATAGTCTTACCCAGAGTAGTGGATACATTTGGAGCGCTACCCCGATCCTCTTCTGGTTTTGTGAGCTCATCCCCAGCTCCTGGGACTCTGCTGCTAAATAACTACAGCTGTGATGCTCTTTAGACGATTACCTGCGGGTTCCCAGTGCCCCGTGCCCATTCGGAGAGCCAAGTTTTCACAGCCCGTGATCGACTGGTGCAGGCGCACGAAACTCCAGCTGCAGGTGCCAGAACTCTGAGCTGCCCCGTAGGCCCTGGAGCTCTCCACCGAGCAGGCTGAGGCCGCAGCTGAAATCACACTCTTGTTTGGCTTCTTCTCTTTTTCCATCTTGCTCCCTTTACACCCTTCCCGGTTTCTCCTAGACATACTTCCTTAATAAAGCACTGGTCTCAAATGCTCATCTCGGGGTCTGCTTCTGGGGAATTCCACAAAAACACAGTGAGACCTTAGTGTGGGTGTTGGTCTTGACTTTGGGTGGTGGCCATGTGATACACATCCCCTGAGTGTGTGAGGAATCCACACATTCCAATGCCTGAGGTACCCCGCTGAGAGCCCTGACCCTGTGCCCAGAAGGGCAGGGGTCGTAGGGTACGGTTTGCCTCACTCTAGGCTGTGCCCATTAAGTGGCGGTGAACATCACACCCACAGCCACATGACTTCCCCTCCGATTGTTCATCTCATCTCATTGCTGCTGCACCGGATGCTTCTCCTTGTCTTTGATCTGATTCACGGCTTCTTGTCCAGAGGGTTGAAAACATTCCATCTTCATGACAGCCCTGCCCTCTTACATAAAGTATTACAAAATAAAGATCGAAACAGGAACTTTGCTGAGTTTTGCAACACAGAGTATATTCTAGGCCTACATTTATAGGAAGTGGTGGTGGGGGGCCGGTGAGAAGGAGCAGTGAGTCCATGGTGCTGGGGCAGAGGGGGATTCCACACCGCAAGTAGCCACACAGGTGGGCGAACAAAGGGGAGCGGGTATCTGAGCCCTAATGGTTCCAGTGTCACCAGGAATTGCTGACTTATCGATGGGGAGAGCTTTAGAAAAATCTATAAACACACACCCTCTCCATATGGGAGGCACTCACGTCGCCTTAAGATAGACTAGAAAAAAATGAAAGCAAGCCTGAAACCCCACATTCACCAAACACGCACACACGACAAACTTGAAGTCTCCAGAAATACACCCTCAAATAGGCACTTGGTGTCTCCAGGTCTGGGGTTGGAGAGAAGATCTGGGGCTTTGTCCCCCTGAGGCAGGGGCCACTGTCCCCATGGGGGGGCATGACATCTCCTGAAGGCTCTGGGGTCTGATCTGGTGGGTGGTCCTGGCCCAGCTGAATTGGAAGGAGGTCTGTTTAATGAAGACCCTGCCATTTCACTGAGACAGTGACTGCAGAAGGTGCCGTGACCTGCACATTTTCTGGATATAGCAGCCTGGCACTTCTAAAGGGCACTTCGTGAAAGGGCAAATGCTGGCCATTTAAGCGTGGGCGTGGCATGTTGGGAACTGAGGGGCTTCACGAGGCAGGGACTACGTGTCCAGCTTGGTGCTAACCACAGAATTCTCAGAACCCAGCACTGTGCCTGGCACTTAGTAGGCACACAGCAAATGTTTATTCAATGACTGAAGGAAATAAACTGGGAAGGAAATCCCTTTCTCCCGAGAATGCAACGTCATCATCTTTTCACTGGTTATAAATTGGTTCGTTTTGACCTTCAGCGTGGAATTGGGATTCATTTTTTCTCCTGACATCGGCTGGCCCTGAAGGAGCTTTTGTTAGTTGGAGTTGGGGCTTTTCAGTCGGCTGGGTTCCAAGGAGAGAGTCTCCAGCAGACTCGCTGGTGCACTTCTGTGGGATGACCGATCCATCCCTAAGGCCAGCGGCTAGCCCAGACTCGGCTGTTCTGGCTGGAGGCTAGGCCAGGTCCTTCTTGCTGGGTCTGATGCCTGGGCAGGAGGCCTTTAATTATATCCCGGGGGAGAGTCTGAGTGATGAAGAAGTCCGGACCCCTTCCCTAGCTGCCCCGGGGGCCAGCATCCGGAATAGGAAGCAGAGGCACTGTGAGGGGAGGGGGGATAGAGACTGGCCCTAGAACTGAGAACCAGGCAAGAGAAGATGCGTATGGCTGACTCCGGGGCCTCTTTGCACACTGAATTCTCAGGCCACAAGGGTGCTGGTCTGGGGAGAAACCTCCGAGCATCTGGGAGAGCCTGTGTCCATGAGAAAGATGAGGCATAAGGAGCATCTCTAAAATGGAGAAGGCTGCTCTGACAAAATCTGCTTCCAGGGGAGGCTCTAAGCAACATTATTGGACCCTCAGGGAATGGGGAGGCTATCGTGGCAGAGAGAAAGCCAAGGGGGAGGGGCTGGGGGAGGCTGGTAAGGAGTGAATGACTGGGGCAACCACCTGGAAACCCAAAGCGGGTGAGTTTGAAACGATGATGGCAGGTCCAGCTACATCAGGGTCCCAGCGTCCCTTTCCATGTGATCTACCTTGACCTTCAGGGCAGGGCTACCAGGAGAACTGGCGAGCCCAGAACCTCCTTCCCTTCCCCTTCATTCAGTTTTGGGCAGGAGACCAAGGCTTCTTTGGGGAATGATTCGGGTGTATGAGGTTTGGTTTTGCTTTTCAAGTCAGGGCTATCCTGCTACTGACCAAATGCTCAGCTATTTTTCAGGGAGGAAAGAGCTGAGGCTCATTGGGGGTGGCTTTAGTGGATGCTGAGAGTCTTTGAGGAAAGGCAAGGCACGGATGTCTGAAATCCCTCCTCAACTCCTGAAGGTCTGCCTATGTATCCAGTCAGGCAGGCAGAAGCCCCAGGGGAAAGCTCGGGAAAGCAGGGAAGTGACAAGTCCCCTATAATGCAGCCCTGAGAGCTGGGTTTTCTTTTCTTTTTTTTTATAATGCATGTACCTGGCTAAAGTGTCCACTTCCCAGATGGCTTTCTAAAGACTCTCACTGCCAGCCACATACCTGACCCCTTCCCCGCAGGCTCCTTTGCTGTAGAGATCTCCTTTGTGGTAGAGATCTTGGTTGAGTTTGATAGCTGACCATATGGGGATCCTGTTTTCCCTTTTCCATGCTTTAAAATTCCCCTTTTATGTTTTAAATTTGCCCATAAAGGGTAAGCCTGGGAAACCTAGGCCCCCACCCTCGACCCCAATAAAAGCAGAAAACCCCAGGCCCGGGCATTCTCTTTCTCTCCCCGCGCCCTTGCTGTGTGGCCCCCTGTGAGCTTTGTAATTTCCAGATCCTGTGAGTCATAAACTTTCTTGTTTTTGTTTTTTGCATTTTCTCAATGGTTATCTCGGAAGGGCTTCTTGCAATCGTAAGAACCACAGGGCCGGCCCAGCCACAGCGCAGGTCTCGGCAGGCTGACACCGGCAGGCAGCAGCCCCGCAGGTCAGGGCACCATGTGCCACCATTTGAAGGGGAAGGGCTTCCTGCGGACGTTGGTGCCGCAGTGCACCTCTCCCAGAAACTTGTGGTACGCGGAAATGTCGTCGATGAAGGTGCAGCAGAGGCCCAGGGGCTCCAGCAGGGAGCGCACGTGCGTCTCCAGGCAGCACACCTCTTCCACCTGTGGCCCGAAGGGCTTGGGGATGCCCAGGTCCTTGTCGAGCACGATCATGTTCACCTGTGGTGGAGGGTGGGGCGCCAGCCCCTGTTCAGGGTGCACCTACTATGCACTTGGCCCCATCCTAAGCTCAGTGGACCCTTCCAACAACTCTGTGAAGCAGGTATTGTGATTTATCCCCACTTTACAGGTGAGAAAACTGAGGCACAGAGGGAGCTAAGCCACTTATACATGGCAGAAGCGGAAAAGCAGACAGCCTGCTTCTGTATGTATGTGCATGTGCACATGCATGCCTGTGCACACGGCTATGTATGTACATACCAGCACATGCATATACACATGTGTATCCACATGTACATGCATGTATGTGTGTGCATGTGTCTACGTGTGTGTTCTAATCTCTTTCTATCTCATAGAGGACTCCTCTCTATAACAAGAATCCCCCTGTCTATCCCCTGTCCACAAAGGCCTTTTTAACTTACATAGCCCTTCCTATTTCTTTAAGATAAAGGTTCCCAGGAGCCCAGTGAGGCAGCTGAGACCAGCACATCTCCCCTTAGAGAGAATGAAGCCCAGAGAGGGCAAGAGCTTAGGGTGGGTGGGGAAAGCCACATAGCATCTCAGCAAGGACTGGGACCCAGGCCTTCCGATTGGATGGCATCTGGCTCGGGGGCCTGCTGGGCCTGGCTGCCCCGTGATGGGCCTAGATGGGCTTTGGGATCCCGAGCGCCTCACCATGTTTGGGAAGTAGGCTCTGGCCTGGCGGTCCTCGTCCATCTTGAACAGAGCGGGCAGATCGATAATGTCCTGTTCCGTCAGCCCCAGCTCCTTCTTGAGGATGTCACGGTTCCAGTCTAGGCAGCGCTAGGACGAGTGAGAGGACATCCCCGCCATCTTTGTCAGCTCGACTCCTGTCGGCAGTGTCAGACCCAGGACCCTGGCCCTCCCCAGCACCCCTCTCCCCAGAGCTCAGTAACAGCAGTGACAGGAGAGCGAGGGAGAAGATCCAGCAAGAATACTAGTACTTGCTCAGCAAATGAATCACACCCAGCGCTAAGTGCTGGCCACACGGTATCTCGTGGACTCTTCAGTCCACCCCATGAGGTGAGAGTTCAGGTGACCATGTTTTGGATGAATAATAATGAGAGCCCCACCCTCACCTGGAAGTACTGGTTCTCCTGCACGAGGCTCTCATTGGACAGAATCTTATTGATGGTGATCCGCTTGTTGCTCATCCCGCCCAAGCCTGTGGGGTCAGAGGATGAGGACTGTTCAGCCTTGGGTATGCCAGCTTCTGGGCTAACTGCTAGGAGGAGGGAGATGGGGCGGGGAACAGGCAGGGCCCAGGAGAGCTCTCCCAGGGGGAAGGAGCATCCTGTGCCTGGGGAAGGCAGCCCACACTCCTTTCCCCAGGGTTGCCCACGTTGCCTGGGTCACGGATGGGGTGGCAGCTGCCTTGCTCTCTCTCTGGCCAGAGGGTGGGTGGCACAGTTAGCCACCTGGGTTTCACACCTGGAGCCTGCTTCTGAGGACAAGCAGCCCTCCAGGGTGAGTATGGCAGAAGCAGGATGCCCAGAGGTGTCACCTTCCGGCTTTCCAGACCCGCCTCATGCTCGGCCCCTGCCCTGGTCTGTGCTGGCATCTGCCTCCTGGTCCACCTTGAGGGCCCAGGTGGCTTCTGCCCTGATGTGTAACACCTACTACTCACGGAGCACCTACTATGTGGCAGGCACTCTTCCAGATGCTTTACATGGATTAGCTCAGTCATCTTCCCCACATTTCTGTGAGGTAGCTGCTGGAATTAAAGATGGGGAGATGGAGGCCCAGAGAAGTTACATGACTTGTCCAAGGTCATAGTGCTAGTGGCATAGCCTGCTCTGGGAGGAGTGCCTGGTCTATGGCACGTTCTAGTTTTTTTTCAGCTCGGCAGTGGCAGAGAGATGGGAGCTCTCGCCCTGTCCCTGAGCTGTCTCCGCATCGCCACTTGGACCTGTTCGAACAAAGGTAGTGGTTCCTAGATCCTATGGGTAGCTTTGGAGGCATGTTTAATCTAGCAAGTAGCCTCCAGAAAGTCAAGACTTATGCCTGCCAATTCAAGAAAAATAATCCCTGCGGCGAAGAATTAAAAAAGGACAGGGGTCTCGGACTGGTCTTGTCTGTCCTGGACACCACTGCCTTTGGACGTGGGGGCAGTGACCCATGTAAGAATCAACCGGCCTTAGGGACGCAGAGTTTTGCAAGTAGGCAGACCGGATAAACCAACTGAAAGTGACAGAAAGTAACTTAAGAAAAGCTGAAGAAACTGGCATGGCCTGTCTAACCTGGCTCCCTGTGTTGGCCTGATCAGCTTTCCCTCTTCCCATAATTAATTTAAGAGCAAGCCTCATCCCTGTCTGTCTGTCCCAATTGTGCGGATGTCTCAGTGACACAGGTGTGGCCATCTCTCACTCTGGGACCGACAGGGATGGTGCCTGGCCATACACCAGGCCTGTGGATGCCCACTTTTCTTCCTGCCCCTCCAATGAAGGCACATTTCTCTTTCTCCCTTTCTGAAACACAAGCTCCTTGAGAGAAGACTGTACAGCAGTTTTGAACCATTTAACCCTCCTCTGGGTCTGGTGCCATTTGAAGGAAACTCCAGCTCCTGAAGAGGCACGTGGGTGGCACTGTTGATGGTAATAGGGAGCCTCGGGCAGCTCCGTGGTCCAGCTGGCCACAGCACAGGTCACCAGGGGCCAGGGCTGCTGTCACCTTGGTGACAGCCGTGGAGTGGACCAGCTGCCTTTAGAGGTAGAGCTGGGTGCTTAGGGACAAAGAGGTCATGAGCCCATCCTGCTGAGGGTCTCTCTGGGGGCTCAGCTCTCCGCTCCCTGCCAGGGCCCTGTGGGCACTCACCTTTAAACATGATGGCCTCGCCATGGCCTTCCTTCTGCTTCTCTCGGAAGAGCTGGTAGCAGGCCGAGGTGCTGGCCATGAGCATCCGGAATTGCTGTGGGAAAGCATCCAGAGGGACAGTGTCCACAGAGGGGAAGTAGCCAAGGAGCAGGAGGGAGCCCCTGTCCCAAGGGCCCAGAGCCCTGCCTGCCTGGGTCTCAGCCTCCCCACGCCGAGGGGCAGAGGCTGCCAGGCAGGGTTCTCTGCTTTCCGAGGACTACATCCTGCCCTTCCTGCTTTGGGAATTCCTCCACCTCCAGCGCCACTGAGTCAAAGCTCGGGGTCAAAGGTGGCCTTGGATGGGGGGCAGGGAAGGGCTTCTTCACACTGCCAAGAGGACAGACCACGTGCACAAAATTTCCAGGGTACGAAGTCGCAGCCATTCCTCTCACTTCAGAAAATGGAAGAACCTCTTTTGGAGGCCCAGGCCCACACCCCACGCTGTCTACAGCATTAGGCCCTGTGTGGTTATTGGACATTTGGACTGTGCCTAGTCTGAACTGAGATGTGCTATTAAGAGGAAAATACACACCAGATTTTAAAGACTTACAAAATAAAAAGCAAAATCTGTCATGGATAGCTTTTACATTGGTTACATGTTGAAATGCTGATGATATTTTGGGAATATTGGGTTAAACACTGACCTGCTGCAGCGACAACACACAAACCAGCTTCAGCCTCCTTCCTTCTCCGACTGCCTCTACATCCCACCTTCCGCTGACACAGCGGGCAGGGGTTCTCCGCTACCCTGTTCACTCCAGCCTCAGGAGCCAGCTCACCTTTGTGCCCGGGATGGGGATGAAGGTCATGAACTCGTCCACGTGGCCCACGGTCAGCCAGTCCGAGTAGAGCTCTATGGGCGCCTGCACCTGCTGGGCCTGCAGGAAGTCCCGCACCACCTTGGTCATCCTCCGACCTCCGGACCTGGGGCGGGGTTGGGGAGGAGGCAGCTTTTCAGAACTCTGCCCACATCCGTCTTACCACAGGCCTGCAGCCTCTGGAACCCAGCCTGACCCCAGGGTGGCATCAGCACAGGAGTCGTGGGAAGGAGGCTGAGCTGCAGGGCAGACACCCTGGTGCAGGCAGGAAGGGGGAAGAAGGAAGCATTGGCTGCAGCTAGGGCCTGTGTAAAGGGTCTGGAGCACTGCTTAGTCCCTGATAGTGTCAGCAGGTGTGAGGAGGGCATCTTCTGTGCTCAGGGGTCCTGCTTGGACTGCTGGAGGGGGCTAGGGCACAGGCATGGCTCCTAAATCTGCCCTAGCCCTTGTGTCTCTTCGCTACACGAACTTCCACTTAATTCATTTTTAATCAAGTGACACCTCCTCAGGGAAGCCCTTCCTGACTGCTAGACCCCCTGAGGTCTTCAATCTCCCCATTATTGCCCTGACCAAGGAAGACTCTGCCTTTTTATTGATTGGTGGGTCCTCTGGGGATGGAATGAAGACATTGTGGACAGTCCATGGAGCCAGAGACTCACACTTTGGGGCAGGGCCGTGTCTCCTCATGACTTTCATGTATGGGCACCCTCAAGGGTTTGCTGGTATGCTCCCACTCATCCTCATCCTTTTTCAGTATTCCTTCCCTGAACTCCTTCATCCCTCCCCTATCTGGTCTAGAATCTCATTAGATACCCTCCCATGTGGAGAAGAGAGGTATTTATTTAGTTTTATATTTGATGCAAATTTATGCTAAGATGTACAGGCTAACTTGGTTTTCTTTCCATGAATGTCTGTATCCTATCGAAGAGTCATGGGAGGGGTTAATGTTCCCAGCCATGCACTCCCTCCATGTGTTAGCAACGCAGGCCACTCCTGAAGAGACCCACGAACCTCTCACTTGATGCCCCCAGCCCTACCCTGCCTTCTCTTACAGTGGAAAGCTGCTCCCGATGAGGATCCGGCCCAACGGGTATGTCTTGCCATTCACGGTCACTGGAGGACTGACTTCCAGGTTCCCAAAGGAATCAAGGCTGGTGACAGGCTCAAAGAGGGGTTCCCGGGTCACGTAGCCGAAATCTGGGCCCTAGGCAGGGGGCACACACCCATCATTAGTGTCCTGCAACCAGGAGTCCTTAGCTCCAACGTAGCCACCTTCTGATGACCACTCTGGCCACCTTTGGTCTGGCACTGTGGGCACTCAGCCGCCTGGGGGTGGGAGGGGGGAGTTGTCCATGGTGTTCTCATTCCCACCAAAGAACGGGACCTGGGAGAGGAAGGCTGAGTTTGTGAGCACGTTGTGTGAGTTGGGTATGCACGTGGCATATAAGTGTGTGTGTGTGCATGTGTGCATCTGAGCTTCTTCATGTGCTTCTGTTCCCCGAACATGGGGACATATCACTGATTTCAGGACTCGTCCTCATCTTGTGCTGTGGATGCCCCTGCTCGTCTCCTCATTACTCTGACCCTCAGTGCCCCCATCTGCTGAAGAGGCGTTGGGCTAGATGACCTGAGGCAAGGTCGGAGATTGTATTATTGGTCCCAGAAACTTGCTTCCCCTTCTTCGTAAGAGGATTTATCATCCTGAGCTATTGCTGTGTGACTTCTGGTATCTCCCTGCAGAAGGAATAGACTTCCCTGCTCAGCATCAGACTTGATCATGTGACTTGCTTTGGCCAATGAGATGTGAGCAGAAGCGATGCATGCCAGTTTAGAGCAGAAGCCACAGGTTTCACTGTGCATGCCTGCCGACTCTCTCTCTCCTCTCCTTGTGCTAGGAGAATGGCATTTCCCACACTGGGGCTGCTCCTGCTACCTGGGCCCTAGAAGGAGGAAGGGACGAGGAAGCAGAGCTGCAGACAACCACCCGGCAGCCAACACGAGTGCAAGCAAGAAACGGTCCTTCGTGGTTGTCAGGCATTGAGATGTGGGGGCTGTTTGTCACCGCAGCCTTCCCTGCTGAGAGCTGACCGATACATGCAGGAAGGGCAGATATGTAAACTATGTGCCCTGTCAACCTCTTCCCAAACAACCGTTCTTGTCCTGGAGCCCAGATGTAGCCTCAGAACCCTTCTTAGCGCAGACCTCCAACAGACTGCAGTTGGCATAACCCCAGGGGTCCCCTGTTGAGATAACCTTGGTGACCTCCTGAATTTTAAGGTTCATTTTATGATTTTTTTTGGTTAAAAAAAAAGAGTAGGGGCCTTCCTTGGGAACCTGCACTGGGGCTGGGACTAAGGTTGTCTGACAAGAATTACTGTAAAAAAAATGTGGAGTAGAAAGGTATGTGGTTTATCCTGGCCCAGCTGAGAGTCTCCAGGGACAGCCGTGGCAGGTGGGGTGGATGACTGCGGCTTAGCGCGTTCTCGCCTGGGAGTCCCAGATGGCACGGTGTGATCTGCTGGGGGCCGGGGCAGCTGGGGCTTCACAGCATCACACACACAGGCAGGCAGGCACGCGGCACAAAGCTGGGCTTGGCACGGCCCCCAGGAATGGTGCAGCCCAGGGCTTCGGGAGCAGGCCAGCCTGGGACACTGAAGGCAGGCGGTGTCCTGGGGAGAGTGAGCATAGGGCCTGGGAGGCCTCGATTCTTCTGCCCTCAGCGGGCCAGTTTGACTCTGCAGTGTCGGAGGAAGTGGACTGTCCCCACTGAGGACAGTAGCAGGGCTGTGGAAGGACAACTGGAACAACAGCCAGTGGCGGTCTTCGTGTCTAGTGCAGCACAGATACCCTAGAGGATGCCCTCAGTCTTCACACTGATCCTGTGAGAGGGGCACCATTTCCATCCCCACTTCGCAGATGAGCAAGTGGGGGCTTCAGGAGGCTGAGTTGCTTGCCCAAGGTCACACTGCTGCTAAGGTCAGGACCGCGACTCAGGGCCGGGTCCGCCTGACATTCCAGAGCTTTGTGCTCACACCAAGGGCTTCACCCCCTCTGCGTGATGAGGCGGCCAGGTTAGCGAAGAAGCAGGTGTGAGCCTGGCAAGGGGTCGCCTCTAAGGGGAGTGGAAATGGCCTCTGGAATTGGCGGGGGTCAGATTGTGTTAAAAAAACACGTGCACTGAAAACCACAGCTTGAACGAACTTTGAAGTTGGAACCATGGTTTTTGACAGTTGCTTAACCGTAATTTTCTTCTTTGGAACTCATTTTGCTGCACGTTGGGCGTGGGGCAGTGGCGGAAGTCATGGCCCCTGCCCTGCCTTTGTCTCCCACAGGTCCTATTTCTCCTTTAACAGAAAGCTCTCCATGTTTCAGAAAAGCATCCATGAACCGAGCAGGGAAGGACCTTAGAGGTCACTGTTCCCACAGACCCAATTTGAAAGCGGGAAAATGAAGGCCCTGGGCAAATTCGTCAGAGGCGCCCAAGGTCTCCTGAGCACTCTGCCCTGTAAGAGTCCCCAGGACCGTGCACACCCCCCACACTGAGGTGGCCCTCCGCATCTCACCAGCAGCTGCTTCACTGGGAAGTCCTTCAGGTTTCCATCTCGGGGGGAGTCCAGCACCACGGGGAAGCCTTTGTGGGGGGCCTCGATGTAGCCAAACTCGATTTCGTCCTGCAGGGACACCAAGGACAGCCGTCAGAGGAGCGCTGAGTGCCACCGTGGACACCGGCCAGCCTGCCAGCCTCTGCCTGACAGCCATATCCTTCCGAAGATGGCCTCTGCATGTCCCAAACACGTGTGTGTTCACACCCACTCTGTTTTATAAAACATAACCGGTAATACCCTGTGTTCATTTTCCTGCAGGTAATACCGTATCTTGAAGCCTATTCTGTATTTATAGGTTGGCTCCTTTTTAGCCGTGTATAGTGTGCCACCGTAAGGCTGCCGTATCATGTGCATGTTTACCCCGTGCCCGGTGGGTGGACATTTGGGGTGTTTTGCAGCCTTTTGCTACTTCGCCTGCAGTTAGCTGCCTTGTTCCTTTATATGCCTGTGAGCACACGTGCAGGCATGAGCTGACAGCAGAATTCTCCCACCTGGAGCTGCTGGGTGCTGGGCTGCTGATGTTAAGCCGACTGTTCTGGCCTGAGCCCTGGGCCAGGTCCTTCCCAGCCTGTGCTTCCTCACCTGGATCCAGCGGTCCCCTCGGTTTATGTACTGGAAGCAGACCTTCAGGTCACAGTTGGTTTTCTCCACCAGGCTCTTCACCTCTTTCAGGAACAGGTAATTGTCCTTCATGCTGAGACATTTAGGGAAGAGGGGAAGGCCAGGAGAAAGGGTGAGGAGGGAGGAGGGCCAACTCACTGAGGTGGTAACAGCAGCTGGCACCTTTAGGCTGCGCTAGGCAGGTGAGGCCCCAGTCACCTTTACAAAGGCCACCGGACTCAAGCGCCAGGCGAACATACCCACATGTGTGGTGTCTGCCAAGGTCACGAACAAATAAAATGAGTCGGGGAATTCTCACCCCCACCTGTCGCAAAGCCTTATCTCTGATTCCCTAATTTTTAAAGAGGAGCTCTTCTTAGCAAGGAGGTGGGGGATGGGCCAGGACCACAGGGTCCTTTGGGTGTGGCCAGCATCCACCTGCAGGCGCTTCTTTCCCCTGCTTCTCACCTTGCTGTGGCTGTCTAGCACAAAATAGATGCTCACTAAAAAAATTGCTGAATGAATGAGATGAATATTGCATAGGAGGCTCCTACTCCATAGCATGGACCAAGAATAAGAAAAGAAGTGGTAACTACTATTTTCAGAGCAAGAACTCTGTGCCAGGTCCTCGGATGAACGTTTTGCCTCCTCCATCTCCTCTGATTCTCCTGGTGACTCTGTGATGTTAGTATTTCAGAGAACTGGAGGCACAGAGGGGTCGAGTAAGTCACTCAAGGTCACACACCCAGGGAAGTGGCAGAGCCAGGTTCTGAACACAGGTCTGCCTGTCCCCGAAGCCCCAGCGTTAGCCACCCAGCCACACAGTCCCTCTGCACCTTGGCTGCTGCTTACCAGCACACATACACGGACACGGGAGGCAGGATGTTGGGGGTCATGATCCACGGAGCAATCCGGAAGATCACGGTGTCCGTGAAGATGGGCGTCAGGGGAATCTCCTGGGCGTGGGAGAGAAGGGGCGGGGCGTCTGAGTCTTGTCAGGTGCTTTTCCCTCCTGCCTCCCAAAGTGGGTGAAACCGGAAACAATGGCACATTCGTTGGGCACTTACTGTGTGCCAGGCCCTGTGGTGCTTTCACATGAACCAATGCATTCTGCCTTACCCCCGGGGCAGACGCACTATAACACTTGTTTCACAGATGGGGAAACTGAGTCACAGACCTCTGAGTCACAGAACTCTTATATAGCTGCCCAAGGTCACATGGTTAGCAAGTAGCAGAGCCCAGATTTAAACCCAGGTTGCCCAGCAGCTGAGCACCCTCCTGACCACTTTCTGATCTTGCCCTGTCGAGGTTCTGTTTCTGGAGTCAGCCCACGTGAGGGCGGAGTCAGCCCACGTGAGGGCCGAGCCAGCCACGGCCTGTTTCTGTGTTCACTCTGAGCACCTCTCCCTTCTCTGTGTGTGAGCATCTTAACGTGGATTGGGGGCATTTCGCTACGTCCAGATTGTTCTTTGTTTTTAGGAAAGACTCAGGAAGCTTGCCTGGCTCCTGAGGGAAAAGGAGAGATGATCCTGGGTTCCTCGGCAGGAGTGGCTTTGAAAAGTTAAAGAAAGCCGGACTGTACCCTTGACGGGCAGGGCGGAGGTGAGGCTGTGGGGGTGCTGGCCTTTCCTGCCCAGGCCTGCCTTTGTGTCTCTACAGTGCCAGCTGGAGCACTGCTGGGAAAAGACCCCTCCCTACCTGTGCTGTTAGCCTCTCGCTTTTCTCACAGACTTGAGGGTGCTTTATGAATGAGTTCTTCCAAGTTCAAATGCTCATAACCTTCCCAGGAAGTAGGAGTTTTTGTTACAAACCAAAGCACAGGGAGTCAATTCACTTGCCCAGGCTCTCGTGGCCTTGAACGTGGGCAGTCTGACTCCAGAGCCCACGCTCATCAGTCTAAGATAGATCCAGCCTCACCTGAATGTGAATGGTGGGGGGCATCTAGGTCTCTAAGCCTGGACTCTCCCTTGGTGCTCTGAGGGAAGCGGAGCATAGTGGGGGGCCCTGGGTGTGGCCCCCTGGGAGGAGCCCTACGTGGAGCCCGGGGGCAGCCCTGCGTGGAGGCCTGGAGCCCTCACCTCGGCCATGTACTCCAGCAGGCTGACGTGGATGGAGACCAGGCCTGGGAAGCCCTCATCGGGGAAACGCAGGCCTTCCACGAAGAACAGCAGCTCCGCAGAGCCGCCTGTGTACTTGACCACGTGGTAGAGCTTCTGCCGGCCCAGGATGTGGATGTAACGCTGGCCAAAGAATGGGTCTGGAGGGAGAGGGACCGACGTCAGACCCTGAGCCCACAAGAAGAGGTCAGCGGGGCGGGGTCGCCAAAGGGGGACAAGATGGCAGAGTGACTTGTCCTCCAGGTGAAGAGAGAAAAGCACAAGTAGAAAATGCCACCAGAGGGGCCATGGCCTGGTCATTGCCCCAGCATTACCGGGTGTTACCCACGTGGCACTGAGGCCTTTCATGGGCCTTCCTCATCTATAAAAGGAGCCAGCTCTCCCAGGAACGGCGTGCGTGGAATGATGGCAGAAGATAACTGAGCAGTAGTGACGCTGAGAACGATATTACTGCTCCTGTTTTACAGAGGAGGAAACCGAGTCTTAGAAAGGAGAAGCGGCTTGTCCGAGGTTGCATAGCCAGTAAGCGGCTGAGCCGGGACTCAAAGTCAAGGCCAATTCCAAAGCCCAAGCTCCCCTCCCCGTTATATAAATAAAACACCAATGTGCCCATTTGCATCAGAATTCCCTTCCATGTAACAGAAGCCGTGTCGGCATGAAGTCCCACGCACGGGTCTCTGGCTGCACATTTTTGTGGCTGGGAGGACAGGCAAGTCTGTTCAGCACTCCTGTGCCTCTGAAGTCCCCAGCGCTCACAGTGCCACTCCCTGTCCTTCCTCTTTCAGGCCTTGACTTGTGTCACTGCGGAGAATGGGGCCCAGACCCCTCAGAGACCAAGCCAGGGGCTCTGCGTGGAGCTGCCACAGCCCCCACTCTCCGCCTCCCAGCCTTTCTGAAGTGGCATGATCTCAGTGTCTACTTGTGGGCTCCGAGCGGCTGTCACCTTTGTGGGGGCAGAAACGGGCCCAGCCAGTCTGGCACGCAGTCATGTGTAACAAATGTCCACTGAACCAGCGGCTCCCACACCGCTCCCCAGGAGAGAATTTTTAGGCCAACTCAGAGCACATGTATTGAATTATTGCTCTGCGACCAGCCCGGGCAAGGACTGTGGGAGAGACAGGGACGCAGTGTCAGTGCTCAGTGGGTGGTAAGTAGAGCAGAGATGGGAAGCGTCATAACAGAGCTATGGGTGAGAGATCCCATGGGGGTCCTGGGGTGGGGAGGGCGGGAGGGGGGAGGCAGGGTGGGAAGCATTGGAGCAGAGGAGGGCAGCCTTGGAGATGTCCTTCGGGGTGGCATAGGTGGGGTGCAGAGAGGAGAAAAGATACTTGCACTGGCCAAGGCGTGGAGGTAGGACCCTACGCAGTTCCAGGAGGAGTTTCTTTATGCCCCGCAGAGCTGGAAGGGCAGAATCAGGCTCAGCTTAGTGCTATTGTCAACAACAGTGGTAATGGTTAATGACTGGTCGTCCAGGGCTAGAGCAGGTAACCAGGACAGTCCCGGCACAAACAGGGTGGTTGGTTAAAGCTCACAGAAGGAATGGAGGAACCGCTGAGGCCCAGGTTTAGCATGGATCCTCACATAGGACCGAGTGCTCAGCTAGACCCTGTTCATATAGGATGGGGCAAGTTTACAGTTATTTGTGTGGGTAACAACACAATACTTAATAAGTAATAATATGAGAATAAGCTCTGTGTTTCGCATATGCACAACTGTCAACCTACTCTTGCCTCACCCTGTGACCACTCACTGAGGATGGTCACCTGAGTGGTGATGGCTTCCAATGTCAGAGAGGCCTGGGCTCAAATACCACACTGGTTTTATAAGCTGGAAAACCTCAGGGAATTCACTTATCCTCCCCTAGCCTCAGTTTACTCATCTATTCAATGGGGGAATAATAATACCATGCCACATGGTCATTGCAAGAAAAAAATGACACCGCACCCGTACCTTTGGTGCACTTGGGAACCACGGGTGACCATTGGTAACACAGCTGGGACCTGCTGCTGTTCCCCGTGAGCGAGTCAGCACACCCCAGCTGCAAAACTCACAGCCTTTTCATCACAAGGCTCACAAACGGAAGGCAAAGGAATGATACCTCATGTCACCTTCCCTTGGAGGGGCCCAGGAAACGAGGCCTAGATACTCAGGCACCGAATGTTCCAAAACTCAACCAGAAGGTGAAGTCCTTCTCATTGAGAAACGACAGCGTGTGCCCGTGTCTCAATCACCGAGTAGACCCAGAAGGATCTGCATAATTTAAAAAGGTCCCCCCAGGCACTCCGGCTCTTCCACGCCCACACACCCAGGCTGCACTTGAACTGACGCTCACTCAGGGCAGAGATGTCATCTCACAGCTGACTTGTCTTTGCAGAAAGCTCCAAAGGTGGTGGGGGAGAGGCTCCACCAGGGTCTGGGGAGGGAGGGCCTGGCCAGGAAAGTTCTTCAGGTGGATGGACGTGATCTCGCCTATCTGCATGCCCTCCCCTGGCCTTCCATTTATGTCTCTCTTTCTGGCGGCCCGAGCCAGCTCCAGGCAGATGGATTCCTTGGTGGGAACAATCCAGCCACTGTCCTGAGGAGTCCCCTTGCCCTGTCCCCTGTCTCCAGCTGGGTGTAGGCCCGCCTGCACGTGGCTGGCTATCCCTGCAGGAACCAACAATGCCCCTTTATTAAGCGACCCACATGCCTCTTGCTGGGCCTGCTGGCCACCCTGCCCTCTCCTTAGCCCCAGGCATTGGTCCCACTGGGTGCGTGGGATGTTTTGGCACAACCCTTCTGGTCACTTCAGAGACATTCCACCTTCAGGTAGTGTGATCAGCTGTCCCGGTTTGCCTGGGACTGAGTGGATTCCTAGGATGAGGGATTTTCAGGGCTAAACCCAGGAAGGCCCTGGGTAAGCAGACAGGCTGGTCCCTGCATCCTTGTAGGAAGCGGTCAGACCTCAATTCCGGATCGTGGGGCAGGAGAGAAGGCTGGAGCACAGACACCTGGGCCTTCCTAACGGCACTGGAGACTTCTAAAGATTAGAATTAATAGTCATAATAACAATCCCAACAACAGCAACCAGTGCCATCCGGGGAGAGCGTGGCACAGACCGGCTGCGGCACTGAGTGCCTGACCCAGGTTCCCCGTTAATTCCCATCACCAGCAGAACAGTCAGGTTCACATCCCATCTGAAGAACACATGTGTGGCCTGGTGAGACTTGCTTAGATCTGGGGTTTGAATCTCCTGGCTTCAGGGCTCCCTCTCGGGGTCCCTGGGCCTCCAGCCCAGCCCTCTGCCCTTGGGTCATACAGGTGACACGTGACATTCCTGCAACACAACACATTCCCAGGTGTCCTTGGATTTCGTTGAAACCCCAAAGTTTTTGCACAGAAGAAAAGGAAGAAAAGGACAAGGTCACCGATGGTTGTTTTCTTCCTGTTCTTACTGTGACAGTGAGCATTTGCCCAGGGCTCAGCACACTGTGGGAAATCGACTATTCTGGGGCCACCGCTGCATCAGGAAGGCCACCTCCCCGTGGGACGGTGGCCCAGATAACAGACTGGGGACTGGCATCCAAAGCGCTTGCACTGGTGATCCCCCTTTTTCTGCTCTGCTCGGGACCCATCTCAGATGGCAAGTGAGGAAGGAGGGATGTGACTACGGGGCCAGACCTCAGTCCACTCCCATCACCAAAAACAACCCTTTGGATAATATCCAGGCATCACGATTAGCAAAGGGTCACTCATCACAATTCAATGTCATGGTCTGTAAGCCCAGGTGAAGGTCCTGCCTGGGCTGCTCCAGCCCCACGGGCAGCCCCATGTCCCGGGTACCCCTGGCCTGGTCGGGGTAAATATCACCATCCCCAGCCCCCCGGGGCATGGGGCCGGCCTGACTCTGGGGACTTTCCAACCTGGAGGAGGTCACCGCCGGGGCCCAGGGTGGATCTGAAGGAGGAGAGGCTTCGGGTGGCAGCTGTCCATTGCTGTCCTGACAAAATCACTCCCTGAGATGAGGGTCCAGGGTCCCCATGACTGACTATCCTGGCTGGGGCGGGCCTCCAGGGCTGGGCCAGAGATCTTGGGTCCCCAGGCAGCGGGGCACGCAGGGGAAGCCCCACACTGCACCCAGGGCAGGCTGCAAAGCTAACGATTTTGCTTAGAGAGCATTCTAACACATACATCAGATCTTGACAGTCTCTTGCTTAAAGCCCTCTAATGGTTTTCCACTGCCCTCAGAATCAAAGCCAGGCCTTCTCTGCATGCCTTGGCTGCTGCACCGTCTGCTGCCCTTGACTCCACACGTCCCCTCATTCTGGTCTTCTTTCTGCTCCTCCCCTGTGCTTGGTCTGTGCTGTTCCCTGTGCTTGGGACACCCTTCCGTCAGCGCATAAGTACGTGGCTGCTTCTCATTGCTGGTGTGGGTCTCAGCTCAGATGTCACCTGCTCAGGCCAGCAGCACTTACTTCGGCCTGTGCTACCCTCTGTTACGTGGTCTGTGTCATTTTCTCCGATTGCACTACATACTATGTCTCCCTCACTTGGCCGTCACCTCCCCAGGGCTGGGCGTGATTGTGGAGCTCACTGTGGGGACCCCAGTGCTGAGAACAACCCCTGGCACTGAGGGGGCTCAGCACACACTGACAGAAAGAATGAGTCAGAGTGGGCAGTTCCGTGGTGGAAACGTGTTCCCTACACAGAGGGGACCCAGGATGTCCTGTCCCTGTCAATAGCAACAAGGGGGTCAGCTCCCCCAGGGTGCCCACAGCCTCATCAGGGGCTCTTTCAAAGTCAGAGGCAGTTCTTAGCTCCCAGAAGTCTGAGATGGGAACCCCCCGCCATGGGCACCTGCTTCAGGTATCATGAAGGAGATATGACTTCTGAAAAGATGGACCTCAAAGCCCTCACTCCCTTGGTTTGTGGGGAAGATGGGCCTCTGGGTTCTACAAAAACTGGAGTCACTGTTGCCTCCTTTGAGAAAGGAGAGATCTGCCCTGGGGGGCTTCCTGGCATCGCAGGACAACTATTAACTATGACTAGTAATGTAACGTAGTAATCGTTACCATTACTGAGGCCCAGTTGCTTACTAAGAGGCCAGTCCTAAGTCTCTCCAGCGCCTGCACCTGAGGGGCCACAACTGCTGAGGGGAGGGACCTGGGGAGCCTCAGAGGGCGGAGCTGGGCCCCAGCAGGGGCAGGTCAGTGAGTGTTGAGTGGATGGGACGGCTGGAGGGCTGGGCTGCAGTCACTCACTGTCCACGTAGAACACGCCCACTTTGTCCGAGTCTGACATGGAAATGTAGAGGACAATCTCGTATCCCGCGGGGAGGCGGTCTGGGCCTTTGGTCCGTAGGATCATCTGGGACATGTCCTTGAGGTCTGAGGGGTGGACGCACAAGGAGGTTAGAATTAAGAGACTGGCTGGAATGCTGGCTTACAAAGGGCTGATGTCACTTTTACAATCAGGGCAAAGAAAACCCCACGCATGTGTATTATGGAAACGGTAGAAAAGGATAAAAACTGGCATCTTTAGTACTATAGGCACCAATAACCTTTTGGGAATTTCCTTCCGGTCCTTTTTCTATTCAGGGATGTCCAACCTGTGGCCCATGGGCCATACACTGCTCAGGATAGCTGTGAACATGGCCTAACACAAAATCGTAAACTTACTTAAAACATTATGACATTTTTTTGTGCCACAATGTACTTAATGTGTGACCCGAGACAACTCTTCTTCTTCCCGGGTAGCCCAGAGATGCCAAAGGGTTGGACCCCCCTGATTATAGGCGTCTTCTTTTAAAACACGGTTCCAGTTGGACTGTATGAGGAGTTTTGTCTTCTCCTTTTTAGCAAGAGTGGGTATGCGAGTCCACCACCTCCAGGAGATCTAAGGTCACTCCTGGCGCACGCTCAGCCCAGCCCGGGATTCAGGCGAGTGTTTCCACTGTCCCTCCCTGCCCCAGCCCCGAGGGTGGACCCCGCTGGTACCTTCTTTGCTGTAGACCTTCTCGTCCCTGAAGTCTTCCTTGGGCAGCCAGGGTGTTTCTCGGTCACAGTTCACCAGCAGGATGGCCCCCTGGCCCTCGGGGCCCCAGGTCCAGGACGCCTGCATTGGCAGGGACAGAGGTCAGTCCCCCTTTCTCTATGTTCTGGCAGATGTTCCCGGCCCCAGACCTCACCGGACGCCAGAGAGACGTTCCCAGGAGGAGAATAAAGAACAGCCACCGTCCACTGGGGCAGCTGTGACCTGGCGATCATGAATCCTGCGTCCGAGACCCAGAGATGGTCGGTGTAAGCAACAAAGGCAAGTTCAGGAGGGGGACGGATGGTGGCAGAGAGAGACACAGAGACTGGGTGAGGCCCTTGTGAGTCTCATGTCTGGTGTGCCTGTGACCGGGGAGGGGTGGAGACAGGAGACGGAGGGCTGCCGGAGAAATGGCAGGCTCCGCAGTCCCCAGAGGGGCTTGGGGGAAGACACCTGGATGGACAGACATGCAGCTGTTTCCAGACACCCCGAGTGCTCCAAAGGGGACCCGCAAGGCGACCCACTTGCTGCCCTGCAGCCAGAGTGGTTAGAATGAACCCGACCAGGTCAGGTTGCTTTCCCGCTTCGGGGGCTCCCTGCTGACCGGGAAGACTTGCCCCCCTCCAGCTGTTCCCCTGCCCTTCTTTCTAGCTCGCTCTGCTCCTCCCACACTGGCTGCCTTTCTGCTCCCCAGGAGGCCAAGCCCTGAGGCCTTCGCCTGCACCGGCCCCTCCTCCGTCTGGCATGCTGTCCTGTCCCCCTTCACCTGGCCAACACCACTCCTCCTTCCGGTCACCGCAAAACTGTCCCATTGCCCTGAACGACTTTGTGACCCTCCCGACAGAGCAGCCTCCCTGGGTTCACACTCATGACACGGAACATGTTCTTTTTGGAGTGGATTTAGGACGACTGTGATGAAAAGGCCATAACCGTGACTCTTTATTTAATGTGGGCCCCCTGAGGGCAGGAGCTGTGTCCCCATGGCCTGACCCAGTCCTGGAATATGTAAGATGCTCAACAAATATTTATGAAATGGTGTAAATATGATGTAAAATGTCACTGGCTCACATGGAGACAGCCTGGGTGAGTTCAGGCCCTTAGGGACTACGTGACTTCACCAAGGCTGCGGAGCTCCTGGGGCGGGGCTGACGTCTCAGAGGCCTGTGTGCAATCTACTGTCACACCTTGGGGCCACCGACACAGAGAACGGATGTGTGAGGCTGACTCAGCCACCTGGGGAAGGCAGGGCCAGGGTGGAGGCCCACAGAGGAGCCTGGGAGAAGGGCTTCCTCAAGGGCGCCCTGAGGCCCCCTTGGAAACAGGCAGGGAGTCTGCAGCCAGCAGCTAGTAAGTACCCAGTTTCCTCACTGGCATATTTATTTAACTTTGGAAAGTACCCATCTATGTGTAATTTAAACCAGACTTTCGATTGTTATGGGAAATAGAGGATGTAACGGAGCAAAGCCAATGGAGCTTGAACGCTGGGTTTGAGGCAAACAGCACAGAACGGAATGAGATGGAGGACACGGTGCTCTCTGCACGGGTTAAAAATTACCTGCACACCAGCCAGACCACAGGTGTTGCAAGAACCGGAAGAACCGAAAGAGACACATTAAACCCATTAGAATGGTCCTTTGTGGGGGAGCAGAATAGGAATGGGGAATGCAGGATAGAAGAGGAGGAATGGGTGAATGAATGAATGAATGAATGAACCAATGAATGAATGATGAATGAGTGAATAAATAAGTAGCAGGAGAGGGGCTGTGCACGCACCATTCAAGATCACGCGCCTTGAACTGAGGCTGCCGAATGCAGCTTCTGCCCCTTGGCGGTCTCTCCCACTAAGATTTAAACATTTTTTTTAAAGGCAAAATAGTAAGAGCTAACACCTTGGCAGCACTTCCTCTGTGGCAGGACATTAGTTTTTCCAACAATTCTATGAACTGGGGGGCCCCCATCCTGTGGGGTGGGGCTGAGACTTGGGAACCTGTTCCGAGGCTGTTCCCATAAGGGGCCTGTCTCTTCTGCGGGTCTGTCACGAGCCAGTCTTGCGTCCCCGTCTCCCCCTCTCAGACTGAGAGTCACCTTTGCTTGCTGGGAGGGCCATGGCTGCTTCCAGGGTCCAGCTTGGGGCTCTGTTCTCGATGCCCCCTGCCCCTGCCTGTTTCTCTGCCCTGGTAGCTAGGTACCTTATTTGGGTTGTTCTTCTCGACCACGCCGTCCCGGTCTGCGTCCACATCCAGGGAGATCTCTGGGGACAGACACACGGGTGAGTTGCTGAGCCTGCCAGACAGCATGGGGCGGGGACGGGAGGAAGACCTGTGGGATTAGGGTGGGGTTCGCCACTTGCTGGGTCCCTGGAAGGAGAAGACCCGGCTGAGGTCGTCTTATCCAACCCCCTTATCTCAACACCCCACTGCCTGGTGGAGAACATAGGGACGCTGCTGACTTTGCCGCTACGGCTTCGAGAGGTGCTGACAGTTAGGTCCGGATCTCCCACCGCTTCCTGGGTCCTCAGGCAGTTCTGGGCGGTGAGTGGGATGAGGCTCATCATGCAGATCTGGGAGTCTCGGGTCAGAGAGGCCCAGAGTCATGCAGGTGGCCTTAGTGACCTGGGACACACACTGTGGTTGGTCTGATTCAAAGGTTTTATTGTGAAAACTGCTGGACTGTTGGAGGGTTCCCAAACTGTCTTCCCAGCCCGTCTGTCTGGGGCATGTGCACACCGTGTATCTGAGCACGTGTGTCTTCCAGAGTTCTTGGTGGCCCACGTCCCACTGCCAAGGACTGAGGCTTTACTTTGGGTGGGAAACTGGGTCTCCAACCCCTCTGGTTCTGAGGATACCTGGGAGGCCAGGCTGTCAGAGAGAGTGTGTAGGGCAAGGTCATTGTTTATCCTTCCTCCTGGAGAAGGAACCTTTGGTGTCCTTGCTGAACTAGGCCTGCAGTGGGAACACGCTTTGTGGAAACTGGGCAGTGAAATGAACCCAAGACTCAGCAACAAGCAGTGCTGGGTTCGAACCCTGGTTCTCTACTTATAAGCTGTGTGACTGTGGGCAGGTTAGACAGCATCTCTGAGCCCCAGTTTCTTTACCTGCACAATGCGGCCCTTTCCCATTTGAGGAGATGCATCAGTTGCAACAGTGGGCACTACAGACAGCTTGTGCCGGACATTTCTGTGTGCAGGGAGCCGCCCTGTGCACCATCATAGGGTATTTAGCAGTACCTCCTGGATGCCAGTCACATCCCCCAGCTGTGACAACCAAGATGTCTTCAGATATTGCTACATGTCCCTGGGAGGTGACCTGACCCCTTGCATTAGAGACTAACAGGGCGGGGCAGGGAGTGGTTGGGAGGTGACGGGAGCCTCGTGCAGACCAAGAGGAGCCGGGTCCAGGCTCCGGTGGCTCAGCCACACGCTGGGCATGACTTGGACTGAGAAGCAAGTTGGGTGGGAATGAATGAATTCCTGGTCAGTCCCTTTGGCAGGCATGCCCTCTTCTTGGGCTGGGTGGGGAAGAGGATCCTGGCTCAGGGAGGGCACTGATGTCACCCCTCCTTGGGCCGCTCACCCTCAGTCTGGGGATTATGTTCAAGTCCTCTCTTTGTCCACAGTCCGATTCCCTCCCACCCATGAATGTGGCTTTTCTGAGTCCAGAAGGAGGCAGGAGAGGGAGGCTTTAAGGACACCTGGTCCTTGGGGGAGGCAGCACTCCAGCGTCCTCACGTCTGCAGTCCTGCTGTCTGTTAGATACTGTAAGGCGTAATAATTTCACTCCTCCCATTGGTCCCACCCACTCAGCAAGTCACGGGTGAGCATCTGCTGTGTCGCAGGCACCGTGCCGGGGACCGAGACCTAGTGGTGGGACATCGGGGTACACGGCCTGCTCTCAAGGAATCCCCAGTCCTGTGAGATAAACAGTACTGTTCCCACTTTTGAGATGGGCAAACCCAGACTCAGAGACGTCCCAATGTCAGACAATGAGGTTGGGCATCTGGGAGGCTGGAGCCCACTAAGGCTTTCGGGAAGAAAGCGGGAGAGGCAGAACCACCAGCTGCCCTTAAAGAGGCTGGAGACTCGAATGGCAGAACTGTGTTGGTTTTGGCTCCCAGACCCTCACAAACTTTCCTTTGGACACTCCCTACTGAAGCTCCTCCCTGGGAACCAGCCACGGACCCAGCCTCCTTAAGGTGCCGCCGCCTTCGCTTTTTAAGACAATAATGTCCCGTGTGTAGAATTTACCCTGCCAGCAGCAGGCACTTCCTGTGCACGTCCTCCTTCTGTCACGCCAGAAGGAAGGCGCTCTCCCCCACCCAGCTACCCCCTCCCTGCAGATGAGGAAACCGAGGCACCCAGCAGGGAAATGAGTGGGAAGTCCTCAGACAGTGCAAAGCCAGGCAACAACCCACGGGGCCCTGATTTCAGACCCCTGCCTGGCCGTTCCCTCCACTGACTCAGGCTGACCTCCGCCCTGGCCTGCTTCCAGAAGCCAAGGCCACCTTCAGAAGCCTAAGACTTGCTTCCCTAAATGTCATCCCCTGAGGAAATGGCCACAGACCCCCTCGCCTGTACCCACAGCAGCCCTGTGGCCTTTGTCTCTGGGCTGCAAGGTGGCACTGCTTTGTGGCTCTTGTGGTGTGTCTCTGAGATCAATTAAAAGCACTTGATTGGGCTTTCCTTCATTATGATTTCTTAAATCTAAACATCTTATGAATGCTTGCACATCGTGCGCAAGAAATCGCTTAGTACCAGATAGTCCTAAAGAAACTGTTTGGTACTAAAGTCCCTGTCAGGCCTGTCCCCTTACCTGCCTGAAAGCAACCTCCGTAACACTAAATGACACGCTTATTGCTCTTTCTGGATTTATGAAACATGGGTAGGCTTCACTGACTTCCTGTTACGCAGCTCGGGCATTACGTAATTGGGCGCCTCTACCACTCACCTTCCAATCTCCCCCAGGGCTGCACATTTTCTGTCATGACTCATGAGCTGTCTCCAAAGTCTACTGAAAATGGCCTTTCGCCTCCTCCCTCCCTCGGGATCTCCCTTTCCCAGCAGGGGTCCCCCTTCCCCAAGCCTCGAGGACTGCTCCCCTTCAAAGTTTCTCCCAATGTCCAATTTAACTGGATTCTAATGGGAAGCTCCTTTTTGGGTTGGAGAGGAGGGCTGGTGTGACCTGGCCGGAGCTCCGCCCTGCTGGGATGTCTGTGCCATTCTGGAGAGAAGGGAGGGGACACGTGTTTCGGGGCCGCAGGGCTCTACATTTCCCAGAGGCTCTGAGTCCTACCTCAGCTCCTGGGAATAGCCCCAAGGTGTCGGGTGGCGCCTGGGGTATGGGGCAGATTAACGGGAAATGTCAACTTGGGTTCAAGGCAGCCTGCCCTAAGTGAGAACCCAGACGCCGAGGTCTCAGCTTTTGACACAGAGCCTTAAGCATTTTGGTGGGCCGCCAACCCCTGTGGACAGTGACCACGTTGTGCCTGGCCTTCTTGACTCACTGGGCAGTCTGGGGTGTGGTGGGGGAGAAGGTCTCTGTCCCCCACAGCCACCCTAGGTGCTGGGGAGGGGGCACAGGGGGCGAGGTCCCCAGGTTGGTGCTGAAACTTCTCAGGGCTTGTGTGGGTGCACTGCTCCTGCTGCCAGGTCTGCAAGGAAGAGGCTGAGACTATGGGCCTCCCTCCTCCCCATCCCCACTTTCTCCCTTAACAGGAGAATTTTGCTAGTCAGCCCTAATTGGAGTCCTGAGGGCCCTCTGGGACCAATGAGCTCAAACCCCTCATTTATAGCTGGGAAAATGTGTGGTCTAGAGGGGGTGGGCTACTTCTGTCAAGGCCAAACAACAAGTCCTTGGCAGAACTGAGACCCAAACCTAGAACCTGATTTGGTCAAGGGCACTATAAGTTTGTTCCCAAACACCAGGAAGAAGCCTGAGGGCAGTAGAGTTCTTCCACTCCACCTAGGCAGAGAGGAGGCAGCCCCCAAGAGGGGAGAAGAGAGAGGGTTGCCCGAGCACCTCCTCCACACCAGGCCCTCTGCACACCGCGTGCCACCAAATCCTTGCAAGTACCGTGCACTGTGAGCCCACTTTGCAGATGAGGAGACTGAGGTGCAGGGGGCTGATGGTCCCAATGTGGCTGCAGGGGCAGAGCTAGTACTTAGACTTAGTTGTGTCTAATGTGAAGCCAGGGTTCTTTCTGCTCTGTGCGGGCTCAGGACAGAGCTAGGGTGAGACAGACTCACAGAGATGTCCTCAGGGCACAGCCCCCGCATCTTGGGACGTTCAGGTGTCCCTGCCTCCGAGGTAGTGCCGTGAGGGGTTATTTGGGATGTAGGCCTCAAGCACTCCTGGGGCAGATGCTTGAGGAAAGGCAAGGCCCGGAAAAGTCAGATAGGCCAGTGGGCCCCAAAGGTAATCAGATTTCCACCTGGGACCCCGGTGGGACCAGAAACGACAGTTCGGTGAGGTGAGTTTTCCATAAAGCTCTATCTCTGCAATGTGAAGACTGTCTTTTACTCTGAGGTTATGCCCCGCCTACTTGGTGGGTACGTGAATGTTGACAGATGGTGACAAATTATTGATGTCTGTTTTGGGGCCAAGCATTAAAGATGTTAATTTTATTATTATATATTTTTTGGTGTGGGCAGGACATTTTACTGGTCCATGGAACCTAAATATCTGGACCGTGTAGCAGTTCACTAAATAAGTGTCCAGTGAAAGCACAACAGCGGAGCCTCGGAGGGCGGAGCCTGGTCGTTCACCACGGCACGTTTGGTCTCTTCTGGGGACTCAGCACCAGCTGTGCTGTATTCTCGGGGTGCAGGGGGGAGTAGGGTCTCACCCCCTTACAGTGCGGTATTTGCCATCTATCCTGAGTCTGCCTTGCTTCTGCAAAATTCCTGTTCCCGGCACAGCCAGCCCTCGGCGATCACCCTCAGTTCCCGGGCCTCTCTCTGGCCGCGGCCCTTCCTGCTCAAGTCCTCAGGTGTCCTGTCTCTGGGGGATTAGGTTTCCTCAGGGACGGTCACCCGAGATGACCTGGGGGCTCTGTGTGCACGTGAGGTCCGCCCGTGCCAGCCTCGGCTGCAGCTCAGGAGGCTCTGTTTTTTCTCTGAGGGCCCCCAAGGTTGTCCTGGGGACCCCGCCCCAGTCTGGGCACCCCCTCCTATAGAAGGAGGGGTGGGGGAACAGCCACCAAACCAGCCCTTTGGGAATAAGCTGAGAAGCGGAAGAGCATTGCTGTTGAGTCCATTTTGGCAGCTGCAAGTACAGGGCTGGAGAAGGAGGGGCTGGCTTGGAACTAGGTGGGTTTTTGGGGAGAGGGGATTTACAAGACCCCCGGAGGATATGAGATGAGTGGAATGACTTGGTGTCTCACAAACCACTTTTTAGGTGTGTGGTCTCTGGCAAGTTTTTCCTTTACTTTTTTTTTATCCTCACCCGAGGACATGATCATTGATTTTAGAGAGTGGGGGAGCGGGGGGAGAGAGAGAGGGAAAAAAAAAAAACATCGATTGTCTGTCTCCTGAACAGGAATCAAACCTGTAACCTATGCATGTGCCCTGACCGGGAATTGAACCTGTTACCTTTTGGGATACGGGGACGATGCCCAACTAACTGAGCCACACCAGTCAGGGTTGCTTTACTTTGCCTGAGCCTTGGTTTTCTCATCTGTAAAATGGGGACGGTAGTAGTGTCTATCCTTGGAGCCGTGGTGAGAACAGACTGAGATCCGACAGGAAGACACTCTTAGAGCACCCAGCACGGTCCTGATCACCGAGTAGGTGTTCAGTAAAGGGGAGACTTCAGTATCATTTTTAAAGCATTCAGCATGTAGTCAACACTCAGTAATGGGTAGTTCCCTCCCCCGACCACGTGGCAACTGTCCATGTTAAACTAAGGCTGGATGGACCAACCATCCTCTGAAATATAACCACATTCTATGATTAAACACTTAAAGAAACCATGTATACAATGAACACTTTAACTACAGAAGAGCTGAATGACAGAAGGTTCAAGGCCACACCTCTAGGCCTTGCTGAGCCAGGCTGGCTCCACCAGGGCAGGGAATTGCTGTGTGCGGGAAAGAGGCTGGGGCGGGGTAGAAATCATCCTGAGTTCTACTGTGCGACTATGAACGAGTTCCCTAACCTCTCTGGGCCTCACTGCCCTCTCGAGTTAAATGAAGGGCTTGCACGAAGTGAGTTAAGTCCCCAGGCTGCATCTCGGGCCCAGGGAGCGGAAGGGTGTAGCTAGGACTGGCCGGCGACACAGCAGAGGCTTCCCCCTCACTCTGAGAGGCCAGCTCTTCTCTCGGCTGCAGGGGACAGATGGGGGAGGGGCAGACTTTGCTCCTCCTTCTCTGTGACCACAGAGCCTGCGATGGAGACCCTCACATTGCGGTGAGTTGCGAGCAGACCAAGGTACACCTCCCCTGTACAACATCCCCCACCCTAGTAGAGAAGGGCCCGGGCACCTGCAGCATCCCTGTGTGGTCCTGCATTATTCAGAGGAAGCTGTGAGTGCCAGGCCTGCAGCATTGAAAACAGCCCAAGTGCTACCGAAAGGGTGGTGAGGCCAGGCCCTGGGGGATAAAGGCACCCAGGCTATGGCCTTGTCAACTCACCAATGGCTGTCAGGAAGAGCCCAGCCTGGTTGATGGGGGTGTTCCCCTCCTGCTCATAGTAGTTGACGGTGACCTTGGTAGGGAGGGAAAGAGCAGAGGTCACTTATCACAGGCAGGAAGATCTGTGGTGGTGATCTGTCCTGTCTTTCATCTTATAGCCTGTCAGGCCAGCTTTCTCCTGATATCTGAACCCTCTCCTCCAGGAAGCACTCCTGGGTTGCTGGGCTGCCATGTCCTCTTCCAACCATGTTGTCTGACAAGGTCCAGGACGTGGAAAGAAGGAATTCAAGGAATCCATCTTCCTGGAAGAGAACGTGGCATACAAAAGGGGGGCGGTAATTTTCCTGGGATTGCTCTTAATAACTCCTTGTTGATATTATTCATGGTCTTGCTTTGTGCCCTGATTCACATAAGAATAGGCCATGAAGAAAGAGAGGCTCGAAGCCAGTCAATGATTGATTTTGAGGGAAATTCTGAAGGGACAACTAGTTCTCCCCAGACTATTGAATCATGCCCATATCGTGTAAACAAGGTGTTTATAAACCTGAGTAAGAAATTATCCTAGATTGTTCCCATGAAAGAATTCATGAATCAGTCATAACAGGCTGAATTGTTGGTAGACTTTCCCACGCCTGTTCCTTACCCACAGATACAAAGGGTCTTCCAAGAAAACAAGAAAAAACTATATAGACCCCCACCCATGGCCCAGGGATACCCCTGGGTAGCATATTGGATTAATGGTAAATTATGGTATCTCCAAAGAGGAGCTAATAGTCTCCAGAGGGTTCCAGATCCCCCATTGCCTTATACAGGGGCATATAATGAACATGGCATTAGAATGGTCAATAAGGTTGGAGTTCAAGTGCCTTATAATAGTCTAAATTTCATGGAAAGGTTAGCTTGAAGCAGACCTCCCTGGTGTTTTTTTACTAAGGAACAGAACAGGTCACTACTCTGCCAGCTTGTCAAAGGATTTTGCCCACATTTCCCCCTATCATGCAGCAGCTTCAAAAAGGAACTTTCTGAATTAACCAAATAGAAATAGAATAAGACATGAGAAAGTCAAGAATGGCCTATATCCTATAAAATTTAATAAAACTGTCTATCACCTTTTAAGTCAAAAGGTTTACTGTGGCTAGATTTCCCCTCTATCTCTCCTTACATGCTTGTTTTGATGATTAAAAGGTGGTGGGATTGTTAGATATTTTTATTTTAGGTTTGTTGATTCAAATAATTCCAATGAAGTTGTATAAAATAATTTCTTAATCAGAGAATAAAATCCCCTCTAATGAAATAGCCCCTAAATGTCTAAAAGTTGTTGAAGTAACAGCCCCTCCTTTACCTTGAATAGGAATATATATCAATTAGAATTAGACAGGCAAAGAAATAAGAAAAGCTGGTTAGCTATTACAAACCAAACATGTAGAAATAATTACCAGAGACCTCTATCCAATCGAGCGTATCCTTTTGCCCCATGACAAATTCTGAGAACTTTAATAAAC